>OY776087.1:23987719-24594629 GCA_963675205.1 Catocala nupta
AAGTAATTTAAAATTAAATAAATGTTATAAAGAGGCATATAAAGGTCTATATAAAGAGGCAATAAAACAAGGTAGAAGGGGTTTTTTATTAACTATTAAATCTTTTGCCCGTCGAAATTTCAGACTCAATGAAAAAGCAGTGGATCTCACGTGGATCTGCGCTCCGTCATACATTGTGTTAATAATAGTTGCAGCGATAGCCTATTGGGAAACAGTTGGACTGCCATGCAGAGGTCTCGACTTTGATCCCATTGCTGGGCACGGGTCTCGTTTCAATGTGAGAAGGGTTAGGCCATAGTCCACCACGCTGACCCAGTGTGGATTAGCAGACTTCACATGTCTTTGAGAACATTATTGAGAACTTTTAGACAAACAGGTTTTCTCACGACGTATTCCTTTACCGTTAAGGCAAGCGATAATTAACTATTTAATACGCACATAACTTCGAAAAGTCAGAGATGTGCGCTTTGGGATCGAACTCAAGATCTCTGCGTGGCAGTCTAACGGTTTCCCACTTGGCTACCGCTGCTGGCAATTTCTATGCTTAGGTATAATGTTATATACAACAGAGAAGAAGTTAATCCATGAAGCAGGATTTTAATTTGCGATCTCTACAAACCGTGTTGTGCTAATTGAGCTATTTATGGTTCTACAGTTGAAGCTTGCTTCTGTGTTTCGTATCTAAGGCGATGCTTTGTGTCATGTATAGTTATAGAACTATGCGATCATAGGTTCAAGTCCTGAGTGCCTATTGCGAGTTGTTTTTACGCTAACGCGATCAAAACGCTTACCACGTTCTGCTCTCTGATTGGTTAAGAGCTTAGAACGGGCCAATCAAAGCGCCGAACGTCATAAACGCGTCGATCGCGTTAACGTAAAATAAACCCGCACTAAGCACTCTGATTGTCTTTTTCCTCTGCAATAATTTACTTATACCTACTTGTTTATGTCTAATTATTCTGTACATAGTGTATTCTATGTTCGATCTTCTTCTTCTTTTCGTTTGTTTAGTGGCCAACCTGTTGTTAAGAGTTGTTCAAGCCGCCCGTGCCTCTGACATGACTTAACGACTGTTGTCAATTTGGCAACAACCGGGACCGGCTTTTTACGTGCCCGCACGGAGACGCTCAGATGAAATCCCACTAAGCGGTCACCCATCTATAGACTGACCGCACCCAACATCGCTTAACAGATCAAACGATTTGGATAATGCCCTGTTTTATTTGTAGTAACAATATACCCATAGTATTGTTTGGTCAATATCTGATGACGTGTTTGGAGATAATTTATAAAACTTTTCATGAGTGACAAGTAAACTAAGTTTAATATGTGTTTTAAGCTACTGTTGGCATTTAATAATAATATATTCATTCATTAATTTATTCAGACAGAGTCTTTGAGAGCAGCGATAGCTCAGTGGGGAGACCAACATACTGTAATGCAGAGGGTTTCGGGTTCGAACCCACGTCGCGCACCTCTGACTTTCGGAAGTTATATGACTTTTCGAAATTATGTGCGTATTGATTGACAATTATCGCCTGCTCCGTGCCTCGGAGAGCACGTTAAGCCGTCGGTCCCGGCTGCCATGAATATCTATGGCAGTCGTTATTGGGGAAGTCGACACAAAAGATCCCACTGGGTCGAAGTGTCGCCGGTCTGTACTGACTGGCCCTCCCCCACACAGGATAAGATAGACAGAGTCCATAATGTTAGTAACACATTTGTATTTGTGTATTACGCTTGGTTATTCATATAAATATTTCTATATTTTCTTTTTAAAGTACTTGAAGGCGGTTTAAAATAAAATGTTTTATGGCATATACTTATGATATAAAATATAGTGATATAATTTATTATTGTAATTTTATTTTATTCATTCTTCCTTTGTTAGGACCTTACCTTAGTACCAAATCGAGAAACTCTTTATACTGTTTCAATAATAATATATAACCCACTGTTGGACACGGGCTTTCTTCAGTTTGAGAAGTCTTGTCTAAGTTGACAGACTTCACACATCTTCAAAAACATTATATAGATTTTTCAGACATGCTGGATTTCGCATGATGTTTTCTTTTTAAAACGAAGGGTAATTTACAGTTTAAAACCTATGCACATAACTTCAAAAATAAAGGATGCGTGTCTTAGGAATAATATAACTAGCTTTACGTGGCTGTCCAGTAGTTTCCTTATTAGGCTATATATATATATATATATATATATATATATATATATATATATATATATATATATATACTCACGCCTATATACACGCTGATTTTCCGGAAGGATAAGCAGAGATCCAAGCATGTCTTTCTTGCTTCATTACCTTTTTTTACCAACAAACAAAAGAAGGGAAGACTTAGTTTGTGAAAGTTTCCAAACTAAGCATGCTTACATGCAGAATTTTTCTTATTCTCAGGGCCTTTTTTGTGCTATAAACTAAATAAGTTATTAGATATATAAAGCATTAAAGTAAAAGTACCTAAAAACGATTACGTATTCAGATACAGAGAAATTGTAAGTTGCAAAATAATTTCTTATTTTTAAAGCAATTTTTCATTATAATTGTTATTGTTTAAAACTATTTTAGTTGAATACTTAACTATACATGTTTGCAGTACATGTATAAATGTTTTTGTAGACCCTTACTTTATTAACAGTAGAATAAAAATGTAATATTATAAACAGCCTAAAACACAGGTCTCTGACATAGTTCAGGTAATGCAATTTAAAAACAGACTTCATAAACAAGTCTCTTGTGTCCAATATTAAAATTGTAAATGTTTTCCTTTAGATTAAATATAGTTTTAATGTGAATTTAATACAATAAGTAGCCTGTAATGTGTATATAATTTAGCAAAGACTTTTATTTATTAAATAAATATTTATTAATATTATTAACTTTCAATATATTTTTCATACACGCTCGTCGATTACTTTCAATCTGTCTCCATAATGTTTCCGATGCGGTATAACAACATTCACCTAGGCTATGTTTATAATTAATAACTAATATATGGTGCGCATTTCCCATGCTGCATTTCACAACAATATATGAATAAAAACAAACGGATTTACTTCTTATACATTTAAATTAAGCTTGGCCGCCATTTTATAGCTTAAAGCAGTCGGTTGTGGAAATAAAAGTCGTTTATTCGGCGCATAACGGAAATAAAGCCATTTAGTATGAATAGATGTCAGTTTTCACACAATACTCGTTTACGGAAAAAGAATATGTTATGTGTGAAAGAAATAATATCATAATAAATATGTAATGGCTCGAGTATATAGCTATGATGTTGTATTAAAATCGATATACAAAACAGGTCTTAGCCATTCTGTTAGAAAATACTCAGGTATCGGCCTTGTGAAAAATATGCGATACATTATGTCTTTAAACCTAATAGCCTACACTTGAATCATTTCATCCCTGGTGATTTTTACCTAACTCTTTGAAGGGAAAATGCGAATTATTTGAATAATATTTGTGAAAATTAGGTATTTTATAGATGGTAATAGCAGTTTTTAGTTAGCACTCTAATTTTGTTCGCGTGTAATTAGTTAATCTCTAACACGAATGATATTTTAGTTAGTCATTTTGCCTTATTTGCCCATCCCATAAATTAGATTTGTACGCAGATGAGAATGAGCTACCGGTTCGAAAGTGTTATTGTGTACTTCTGTAAGGCAGTTCTCAATATCTATACGAAGTCTAGAAACATACCAGGTACACAGCTAGAAGCCTGTTACGAGAGTTCTACAAACATAGGTAGCTGTCGAAAAATAAATGTATCACTTAAAATATCTGCCAACCCCTTTGGAAATATACGAGCGTGAGTGTCTATGATACGACTGCAACCAAGTAGCCTTTTTAATGATATTTTTTAATCATAAATCTTTCATATAAGCCAATGGCGCGTACACACCTACAGTATAAAAATACACCCAAAACAACTTTATAATCCACCCCATTTAACCCAAGTCCCGTGATAAAGCACCCAGCAGTCTAAAGCACGCCATTTTTCTCGACAGAACCCCACATATATTAATAATATATCGCTGTGTAAGAAATCGCAAACGCGAGGGTGGGCCGGCTAAATGCTCCTCGATCCCTACGGCCATGACCAAAAAAATAAAACACCAAACACAACCAAATTCCAACTTTATATATCAAATATAAGGTTGAGTTTTACGTGGGTCGTTGACAGTACTTAATCACCTCTCTCCCTGCATATTATGTATGTAGAATGGTCGCGCACTTAGGCCTTTTTTCGCAAAAACTGACGCCTCGCGAATTCAAGATGGCTGCTCGCCGTATTTTGTATTCGTGTAATTACATGCTCTTCACAGTTTAAATGGGTTTGTATCCAGTAAAATCATCCGGAATTAGGATGTAATTGTTTTGGGTTGCAACGAGATTGAAAGGGTGAAAGCATCTATCTGTATATCTACACAAATGTGTCATGGCTTTAAACGTGGTTAGTATTCCAATAATATGTACCAAGAAGCTGCAAATTGATCACATAAATGGATTACGCAGGCTTTAGTGCGATCCAATTAACTTAGACTTTTATAAGTTATGTGGGTACCTATTTCATATTGCCGTTCGCTTTATGGGTGAAGAAAGTAAGAACAAAAACCTTTAGATCAATATTCTAAAACAGGGTTTGTTTCATCAATAGCTATGCCCAGCAGTTTTACACGCATTGTATGAAGTTTATTGTTATTTAAAGTCTTAGCCTGACTTTAGCCTGAAATTTTTAATCTGGTGCTCCTGTGTGATCCTCTGTAAAACTAAAATCTAAAGCAATCCTATTTTTAATCGAACTCATTATTTCTGAGATTATCGATAAAAAACATACATTCCCAGAGTTGTTATATTATTTTCAATCCAAAATATATTCACAAAGAAATAAATCTAGATATATTTACAAGGCTTCACATGCTTTGTGAATATATTACTTCAAACTCTTAAGATCGCACTCAATGGCGTTAATTGTATTATTTGCATTTACAAAATATTAGATACGTAGGTAACATTGATGACAATGCGAAAGATATGAATAAAAAACAAAATGCGGATGTGATGTGTATTTGTTACAATGAAAAAGAAACTTAAAATTAAGCAGTAATTATACTAAACATAACAAAAAATACCTAGCTTAAAGTAAGTCCGGTTAATGTTAAACAATCTAAAACTAATTACAAATGTCAGCTTTAGTAAACAACAAAAGACACACATTTTGAAGCCTAACTTACAAATATTGTGATCAGATAGAAAATAAATTACAAACTCAGTCAAAATGAAAATATTCTAATACTAAAAGGAAAATACTAATATCTAAATTATGAGTTTAAATTTGACATTTTCTGTTTTTACTATTGAATGGTAAAATGTGATAAAAATTGTCTTTTCAGTGCACTTTTGCCAATAATAGTAGATATTAAATAATGATTTAGCACATCAAGAATATGAAACAGATAAAGTAATAAACAGGTGCCTAATAATGAATACCTACTGGCTGGCAACACAACGTTCTTAATTTGAAACATCAAATGAAGCGTAATGACAGCTGATATAATAAAAACTAGAGTTGTTTCACAAACAAAATTCATTTAATGAAAAACATCTGTCGATTTTTAAACAGAATCGATATTGTGAGTATTGGAAGTAAATATTGAATTAGTATCGATTTTTTGTTGGTTGAAATCAATATGGGAAAGAGATCGAGGTTAGTGACAGCTGCTTTGTAATGAAATCGATATGCGCTAATATTGAACATAAATGAATAAAATTTTGGTGAAGCTAAAACCTATTTTTGATTTGATTTAATTAGTTTATTATTTGTTTTGTGTACAGGGAACCTTACTCAAAATTTGCAAATTTAAATTTAAGTAACATTACTCGTACAATTATTTTTGTGAATTTTAGCAGATCCATGCCTTTAACTTATGGTAACTGTTATTTTAAAATAAAAACTTTAAAACCTTTTCCTTGTTATATGTGACAAAAGTTCAATGACAAGGGTCACTGTAGCTGTTAGTAGGATGAGTGGAATTCAGAATTAAAATCGAGATATAATTATCGAAACTGATAGTGACAATGTTTTAAATTGAATCAGTGCGACAGTTTTGGAATCGATTGAGCTGTTTGAATTACACGTATGGTCAAAATAAAATTTGTAAGAGGCAGTATATGTTGTATGTTTAGATAAAAGTGAAAGTGAAATCAATATATGACAGAATTGTTATTTTTTTATACACTTTTAAAGATAATATTTCTATTCAGTTAGCGTGTGTTAGTTTTTATCGAACTTAGTATCAGGATGTCTGAGATCAAATCTTTCAAAATATAATACATGTTAGGGTAAAGTATGATGTAATGAGTCGTGTATTGAATTCTGTAGAATAATGTTTCAATTCAATTCAATTTAAATTACTTGCAATATCAATCATATTTGTTTTATAAAATTAAACCGATTTGACAATACCGTCTTGTGATTTTGCTGGTTTGAATATGTATTATCGAAATATACACATTTTACAGAAAGTGATGTTTTGAATTGTATACTGAATTCTGAAAAATAATGTTAAATCTGAATGACTTGGCTAAATAGTTTTCATTTACAAAATTATTTCTTAAAAATACCGACTTGTGATTTTGCTGTTTTAAATATACTTATTTGGTATGAATCCAGATTTAGATGTAATGAATCACATAGATATGCTAACGAATAATGATTATTAAAAAATGAAATGAATTGATTTGTCGAATTAGAATACTGTCATTCAATTAAACTGCCTGTGTATGGAGACCGGGACAAATCTTTGTAGCGTCTGTCGAAAGTTGCCTTATTTTAAACAATCATGTTTATTTGTATACAGGAGAGATACAAATTTGGTAAGTTATATTTGAAATGCATTGTATTTTTAATGAATTTAAAATGTTCTGTTTGTTTGTCGTTATGATTTCTACGATGGACCGTTTTATTATGCACTGTTTACAAAAATAAATTCTTTAAATAGTATTATTTTTGAGATAACAGAAACTAAACTATGTTGACAATTAAATGTTTGCTTATTATTTTTTAACTAGGAAACGTTGCAACATGTTTGTATTTTAATTTAACAGTATAATATAGATTTATATTTAATTAATTATGAGCCCATGCATGATTTTAATTTAAAACGGGTGAACATAGGTTTAAAATAGGTATTTCAAATTAAGAAAATATCGCTAGTTCGTTTGAAAATTTTTTTGTTGTTTAATATATAATTAAAATTTATATACCTTCAAAAAACCAATGATTTCACTTGTTGCAGTACACTACATAAACCTTTGCTTTTTCTTTTGGTACGGTCCTTTTTTCATAGCAATTTTAAGAAGATTAAAAGGCATGTTCAATTTATAAGTGTCGTGTTTCATTGTTATGAACATTTTGTACTACGTACTGAGTCGAATCAACAGTATACAACAAGATTTTCTTAGCCGGAATCTATAACGCATGTTAGGTAAAATGGTACAAAATACAGAAGTAATCAGTATTTATGATTTAACATTAATATTGTACAAATAAGTTCCTTTTTACACTGAGAATAATATTTAACTTTTGAATGAAAGTTAGTGACAATATAAAATGAATTACAAGCTACAGTGACCCACTATTGTGGTGTTTTAAGTTTTTATGTTTGACAAATATAGACTTGGTTCAGTATCAGTATTCGTTAAGCATTACAATAGATATTTTAATGTTAGTTATAATATGATGTAATATTTATGTAAAACAAACTGTTAAATAAAAGTAGTAGTAGTTATGGGATTTGCTACTTTTAGTTTGATTTTTAATCTGAAGTTGATATAACATAACTCTTTCACAACATTTTAACTCAATAAAAACTATTTACCAAAAACCCGTTCATCCAACCAGCCAAACACGGCATCAATCGATTCACTCCCATACCGATTGCAATCGATACGAATATCGTGTATCGATAAAAGAATTTCGGCAGCGAAGTGTCGGCCGCCCGATCGTGAGTAAATATTGGTTCGTTTTGTCTTTTTAACTGAACGGCGTCCGTGGCCGAGTTAGAGGTTATTGTTCCATTTTTGAAATTCGCGCCGAATTTTGTTTTGTTTTTGACATGTAATGGCGACTCGTCGAAACTGTTTTCGTTCGTAGACGTATCGGGCTGCGCTGCGGGAAACAAAGATGGTTGATAAATGATGACAGCTATTGACAATGTTCGTGCATGATGTGTGTGCGAAGTAGGAAGTTAAAGGTAATAGGTGGATATGCCTCTATTAGCTGCAGTTTGAGTTCTTAAGATAGAATCACAGTGATAGATGTCAAATCAGAAAGCGCTGATTATTGCAAATATTATTTTATTTTGAGCCTAGGTATTTTTTGCGTTCGTTGTCAGTTCTTAAGAAGACTTTAAGGGAATGCTTTCAACAAAAATGGGATTCTGAAGTTTAAAGCTGGCAGTTTTGACTTAAGATTTCCATAGACTACGATTTACTAAAATATATTTTAAAGTTTATGGGCCAGTACTGTTTTCTAGTGCCGTGTACACAATTAACTACCGAATGAAACCCTGATTCGGTTTCGGGAGAAACATAGTGTTGTCACGTTTTTGTAAAATTATTGTCAAGTATCTACAACATAGAGTTTAGTACTGGGCGGTAGACGTTTATAGATATAATAAAGGATGAGTAATCGGATACCTATTATCGAAGGCTGATAGCATACAAAATGCGGAGAGGAAACACTACGTTAACCTTTGGAGAGACACGAGAATGCGTCTACGCATTTTTATTAAAGTAGGTATTTAAAGGATCAAATTATAAAAATCATACCTAAAATAACCGATATTTATGCATGCATCTGATGACATGATTGTCTTCAAGGCGAGGTAAAACAAATAGTCAAGTAGAATATAGACATTAAATTTTTTACGAGAATAGCTATCTAGGTTTTAAGTTATGTATCTCGTGGTAAGTTTTAGGTAAGTTTAATATGGAACATACAAAACGCAAGTATAGAACCTAGGCTCAGCATACATAGCTCATTATCACAAAAAAAAGAAGCACTGTCGAATTGAGAACCTCTTCCTTTTTTTGAAGTCGGTTAAAAATTTGATATGATTGTTTTCTCGTAATAAAATGGGTTCAAAATCAAAATCAATCAAAATCAAAATAAATTTATTCAAATTAGGTTACAAGGTAACACTTATGAATGTCAAAGTTACACGTAAATTTTTTCCTGTGAATTTACATTTACTGCCACGTTCAGCAAAGCTAGGGTGTGTAGGGCTCATGAGAAGAACGGGCAAGAAACTCATAGCCACTCTTTCAAAATAGAGTTTTTATTAATTAAAGCTAATGTTTTAAATATCACAAATGGAAGTCACTTAAATTAAAATAACAGTTAAATATGAACTTAAATCGCATTTTAGATAACATTTAACGATATCAAACGCACTTTTGAACATATTCTATTACGAGGATTGGTTGTCAGCAATCAGACCTGCAACAATTGACGCGTATAATCGTTTATAAAGACTCAAGAATATGAAAGTTATCTCATTTGAAATGATAGATTATTTTCTCCTGAAGTTAATACTTTGAAAACAAATAAACAATAAGAGAAGCACAAAAGCGGAAATCCGAGCTAATAAATAAATTAAATCGACGCAGGCCGTCACGAGGCGGGCGTATGTGGAAAAAAACTTAAAAATTCGCGTCAATGGCTTGAGTACACAACAACAATTGTTGGAGGCCGATTGTTGTCATTTTGCGTAGAATGGAACGCGTTGGCCGTATGGCGTGCGTCTGGTGCCTGCAAAATAAATAAACAAATTGTTTTTTTACTTGTGGTCTCTGCATCTCGTGGTCTGGTCCTGGCTTCCTCCAAGTAGGTTTTGTTTGCTTCATTTGATGTGCAATTTAAACTATTTTTCGGATTTTTGTCTTCGTTGGTTGCTTTACTTTTAAATTAGAATATTGCTTTGAGATTCATTATTTTTGGTATTGAATTTTCACCATGACACTAATTTTGAATAACATTTTTGAAGTCGAACTAATAGCACTGTTAGGTACATTTTTGCAAGCGAAACTTATTGATCGGTGGCCAAACTTAAACTGAATTTGATTAAAATCCACAGCACTACTTCAACTGACATCCCCACCTTTATTTAGCAAAATAATATATACCTGGCCACTAATACACCACAACAGCACCAAAAAAACCGTTCCCTCTTACTGAAGTTTGAATAAAGAACAAAATCGTGCAAATTTAAAAAAAGAATTGTCAAGTTTAAACTTGTAACAGGTTTGCGAACGTGTATTATGTAGTGGGAATAAAAAGAAACGGGTTTTTGAGCAAAATCGTTGCATGTTGGTATATAAAGTAAATGGGTGTTGCAGCGTTCTAGCTGCAAAAGCAAGCTCGGCGCAAAAGGTGCGGCCCTTTTGTGCTGTGTACTTCAGTATGTATAAAATCTTTACGAGGGACGGCATTGTTGTGTACCCTGTTTGACTGGTGGCAAATTTGATTAACTTGATTAGTTTCTGCGGTTTTTGTAGTGCATCGAGATTTATTACCATGATGTTCGATTTTTGTGTTGAATATAACTTGTGATAATAAGTGAAGTAGGGCAGAAATATAGCTTGCAATATGAAGATGGGTTCATATTCATTACATTAATTGCTTATTATTCTACTAGCTTCTGCTAGCAAATCCGTACGCGTGTTATTTGAAAGTACGTACTTATATATTACTAGCTTGTGCTCGCGGCTTCGCTCGCGTAAAAGTCGGTTAGGTTATCGTAGTAACATTACTTTTTTAATAAAATATAGCTATATTTTATTTTAAATCGGTCGACTCATTTTTGACCTATAGCCTTATAAACAAGTAAACAAAATCTTTCCTCTTTATAATATTATTATTACTATAGATTTTTGTTTGCTTTATCAGAAAAAAAATGGTAAAATTAACGTATGTCTCTCTCTTTGATTCTCCAACAATTTCTTGTTAAGATACGTATGTACTTTTGCAAAATAACTTAGGACATTAAGAATGTAAAGTATTAGCTTTTGCCTGCGACTTCGTTCGCTTGGACCGACCATCCAACTATTTCTTGTAATTACGGCTTCTAGACAGCATAACAAAAATTTCTTATTAGTGTTACTGGACTTTTAGCCAAAGTATCGAGATGAAACATGCACCAGATTTTAAGTTAGGATTCCAGCAATACAACTGTAAACCCGTATTCATTTTCGTAAAGTAGTTTTTGCGTGATGTGCGTTCAAACAAACAAACCAAATTTTAAAACAATTGTTTTGCTTTTATAGCTCTTATAAATTTATGTGCAACTTACGCCATGGAACCAATACATACTGCTTAGTTAATAAATCTGCAAAAAGACATTTTATTTCTTCTCTATGATTATTGCTCAAACTTTTCCTCTACTAGATATCTCTCCTAATTATCCAACCCATTTTTTATCCTCCATAATAGTATTTCTGTCACGTATTTCCCGCCATATAATTATACTTACACACATCCTACATGGTAGGTATATGAACAAAAACCGTGGCCGCAACTAAGTAATCTAAATGCAAATTATCTACATCTGCATTACGCAGCCTGAATTGAACCTCATTGATATTAAACTTTTTGTTTTTAGTCTATTGTGGTTATTTAAAAGGTTATTGTGATCAATTAAATTATTAGTATTGTAAATATATCGTTCAATCAAACCTCGCTGAGGATAGTTTGTCTGATCTGTAGATACTTGTACTGAATTTAGATGTTCTTTGTTTAGTTTGTTTTAAATATTACCTTAAAATACATATGTACTCTAGAACGAAGTATTCTTAAAATAAAAGTAGGCATTCATGTTGTGCTATGCTTAAAATAAAATAAAGTCCTACATTGTAACGTTAGTTTATAATTATAAACTATCATTATATTTCAATTTTATAATGAACTAGCTATGCCCCGCGTATGCGTTTCATTCGCACCGATTTGGTTGTATTGTAATATTAGGTGGCCTATCCTTCCACTATAAACGACAAAATAGTAATTAGTTCCAGAAAAAGCACTTACAAATATGCAAACAATCTCATTTTTAAATAATCTAATCTTGTTTGTAATAAAATGTAAATAAGTGAATAGTTTAGAGTTTGGACACTAATTGTGGCAAAACTATTATATCATCGACTATTTATTATGATTAATAGACGCCCACCATGAGGATTCAAATTAATTTTAGATTAGGTTTTCAAAAATATATCTCGGAATTTTAGGACATTGATCTTTACTTTTATAATAGTAGAGATAGTTGTGAAACGTAGGAAAAAGTTGTGATTTGATTACCATAAAGTTCGGTTGCAGATATTTGTTTTTATTTGTGAGCATGACCAACCAGTCTTATTGGGCAGTCATTCTAATTTTAAAAGTCCACGGATACTTTCTACCTAACAAACCAATCTCTTTGCAAAAGTATTCTCATTTCAAAAATCCATAATCTTTATAAAATTAAGTTAAGTTTCTTTTTAATTTTAATTATATCGGTTATTTTAACTAGACTATAGATTCTCGTAATAAAACCAATAAAATTAGAGTTCGGATCTAGTCCAAGTGTCGTAAATATCATTAATCTATTTATTCTCCTAAATTAAAATAAATGTCAAATCTAAGTATTAATTGTATTAAAGTCCATATTTGACATTTATATTATGAGGACTGACCCTGAAATCCAATCTGTCTCAAGGTAAAAACACGTTTAATTTTATTTAGCTACATATTCTTAACTAATACTGCAACTTATTTCTAAAAATAAAATAAAATTTATAAACTTAGAAAATATACTTAACTGAAATATAAAATATAAAAGAATACCAGTTTAATTTTAACCCATTGTTCGAATAAAAATACCGGTTCAACAATATATTTTATTTAAGCCATACCAACAAAAAAATAAACAAGGTTTGTACTTTTATGTATTCCATTATACCAATACACGATCACAATTGGCAATTCAAACTCCCCTAATTCGCTCATTTCCACCGAGCTCTGTGCAAAACGCAGCTAATGCAATCGTGCAAGAACCGGCTCTTACAAACGGCTCATATCAAACCAGTTTTAATTTTAAAACGGGCTTTCTGCAACGCACAGGTACACGGAATGCAAACTGTGTGCTGCAGATTACGGGAACTGGTTCCCGAACGCGTTTTGTACATTGTACTCAAGATTGAAAGGGGTACACGAACAATCATTCGCACAAATATACACAGCAGCTGTAGATTGCAAAAACTCATAGTGTTCATCTCTATACAGTTTAATAAATCCATTGAAGTCATTAAAAAAGAATAAGCCATGAATTACGTTACACAAGTTGGCGACGTACTGGCTTGGCTTTCTGGCACAGTTCTCGAATAAGAAGGAATGATTTAAATTATTACGTTTCACAACGTTCCATTTGTAAAATTAAATTTAAAAATCTGAACGCTTTTTGCACAAAGGCGTCGGTCGTATTCTGTTTTTAAAACTAACGCCGAATGCCAAGAAAAGGAACGTGTTGTGCACACGAAAGCGAATTAAAAAAATGGCAGACATTTTTAAAAAGCGTAATATTCACATTTTCCTACTAAGATAACGCTCCGCCGAGCGAAATATGAAAGGAGTTATCAAAACAATCTCGCGCGCACTAAATCATTGTATATAAGGGGAAGAGGAGTCCTATTTACTCGGAAACGGACAAAATAAATGTTTTTATTACATAATGCGAATTTTCTCAAAGTCCCATTCTAGAATTCTCACTGCAAAATTCGTCCTTAAATGTTTTAACATACAGTCAAGTTTCTAATGCAGGTTTTTTTTAGCGGGATGGATAATTATAAAGGGACCCTTTGGTTGTGGGATAAGGCTTATTTTCGTTTGTATAGTGCGGGGGCAGATGGCGGGCTTTGTATATAAAAAGGTATGGTGCACAATTTTAAGCAGAGGGATTTGGTGGCGCCGCCGGACTGCATAGTGGCTTTCGTCGCTCGCCTACCTCTGTATACGTGCCTACTATGGACGGCTGAGTATAATATCATTTGCCTGCAATCATGGACATGAAAAAGTTTGTAAAATGGAAGCTAACGTTATATTTGACAATAGGCTGGATTAGCTATGAGCTAAAAGTATCGAGTTAATCTATAATATTATAAAACTATAGTGAGGCTTTACACTGGATATCTGTTCAAAATTTAATTGACATTGACTCTGTGGCGCAGCGGTAGTGAATGCGACTGCTGTGCATGAGGTCTCGGGTTCTAATCCCGGGTCGGGCCAACAAAAAGTTATTGGGTTTTCTGATAAGAAATCTCAATACAAGGCCGGAGTTAGGAAGTTGACGGTGTTAGACACCCCTGTGCTTCGGAAAGCACGTAAAGCCGTTGGTCCTGCGCCTGATCTCTTTCCGGTCGTGTCGGATTATCCGTCCCATCGGATTATGAGGGTTAAGGAACTGAGAGTGCACTTGTGTTTGCGGACATACTTGTGCACTATAATATCTCCTGCGCAGATGGCCAGTCTCCGTTAAGATTGGCCGCCGTGACCGAAATTCGGTCTGAAGGACATTATTATTACATAAATTCTGTTTGAACCGGTTGTACACAAAACTAGAGAGTAGACTTTAATGCGCTTTTCAGAACTTCTTGTTATGGCTAATTTTTACAGTAAAGGAATACATCGTGAAGAAATCTAAATGTCTAAGAGATCTTAAATATGATTTTCGAAGATGTGTAAAGTCTATCAACCCGCATTGGGCCAGCGTAGTTGTCTATATAGCATAAACCTATCCAAAACTGAAAGATGCCATGTGGGTTAATTTATATTCAAGACTTATACTATTATTTAGCATTAAATTGTCATTTTTTGTCATGTTTTAATTAATGATTTAATGTTGACTGAATATAATCCATATTTTAGATAATTTATTTTTAATCGTTTACTTGCAACTATATTTTTTTTTTAGCTAATAATGTATGTAATTCCTACTTTATATGCTTAAACGCGTAATCATCTTAGGTAAATAATATCTATAAGTATAAAAAACGGATTTAAGATATAAGCTTGAATTAGCTTTTCAGCTTCGCAGTATATGCGAATGAAAGTTTCTTGGAAATTTAGATCAGCACAAATGCTGGTGCTGGTCATATTTGATCAACATCCATAAAGCTGGAAACCCACCCAACTCTATTGCACGGATCCATAGTAATGGGTGTGCAATAGAGGTGGCATATCGGGCGATATATTCATTAGCATTCTTTTCCCGAATCAGACAAAGTTTTATTGGCACTGACTTAATACCAATTAATTATATACGAAGTGTATAATATTTTTACTTTTAATATGTAACAAGATTTTTACAATTTACAAGATGCGTCTTGGTCGCTTATGAATGTGACATTCGCGTAAAAGTAAGACAATATTTGGTTTTTAATTTAATTTAAAAAATATTACTCTCGCACCAAGAATATATTCTTTCTCGTGACTTTATAATCATTTTAACAACGGACACAATAAACATCCAGTCTTAGAACAACAATTCTTCGATTACATAAATTTCTTCTATCGAAATCTTTGTTCCGCAGGGGTTCTGAACATACTACCTATACTCAGCGCGATTGCAGTAGTAAATCGACCGTTGAAACCACTACGCCATCAGGACAGCCATATTATTAATGGATTTACTGTAAGGAAATTGCTGGTAGCAGCACGGAGTCTGGACAAGTGCCCGATAATCCGCAATAGACTCGCCGTTCATTACCTGAGATTGAAATATCGCTACCGAAATGTGGGTGCCTCATACCTCAGCCTACAGGGATTTACAGTTGTGAGTCTTCGTTATGTTTGTGTTATTTTACTTTTTTTAAGATAAGGATTTCTTAGATTGAAACTCTTTTCAATAAGGCAACTCCCGCGCTTGAAATAATTTCTGCATGGCAATAGAATTTTAAACAAAGGATACCCTGAATCGTAACATCTATTTGTGCATCACAATTTTTTTGCCTCAGGTGGGGATCAAACTTATAACAATCAGCGCGACGTGATGATAAAGTGACCACATAAAACTACTTAAATCCGAACATACATCCTAAATAGTCCTAACAAATATTATGATGCGAATGTGTTATGCCTTCAACCTTAACTACTCGACCGATCATCATTAAATTTCGTATATACGTTGTCAGGGGAACAGAAAAGAACAAAGAGGACCTTTCATCCAGAAAAAGAACTGTTAATAGCATAACCTAACATAATAAAACGTTGGTGTATAATTGCCTGCCCCTTAAAGGACGAATAGGCGTAAGTCTATATGTTCCTAATGCAAAAGAACGTTTCATTACGCCTATCCATAGATAGTGAAAGTCGTGGTCAGCACTAATCCACGCCACTTAAACCATCGATATACCTAATTGAACATTCGATTTTAGATAATAGTCTAACGAGCTAGCATTAGCAGTCTTACTACTGTTGTAATAAAGACGTTTCTAGCTTGGCTAAGTTAATATAACAACTAACACGCGGTATTTGTAATTGCTAAATGATTGAAATGTATTGTATGTAGTGTAACTTGTCAAAACCGAAGATAAAGGCGAAATTAAAGAAGCAAATCAGGTAGTTTCTTAATAAAAATGGCTGCTTTAGAAGTACTGTTTAAATTTGAGTTTAAGATGGCATGTAATAAAATAAGGTCTCTGTAAACTCTTTTAATTATTCTTCTTTAAACATCTTCCACACTAAGAATGATTGCAGTATCAAGGTGGAGATTGCAAGCATTATTCGTCACATTTATCTGTAGAGCACACAAATTTTAAGCCGATTCTACGCGAATTCTAAAAATACGCATTCTATGGATACGTTCCTTAAACGCAACAGCAAATTAAAAGAAAAATATAACCCTCCTAAAAGCTATACCAAAATGAAATTGGAAAATGTAATATTACACATACCTTTGGTAAATAACTCAGCACCATTCGAACGAAACAAATCAAAATCTAATCTAATTACTGAAAAATAAACTTGTAAAATAAACAAAAAATGGTCCCTCCGCTGAATCCAGCTTAATACCGACGCGTTATAAGCCCCATATCATAGATATGGAAGCATAAACAAAAACAAAGCGGCCGGCCCCCGCCTATTCTAACCTCAAAACATAATTCTTGCTCATAAGCCCTCAGAAACAAAAAAAATTACGCAGAGACCGCTCCAATTATAAAAGGCAGTCGCCCCGAAAACCCTCGGCTTAAAAAAAATAATAAAAAAAGTTATTTAAATAAAACCCGGCGCCCGCGCTCTGTGTCGCATAAATTGCCTTCATTAATTTCCGGACCCTGCAAAATATTGTCTTGAAAGGATAATCAAATACAAAAACGTGGAAATGGCGGTGCGTCATTTCCATAACATTTCCCTGGCCTTCCCCCCGCGCTCCGCTGCCTCCCCTCGCCCGTTTTTCGTCCCCTTTTCCGGTCCCTCCATCCCCTTTATGAGTCGTCCAATTACGACCCAACGGCGGAGCTTAAGGCTCGCATTAGAGAGAACGGTAATGGTCGCAATTAGATGTATATAGTATATGCGACGCGGTTTTATGTACCGACCTATTGTTGAAAAACTTCGCGCGCCTTTTTTTGTTACTCTCTGGGTTATAAGGAAAATAAATAGATTTTTAACCCAACTTAACTGCAACTTATGTTAGGTTTTCTTGTGTAACAAATTTACAAAACATTATTACTGGGAATAGGTCTCGTACTTGAATACAATTTTCTTACTACCTTTCTTATATTACCAAAAAGAAATCAATTAAAATAGGTTAATTATCAATATTTTTTGAAGACCACTGTCAGTGTGGACACCACAAACAATAAATACCTGTTTTTTTATAACACCTCCAGCTAAGTTAATATACTTAAATATATTAAAAGTGGGTTCTCTCGATCGCAAATCTAATGGCTTATCTATCAGGCTTTCCACCTGACATAATATTTTGTCCATTGAAAGAGGACTCGGGTCCATATATCCCGAACAGGTAAGCAGATGTATTAAGTTTACATTTACCCAGGTCTGTTTTTGCTCCCACTCAATAACTTAAGGTCTATTGCGTCTTCTAAGCGCACTTCTATGCTCCACTCAGCTAATGTAAATTTTCTAACAGATAAATAACCCAATAACACTTTGTTGATACGAGGCAACCTTATGTCACGAGCTAGGCAAGGATGAGCTTATTTAAAATAACTAATAGTTCCTTATTTATAACTGTTGCTCGAGTTTAATAATAAGTGTGCAATTTGAGGGTATTTAATTATAACAATCCTACTAATAATCATAAATATAAGTTCTAAAGAAGTTTGGCTTATTGTTACTCAGTCCCAGCGTAAACCATTCAACAGATTTGAATTAAATATATTCGTATAATAATAATCATCATCCTTAGGATTTAAGAGAGCGATTTTGCTAGCAAAATTACAAACTAATAACCTTTGATTTTGCAGATTACAATATATATGTATATTGATATTACGAAAAATTCTTTTAAATCTTATTTTATACGTTGAGTTCTAGCTGGGCGAAATACATTCCAACGTAATGTTAAATAATTTTTTTGTAGCTATACAGTAGTCAGTTGTCCCTGCTCATATGTATGTTGCTGACGAAGTGCTCTTACGGACGATGACCGGTGCACGAGGCCGAGGTCACGAAACGCTGCGTGGTTGCCACTCTGGTCGCATAGGATGCCATGTGGCGCTCGCTACCGTGGACACGAAGCACGATGTTTGGACCGGGCTATACCCTGGATTTCATGGACATGTTTCCGTCTTCTTTCAGCATAATCTTCTATAATTTTACTGGAACGGAATGACTTCTGGTTTTCTGTAAGATTACGGGACTCTTCTATAAGTCCTAAGGTCCTTTAAGCGGGGCGTGAAAAAGCACCTTCTCAGGCCGTCAAAGTAGAGACCTCAACATCGTCTCGGCTGCTATGAGGATGGTGACGAAGCCACTGCTCTTAGACCACACGACTGCTTACCATCAAGCAGAGTGTGGTCATATTGACGAGCAAAATAAAAAAAATTAAAAAACATACTCCTGAGAAAAGCCAGAAATTGGGAATACTCTTGACAAAAACTAACTCTGTTATGTGGGAATTGGAATAAAATTATTTGTCACTGTTTGTTAGGTATACCTATACCTTCCACTGATATAGTTCTAACGTTATCACATATGAATCTTTATTTTGTCTATATAAAAATGACATTTACAGAACGTATTAAAAAAATTACGTTACATTTTTACACACTTTCAATGTACGATTACACATAGACCTGCAGTTAAATTTTCTCGTAAGCTGCTAATGTCAGCAACAGACGCACACGGTCATTAATCCCGCCATCGCCGCAATCATCACGTTTAGTGGACTTGGTATCGTAGCAAGGTGTTACAGAACTCTAATAACTACAAATACCTCGTAGAATATGTGCTACGTATTTACGTAGCCGTCGTAGAGTCACTACGACGTAGAAGTTGTAGATTTTAAATTCAGTAAAATAACCTTGCCCTGTATCCTTTATTGAAGTGTACTTCACTATGTAGAGGCGACGCTAGCTTTTAAGAAACTAACTTTTACCCGCGGGTTTGCTCGCGCGTTAGAGATTCCATAACGGTATAAAAGTTATGCCTGTGATAATTCAGTTTTTTTTAATATATTGTTGCTATGTGCTACTTTACACCTAAATCCGATCAAAAGTTAACGCTTGATTAATATCCGAACCTTCAAACATCTTAACAATCTTCCACATTTATAATCAGAAGATGTGACAAAAAAATTGTATGATCCATAAATCCAATTAATCCAATACTAAGTCTGGATGTTCTTTGTGTTCACTGTTTGAATGTTTGTAACGTCCCACGCTATACAGGATTCATTCCTAGTACGAGCGTTGTCCTTTTTAAAAGAGAAAGAAAGAAGAGTTGGCAAAATGAGTTCTATAATCAAAAATACATAAATTTTACCGAAGCACCCGACATCGAAACTATTATAGATCATTCCAATAATTCTCCCTCACAAGACATGAAACATATCACTGCATCGTATTATTGTCCAACTAGCGTGGAATAATATATACTACGAACAAAACACGAGAACCTCAATCAAAGATCAGAAAAATCTAATGCAAACACGAAACCGAAATCAGATCTTGAACACACAGTAGGTACGAACAAACACAGCCTGCGAATTTGTTTCGTAAGCGCCTAAACAAACAAACTCGTTTATTGGCCTGCATGTTTGTCCCCCCACTTAATTAATTTTCTCATTTCCTATTAGCCAGGAGGCAAAGGATTTTGTGAATACAAGCCTGTTTGGATTTTGGGATCGTGTTATGTAAATGAAGGGAACGGTGTAACGGTTTACTTACCTAAACATTTCGGAGGTGGTGTCGCCATTTTGTTGTGAGTGTCTAGGTATAACCTCTTTTCTTTTTTACCTAACGCGTGCTCTCAGCATAAAAAAGTTACGCAAGCGTAGGTATGCCTATTCTTGTAAATTAGGTGAAATTATAAACGTGTTGCGTGAGCTTTATTATAAGTATGTAGGACTTTGTTCGTAAAGATTAAAAAAACTGTATACAGTCAATGCTGTACTCACCAATCATTTAAAAGCATACACAGATATATTTGTATCAATGTGTTCAAGTAAATTATAAATATGTATTTAAGTTGGTAAGCCTTATGTTCTCTGAATCATAGAGAAATAACTTTATATTCCTGCTGTAAATAAACTTTTAAACAGGATGAAGAGTTTTATCATTGAAATCACTGCAAATAGCGGTGCTTCGAGATTACATAAAAAGTATTTTGCTTTTAAATACTAAAGTGTATAGGAAAATGAATGAATGATATCTGTAGTGTTTAAAAATGTCTGTAGCAGTATCAGTTTACTGTTAGACGAACTAAATCTTCCGATTGCAGTTGCAGTAGCATATAAAATTGGCGCGTTATCCGAGGCATTGCCCATCTTAGTCTTCAACATATGTACGTTTTACTAGACTTGAACTTCAAATTCTCGACAATCTGAACTCAACCATTAGTAATGAAATTGCTATAATTATAACATATTTGCACACTTACGTATTAGATTTTCTAACTTAACATTACATAAATAAAAGTCACCTTTTACAAGCAATGTAAGTGCAAACCAACAAGACATTTTAACAGGCAATATTCCTTTTAGAAACGTCATCAACAAATTAATCAAGACCGACTAAGAAAATTTATAAGGCTAGTGTGAATGGAACAGTCGCAAGAGGAAGACCTAGACGTTTCTTGATCAGATCGGAGACGTTATGTATAAAGGCCAGGTTAAGAGCACCTTAAACCGGCGAGCGTGTATGAGGAATGTTATGAAAGCGAATGAAGCCAGAGAAGTGTGTCAGGATCGTAGCAAATGGAAACCTGTAGTCTCTGCCTACCCCTCTGGGAAACAAGCGTGAATCTATGTATGTATGTATCAACAAATTACTAAGTCACCGTCCACGTTATTCACATATTAATGTTATATATGCGAAAGAAACTATTACTATTTACAAGTACTTTTTTCTGAGATTCCAAAACCATTTAATCGATTTGGATAAAATCGATTTTTAACCCGAAATAGCTTGATCAGTGAGAAAAGATTTATTGTGGTTTTGTAAAATACGAAATAAATTACGACTCTTTGCGAGTTAAATATTAGCGCAAATATTAGCCTAGACCAGCCTAATATGTGGTAGACAAATCATGAAAAAGTCTGGCCCTACAATATGATGGTATTAATTTTTCAACGGTAGTCATTGTGCAACGCTATTGTAACCGGAGCTCGGCGAGGCCGCGGCTGACGTGAGCTGTGCGATGATGAAACGAAAATATACGAAGGGAGCCGAAGGGCGGATAAAGCATCGCTTTTTAGACGGTTTGTTTCTTCTTGCGTTTATAAAAATACACTGTTGTATGTAATATGTTCCAGTATATACTAAACGTTTTTAGACTTTCGACACATATGTACGTCGAGCAATCAATAGGTATTTATTACCTTTAAATAATTAATCGCGAATAAAACGCATTATTTAGTACAGTATATACAAGTTCGATAGAAGTGGTAATCTTCCCAATGTATACTGTCACACACAGTCAATTTTATTACCAAACACATAACTATCCAAGTCAGTTGTTATAAATTCAGTTTTTCTACACTAATCACGACAGTAATAGTTGGCTACTATGGTTCCTGGCAGGGTGTCAGCCGAGTTCGAGATGAGTTTATAAGCAGAAGTGACTTGCAGAATACACATTAGTATTACGTAAAATTGCCAATGTGTCAGGTTGTGTATTTTACGTACGAGATAACATTTTATTTAGTTCGTAGTCGCGATATGCACGCACGCTTTTGAATTATATCCGAATAATATGTCCATGGGCTCCGTCTTTGGCTATGCAAAGAAGTGAGCACGTTGTGCACTCAGATGCAATTCTACGCATCACTCAGTTCATAGATAGTTGTTGTTGTGTGTATAAAGCAAGGGTAAGGTTACATTATTAAAAGCACCAATTAACTTAAACAAGTTTAATAATATAGTTAATTTGTTATCGTTTACGATGTTACATCCAGCAAAAAAATCTTAATATAAGGACGAATTTATTTTAGCGCGTTATATTAAAATTCGTTGAAAGAAAGTTTTAAAAACATATATTAACAACAGCGTCATCCTGAAGCAATTCGTTGTCTGGCTGTCTGTATGAAATGATATTTTGAGTCGAACTGTTAAGGTAACAGATAACTGTACACTTTATATGTTCATTTCTATATGTATGTATAAGTCTCAAAACTTGACCTATAGACTTCACAAACATGCATTTTAAATGGCATACTGTTTATCGAGCACATTTCCACGTTCCGTTCTTAATAGAAAAATTCATTAATTATTCTTCATACCGTGGATTCCTGATCCAACCCAGGACTACACGATACCACGCAAACCTAAACACAAATATTACGGAACCAACAGCAGTCCTTCTTTTACAAATAAATACGAAATGTAAACACATTACATAATGAGTATGAATTCTCAGAAAAATTGTATCATTTTTCCAAAGAGTGGCCACATTATGCACATAAAAGCTAATGTAACCGTGACAGATATTAGAACAAAGCAAAACAAATATAATATTAGACACGATGTTAATACACGTGCATACAATGCATGGCACGTGTCTGAATATCTCGGTGCACATGCCTCGTATCGAAGCAGCAATGGTTTGAGAACAACGCGATAAAAACGGCGTTAAAATACTTAAGTACCTATAGTAAATTTTTATAAAATCTGTCAGTTACTGCTATCAAACTAAATTCGTGCTGTAACAAATTGAGATGACATAAAAAGAAATGCGATACATAGAGATGTGGTGATCTATGTGTTTTCTTTGGGTACAAGTATATAAGTACTATATTTGTTTAATAAATAGAAAAAAAATTGTACGGAGATTGTGTAACCAAAAACATATTGTAACAATAGAGCTATACGCTAATTTTATTGTTTATAAAATTTAACGCGTTGTTATAAACATTACGTCTGTATTTTAATTATATCTCTTTATTTTATTTGCATTTTTGTTAATATTATTAAATACCAGTTTGTGTCTGCAATATTGTCCTGTATTGCAATATTACGTGCTTTACAGTATCAAACAATTAAAATTAATTACTATTCGATAGAACATTATTGGTTTTAGCGTAAAGCTCGTACAAACATACATGGAAAGAAACATAATTTTAACGAGAAGGCCAATTTTGTAATATAATATGTTCAAAATAATGTTCCGATGTAGTCTAACAAACGTCAAATGAAACTGAATTACAATTTGTGTTCACATTTGTTTATGTTTGTATATACTAATATTATAAAGCTGAAGAGTTTATTTGTTTGGTTGAACGCGCTAATCTCAGGAACTTATTTCGAATTGAAACATTTTTTAGTGTTTGATAGCCCATTTATCGAGGAAGACTATACGCTATCATCACGCTACAAACAATACGCGTGGCGCATCAATGAAAAATGTTGCAACAACGGAGAAAATTCTCTTACGTGAAGCAGACGTATGTTTTTGTTGCACGAGTCAGCTAGTTGAGAGTATATAGTATTTGTAATATTTATCACACTGAGATTACATTGGAGCTCTAATTCGGGCACGTATTCTTAGCTACCAGTGCAAGTGGTGAGGAGTGTCAGAGAAATCCAGACCTTTGATCCATACTACGATACCATACTTCTTCTTCTCCCTAGCCTTTATTATTCCCAATTAACTTGGGGTCGGCTTTTCTAGTCTAACCGGATTTGACTGGATATCAATTTTTACACGGAGCGGCTGCCACCTGACCTCCGCAGCCCGAAGGCTAACAATACCCTAAGGCTAGACCAGTGTCAGGATATTATAGGGCACTGACTTCCCAATAACGACTGCCATAGATGTTCATGGCAGCCGGTACCGACGGCTTAACGTGCTCTCCGAGGCACGGAGCAGGCGATAATTGTCAATCAATACGCACATAATTTCGAAAAGTCATATAACTTCCGAAAGTCAGAGGTGCGTGACGTGGGTTCGAACCCGAGACCCTCTGCTTTGCAGTCTGTTGGTCTCCTCACTGAGCTATCGCTGCTTTATACGATACTACAATACCATACTATAATTCAAAATAGCTTCATCCATATAGTTTGATAAACAGATGAACTATTTGCATATAATTTGAATGTGTTGGAACAGTTAACTACAATCATCTGCCAGAATCGTCACACATACATGATGAAGTATCAAGGCACTTTCTTTATTTTACTTTTCCGTAGTAGCAAACTATATTTTAAACACTAACAATGCTTTATATCTCCTAACATGTAACACGCTTAATTTTTTTATTTTACACATATTATTTATTAATTTTTTTATTTTACACACATTTCTTTAGGTCTTGATTGTGCTAAATGAGTAGCTGCTATTAGAGATAGGTTTAGTTATACCTGATTACATAGCTTTTCCCTCATTATGGGAGAGTCCCTACGCCCCTTCTTGCCTGCCCTGACTCTTAGCACAGCAGTATAGCATTACTGCAGTATAATATTACATATATATTAATTTACCTCATTAATTCCCCTTTAAACCGTGCCTACCTACAGTTCCCATTGTATTAACCTACCCGCGATTAGAGTACGCACTTTTACAGCAATTTGTCACAAAAAGTTGGCAACTCAACCCCCGGGCCCGGCCGTATCATTTATTATCCTACCCTCCCACCCCCTGGGAACTCCCGCTCACCCCTTAAGGGCCAGTAATTTTCCCTTCAAAGCCTTCGCGGGAATGCGTAATGAGTAACGACGTGACGTAAATCGTAGGGATTTACCCCCTGTCTGTTTACTTAATACCACGTATTACAATTATGTGTATATATGTGAGAAATGGGAGGGTATTTCTAGATTGGGATCACAAGAAAGGGAATTATTTATAAGGTTTCGAGATTGAATTTATTATTGGGAAGATTGCAATTAATATTTAATGGCACAGGCATGGCATATTGGTTTTAAAAGCTGGCTTATTCGGGACAAAAAATTGTGTAATCTGCAAATTGATATTCTGTGTCTGAATTTTCGGGTGTCTGCAGTGCGAGAATTGATTTTCTTAATGAATATTTACATGAATAATGTCTGCTTACTTCAATCAAATTCATACTCAATAAATAACTTATGTTAATATAGGATTGCGATCAACAGTTTGTATACATACAACTGTAAAAGACGAAATATATTCCTTTAAACAATTTATCTTGGCAACTTATTGTCTGTATAGGAGTAAAATAACGCTATGCGGATATGGCTTATGTACACTATCAGAATACATTGAAAATCACTAAAACGAGTGACCCACACAGTATAATGGTATACAAATACAAAGAAGATTTCGGCGTGCTAAATATGTGTACCATGTATTTGTCGTCCCAATACCATGCGACCATAGAAGGGTACCTAAAACAAAACAGCTTATTTAAAAAAATCTCCCACAATATTTATCAGCATACAGCCTCCCAAATAGCAGTACATACACAATAATACGTGTATATATGTTTGCCAGCATTAAAAACTCAAAAACGTGGCGCGGGTCATTAAAATTCTGCGCTAGAGAGTCACAGCATAATATAAAGTCATTATGTAAATGTTGCCAGCTTTTTGCAAGAGTTTAGGTTATTTAGGGCTCCACTTTTTATATCATAACCATACCGCGTATGAGGGTGCTCATTGCTTTGATTGTGGTATACACGAAAATATTATACATGCAACTCTGCAGAGAGAATTTAACGGCGAGCTGGAACTATGTCTATTGTTATTTTCTGATTGTGTAATTGAATTTAATGGGTTTTGTGTTGATTTTTCTTTTGCAATTGTGGTTTATTTTGTAAAATCATATAACTAGATTTTGTCTCAAAATATTTCATAAGCGTGGCGTGCGGAATTGTAACGGCGTTTTTAATTATATAGATGATGAGACTGAAACAGGCTATCCAGAATGACTGCGATAAGAGTTCCCAAGATTGACAAGCGTGATCTAATATAATCGAATAGTATGAAGTTCCTTTATGTCTGCCTACTCCCCTGGGAAACAGTGGTAACTCTGTGTAACATGAATGCTAAATATTACTTAAGACATGTAAAACAAAGCTCTCTGACTCGTTAGGCAATTTAATATTTACGGCAAGTTATGTCTTCATGTTTATATAATTCTGTATTATACAATAATTGACACGTCCGCCTCTTAACTATCCTATGTAAATATTCATTTTATTAATGCTGTAAATTAGGAAAACGATCACCGGTCTCCCAACCAGTTATCACTTGTACTTATAGTCCACGCAGTGTCTACGAATACCACCTTCGCCAGCACTAAAAATATACTACCTCGCAACATTTGAGCAGTATTCTCTAAATTTTAGGAGATAATCCCTTGAGACATGCCTTAACAGCACATAATACGCAACAAACCCATTCGACACTAACCAAGACTTCGCTTATCCCCAGAAACCTCGTACCTATATACGAAACACGAAACCATTTCTATTCTAATGCATTTTAATCAAGCAAAACACACAAAGGGCATTATCAACATAGAACTCCCCTTCCGTAAACTTTCAATACATAAGCGTGAGTTTCAAATGGAATATTCATAAAACCATCCCGTTTACGGCCTTGTAAAGGGCCGCATAAAAATTTAGAGGCATAAAACGTGGTGTACGACCCTTTAGATGCTCTTGGGATGGCTCGAAGTTTGTAATTGAATTTTTGCCTGGAGCCCGCAAAGGGCCGCCCTGCTTAATTTGTCGTACGCAGAAAGGGTTGGGATGAGAACTCCAAGAGATAAGCGAGGGCGGTTATCTGTACCTCCTATAGGTAAACACGCAATGATAAACCTTCAGCCATGTTATATTTTGAGTCCGTGTTATCACTGTCTTTATTGTCAATGATGATGACAAATGATTATATACAGTAGACGATCCACTGAGTATGGTACATCTCTACGCATTGCTTCTACGCAAGCGTGATTTAATTAATATTAATATATTAATATTCTACCACATACACACAACACCATCTAGCCCAAACTAAGCAGAGCTTGTACTATGGGTACTAGACAATGGATAAACATACATATATACTTTTTTTTTGTAAATACATACATATTATACATAGAAACAAATTTTGCCTGCTTTGTTGGACAATTCTTTGAACAACTGTATTAAATTTCATCACAGTTGTAAAAACTACATTGCTATTTTATTACTCTCACAATCGTACTCACTTCAGATGTGCTAATCTGCTAAAACTCATCTTCAACTTGATTGTTGACTTGCTATTAACCAACTGTTGGTTTTTGTTGCTATGGTTACTGTAGTTAGCCGACTTGGTAATGATATTTAACAGAACAGCAATCCAAAAATCATTATTATTCATATGATTATTCTCTAAATGGCATTCGAGTTGTTGATCTCTATACATAGTAAGAAGGCAGATCATAACTCGTCTTAGTTACGCTCATATTATATACTGGTGTATTGAATTTCTCATTTAAAAGCAAGCTTTCTACTTCCATACAAGCCCTCTGCTTATAGTAGTGAAAAGAATTGCACTTTAGTTTCTACTTCACGTTCATTACATAAAGGGATTTTACTTAGCCTACATAAAATTAAATGGCCTATTTAACGCACAAGTAATATAAAAATTCCAACTGATAGTTTTTAAGATAAGTTCGTGCAAACATGTTAACTGTTAACTTCATAAAAAACATTTATATTTTTTATGAAGTTAACAGATAGTTATATACATTGGTGCATAATAATCCATCCGATTTCGCACTCTCTAACAGACTTCATAAGAGATGAAGATAAACACGACAGTATAAATGGCCCGCTCATAGCCGATCACTCGAATCCTCACCGAAGATACAAATTATATTGTTGTAATCAAAAAGAAATATTCCATTTTTTACCAGAGCAAGGGTTGTTTGGGCCTCCTTTTTTCAGGCTACGTGCTAAAATTTAATTCGGGTTTTCCGGATTATGTAAAAGTGTGAGCGAAAAAGCGTTAGGTACATAAACCCATTTTATCTTCGGCGGTATTAAAAAAAAATCGATGTCCGTCCGCCATTTGTACGAAGGTACGTTTCATTTGATTCCATTACGGAAGATTTAAATATATGTACTTACAAATAGATAAAAAGGCTTTTGTTCTTTTATCAATTAAGTTTTTTATGTGTTAGGCATCTTAGTACGTATTATTACTAGATTTATAGTCTCTGGGTGTAGGTACCGTATTTAGAAGTAAGCGCGAGAGTACAAGTTGGCACGCAGAATCTTTATATTATTATGATCTGTTCTACTTCTAATCTATGTGCATTCCTAATTTTTAGCCTATGTGGCAAATATTTCTCGATATTTTAACGTTAGTCCCACGTAACAATATATTATAGTTGATTTGATATATAGGGTAAAAGCCGGACAGTTGCCCTAGTTATAAAAAGGCTCTATTATTCAAAAATTTGTACTTATTAAGAAAAAAATAACATATATATCAAAACATAGGTCTTTGATTTTTCATAGAAGCCCATTTTTCTGAGTAAATATTGTTTTATTTGACCTCTCAAAAATACTTCGGGGGATACTTGCCTGACGTAAGGCCTTTCTACGATTTTAATCAAATAGAAACAAATTAATATTAATTCAAATAATCAATCTTTATTATTTACTGAGATCCTTCATTCAGTACTAATCCAAATATAAATTAAGATTGTAAAATAGTATTATATTTTAAGTTTTAAACTATAACATTACAACGAAAATATACTCCAAACTTTAAATTAGGTAAGTATGTAAGTTATTAATTAAATATTATCTTTTATTTAAAGATAGAAGAATATGGCAATCAACTTTGGCATTAGCATCAATTATTACCAGAAGCCAGAGTTTCTGCTTCTGCTAGACTATTTCTACAATTACGAGTATATTACAAGGTGAAACCTTTTAATTTAAATGTTAACTTAATATTGTCTTCTGTTTACGCGAATATTATTCATTGAAATTAAACTACTATATACGGATTTTATCGCGTTGTTTATTTAAGTGTAATATTTTCAAAATTTTGTAATACAGTATTACAAAATTTTGAAAATATTACACTACTACTACTATTGATTTTATTTTACTTATTTATAAGCTAATAAAACTATTTAAACTATTAAATCTATTTATTTTTGGTTTACACTTTATCCGACGTTTCGGTTGCTTTTCAGCAGAAACAACCGAAACGTCGGGGAAAGTGTAAACCAAAAATAAATAGATTTAATAGTTTAAATAATTTTATTAGAATTAAATCAATAGTAGTAGTAGTAGTGTAATATTTTCAAAATTTTGTAATACAGTGTATAAACAACGCGATAAAATCTGTTTTTAGTAGTTTAATTTCAATCAAATATTAACTGTCCCAATGTCTTATAGAATAACTTATCATAAATTATTTTTATTTATTTGCACATCTTGGTGCATTTAGAAAAATTAATGACCCTTTAAGATTTTCCAGGTTACATATATTTCAGCTGGATAAAATTGAAAATGTTGCCACCTCAAATGGTGCTTCTATTTTTGCAGAATGAGTTAAATACTTCTTGGTGTGGTTTGCATTGCTGTATCTTATAATTAAATAACTTTAAAGCTCACAGGTAAAATACATTATTGGTTTTGGAAGAATTTCAACCTCTTTAACTATTTTGCTAATGAGACTACGATTAACGCAGCAATCTTCGCTAGTTGTCCTTGATAAGAATCCTAGGGTAGTGGTTTCTATAGATATAGAACAGACTTCATCGGGCGTCGGTATTAATGTCAACTAAAGTTATGCCCTTTTCGAAGTAAAATTTAATTGTACCCTATTAATAAAGTTATGATGAATATAAATCCCAACATAATTTATATTTATATAAGTTAGATGCAGTACCTTATGAGTAAGGTATAGGCACTTGCGATTGAAGCTTTGTGTTTATTTCCCACCGACGTAAACCCACTCTGTTTGCAATAATTTTGCTGTAATAAAGGTTTAACGAGAATACCAGTAACGAATAACTGAAATTATAGTAAGCACTTTATTTCGTTTTAATATAAATCTTAAATTTTTCACGATAAAAATATTTCCTGCGTAGTTGAGAGCTTTACACACAAGGAAACAAAGAACACGCAGACTGGGTTCAAGTATTTATGGATTATAATGTTTGTCCCGTATGGGGATCGAACCTTATACTCGCTACATAATAGTGGCTCTTTAACGATTGTGCCATCCATAGCAATATTTATGACGAAACTCCTCCAAAATGCATGTAAACAAAGTCGTAAGCACTACTTCTTCATAATCTCTGTACCTAGTATATAGGCATCTAATTCAAAAGGGATGTCCGAAAGGGTTTCGAATTTTCACCGACAATTTGCCAATAACGGTTTTAGACCGTAATGCGGTAGGGGGCGGGCATGTCACCGTTTACCGGCAACAGTTCCCGTAGCAATAATTGAGAATGTTCTAATAGATTAACCCTAATCACGCGTCAGTCCGTACTGATATAAAGTTGGTGTTGGAATGCGCCGCCGTTAGGAGGGTTAAGTTTACCGAACATTGTTGGTAAAACATTTATATATTAACTATATAGACTTATACTTTAGAAGGGGTAGGCAGTGATGTACATTTCGCTGTGATTTACGCGTCTCGTAATTCTAACTAATATTATAAATGCAGATGTGAGTATATAAGTTACGCTTTCACGCCTTAACTATTCAACCGATCATCATCAAATTTCGTAAACACGTTGACAGGGCACCAGAAAAGGAGATAGGGTAACTTTCTTCCAGGAAAAGTACTGTTACTAGAAATTAATTAGAATTTCTTGAAAGGATTTTTTTAATTTTTAGCCCTTTGCTTCCCACTGCAGGGCAAAGGCCTCCCTTCGGTATCTCCTCTTCTTTCTGTCCAGCGCCAATTGTCTCCAATCCCGGTTAAACGCATCCAATTCATCCCGCCATTTCATTCTGGGCCTGCCGCGGGCCCGTCTGTTATTTGGTGCCCAGTCTGTGGTGATTTCTGCCCACTTCTCTTCAGACGTGTGACGGATATGGCCAGCCCAATTCCATACTAGTATACTCGGTGTTGAAAGGAATACTTAATAAGATTTTGCCCGGTATTCAAAAGTCGCATACAATACCGCCATTGGTATTATATATAATGGTACACCCATAATATGAAGCTGTTCGAATCCTATTATTGTAATCTACAAGTATTTTTATTTAAACTGACATTTTTGGGATACATCTCGAACTAAAAGTGATTCCTTTTGATAATGTAACACCTAGCTTAGGATCAGATTTTTTGTAACTATTGCTGTGTGAGAGAGAAATATAAATTGTTATTATTATATTATTATTCCTATGACGCAGCAGACTTTACGACCGTTCAAACAACAGACAAGAAGAACAACTAAAATCGGAACAACTATGTGTTGACCACACAAACTTTTGACGCGTGTGGATCAAACCACATAAAGCACTATACTATCCGTATAACCACATAAAAACAAAAAAAGATACAGTCTCAGTTTCCCTCAACATAATAAAAACTTTTTAAAGCCCGCTCAATTTAAAATAGATGTTAATATCTTTGAAAGGGGAAAGGAAGAAGGTCGTATCGCATTCCATTATTAGCTCAAGACTAATATGATAAAGTAAAGTCCATTAGGGTTGTTTGTTGACGTATTCGCTGAATCCATTTCTCTAGAAAGAAATAAAATGGATAAGTAATTGGATAAAAGTCTATGGTACTTTATAAAGTCAATTAATCTCACGATGGTTATTTTAAAGGTATTATGGCACCCATAATATAGTTGATGTTTAGTAACTTAGTGTCGAAAATGTTTATTTTTAATTTAATTATGAACACATCGGACACCGTCCTTACAGGCTAGATCCTAATACGATCGTGGTGATTGGTGAGATTTGTGTGTTTTGTTTGGATTTTGGAGTTCCGTAGCCAGTTGGCAGTTGGCAATGGCAGTTTAATAATGTTGTTTTCTCTATTTGTCTCTCCGTATGCCACTGCAGAAGGTAAGGTCATCCTTAAAAATGTTTGGTGAACTACTAAAAATGCTATACTAAATAATTACGAAGCTCTGAGCATTTGTTATGTAAACTCCGCCAAGTAACGCCTTTTGGTATACTATGTACTGTTTGATACTGTATAATTTACACTCCGCGACGTATCGACTGGTTTTCAGTGGACATGTTTAAGATAATCCATCGAAATAATTCAAAGTTGCAATTGAAATAAATCGTAGCGTATAAAATAGTAAAATGCCGATATGTAATATATGATATTTTTGTATACTTGCTATTTTATGTCTTTGATAAATACCTATTGTGAAATAGAGACTTATTTTGGTGATGGTATATATTGTGCATGCTAAATGTTTACTTGAAGCCTTAAAAATATCGAAGGGACGCTATATAATGTGTAGTCTTTTTTCAGTTATATTTTTACTTACTACCAAATGTCTTTGTTAGCCACTTTTTTCATATATTACAATTAATGTACGTATTCTTAATATCATCCATTGAACCTGCCGATTGTTAGAATGAGAGATATAATTGAAAACCTACTGTGTATGACCGCCGGTGTGCCGTTGCAGCTAAATAAATTAAATGTGTAACTGAATTCTATTTACTAATACCTTACTTTTGAAAGTTGAAAACCAGCGCCGCGGTCATCTATAGCATAAGCTGAGCTGAAGCTTTTTGAGCACACTATATCAGTCGGTATTTAAAATGAGTTTGTGTCTCTTGTTTGAATGTTTGTAAATTCCCCCGCGGTACAGGAACTGTTCCTAGTGCGGAAGTAGTATTTTAGAGTTCGAAAAAACTCTTATACAACAGCTTTGTCCGTTTGTCTGTTATACAACTTAAACTCAAGAACCGTAAGAGCTAGAGACTCGCGGTCAACGCCATTCGACTCAGCATAATCGATATACCCCGAAATGACTATGACCTTTGACCTCTGACCTCAATGTCACGTGATACAATTTTTTCGAACTCTAAGATTTACGACAATTCATTGTCGTTTCTTACTTGTTTATAACAAAACTAGCTTTTGCTCGCGGCTTCGCTCGCGTAAAAGTATGTTAGGTTAGGTTAGGCGTAATAGTAATTTTTAATATAATATGTATAGCCCATATTACTCGGTAATAATATAGCTTTCTAACAGTAAAAGAACAAACAAACAAAGATATTAAAAGAAAAAAAAATCCTCTTTATAATAGGTATTAGTATTACAATAGATAGATATGAATTTTCTTTGTATGTACACACACATGTTTATGCAAATAAAGCTTATCTTATCTTATCTTATCTATAGAAAGTTGTGTAATCCGTGTATCTAATAAATCTTTCATTCATTCAAGCTGGCTTAAAGAAAAGTAAATCTATGTTCGTATATTTTGTCTACGGAACCCTTCACTTTGTGTAGTCACATAGGCATTTGGCCACTTTTTATTTAATATACTCTGCCTTCTATTTCAGTGATATAACTTCGAGTGCTTACAGATAACTCTGCTTATTATGTGCCAGCTTCGCCACAGGCAATCCGAGGCTGCGCGTTCTTCTTTTTGTTTTTGTTGGCATTGGTAGAGTTTTATTGTTTCCCGCCACAGTAGGAGTATTAATAATTACCAATATTAAATAATATTAATAGACTGATGTCTGTCCAGTTTATAAACTCCACTGCTGGTCTGGATTCCATAATCCACCACGCTGGCCCAATGAGGATTGGGCGACTTCACAGCATTTTTGAGAACACAATGGTGATGTCTTAGACATGCAGGTTACTTCACGACGTTTTTCTTAACAATTTATCGAGCATTTAGTACCTAGAAAAAGCGCACGCAACTTCAAAAAATTAAATTCATTCTCGAGATTAATATCTATATCATATAATTTTTGATCTTTTATAAATACTACTTAGTTGTAGGAGTAATTTATGCCTCACGTTAACTTTATAACCATTTAAATAACCGCTACGCTTACCGCTACCTTAGACTCGGAACATATGTTTATGTTATATACTATGGTATGGAAATCTACCCTACAACACCCGAAGTATTACGGCAGGAGGTTACAGCGTGAACCACTGCACCATTCGTGCAGTATCGTAATCGCCATGCTACAATCGGAAAACAAAACCAAAGAAATAACTGCAACATTACAAGCTTGGAAAAGCTCTCTCACTATCTTATGCTAATTTAATAAGGCATTGGGAGACCACAGCACGTTGTTCGAGCAGAACCAGGACCACAGTGTGGTGGCTTAGAATAACTCCAGCAATTAACAGCTACTACCTGCGTATTCCACCACTTTTGAGGTAGATTTACGCACTAAAGTAGTGTATCCATTGTCCAACAACAACGGAATTTAGTAGCCTTTAGTGTGGTATTTACTCACAAACATAGGCACACAGAGGCAGAGCTGTATTATAACTCCTTATTTAGCTGTGTTTTAAGTCTCACATAAAGGATGAATCTATCGCTATCTCCCAGGTAGGCACGACTTGGTGCTGCAACAGAAAATTCCAAAAACATGTCGCTAAACCCAGGAATCAAAGCCGAAACCTCACTATCGGTTACGAATACATAAACAAATGTATACAGTTTAATGCTAACATTCATATCAAGTCTTATTAACCTCGGCTGCAGAAATCGGCATTCCTTTCCCTACATATTCATTAATTGTTCACACTTGCCAATTTGTGCACTATTAACAATATAAAAAGCAGGTTTAAAGTAATAAAAAATATAAAATTGGCACAAATTATGATTGGTTTAGAAGATATCGCAAATTCATCTCAGATCAAGAGAACAGAACAAATAAATCAACATATCTATTTTAAACACTAACGAGCTATCACTAAGCTCTATTTTAACCACTAATAAGCTAATTTCTATTCGATTTTTACAATATGCATCGATGCATGAAAATAAATCGAATCGCGCTTGATAATTTCGGACAGGTTAGACATGCAATTTGTCAAATTCGATTGTGTTTGAACGCAATTAAGGTGAGTACACAATTACCTATTGGATATTTTTGCCTCGTATAACACAAAGCAGATCAAAAGAAAAGGTACTTTCATAAAAAATGTTGGTATTCTTTGCAGCCTCGCTCGCCTGTATCTTGGAGATGGAGAAAGTATTCTTGCAGAACTATGTATTTTTCAAATGATATAATCTTTTTAGCTTATATTAAAACTAATAAAATCTTATATAAGTATACAATGTACCTACACTACAAGAGGGTATTTTTATGTTTATAAATACACGTCATATCATCTTATCCAAGTCTTATTTTAATATATGCAGTATATAACCAGCACCAAGTCGGTATAATACTTTCTGAAATTACCATCCTTTACAAACTAAGCAAAATATGCCTTTGACATTTTAATACACTGTTATCTTAAAGAAAATAACAACTCTTTTTTGAATATGGATACCAAGTTATAATGAGTTACGAAAGAAGATACATGGATTCGTTAATCAGCGTTCGTCCACTTTTATCATTATCTGTCGATGTGGTGAAGCTGACAGTTAAACGGCACACATAACGATATAATAAGTATTTTTTTTACACGAAGGTGGCAAATTGGCGCTCGTACCTTTTGCCGGTGAGTGGTTTTCATAGCTATGTAGTATGGACGCATGAATTGATAGCGCTTTGCAGACCGTACAATAATGTATCGTTGCGCTTCTAACGGTAGAGATACGAACACAACCCTCAGCAGAGGTATTTATTTGTCTGTGCCTGTAAGTAAGAGAAGATACCTCCCTGTTTTGAGTTTAAGTGGAAACTCCACTATGAAATATTACGAGTCTTTTTAAAGTACAAAATTATTTAAATAACAAAATGAAAATGATAAAACAAACAGTTTTACGAGCATTACAACGAAAGCCGTAGCTATGTTAAATGACAAACATAAAAAGGCCGGGCGATACTTACCCTAAAAATAAATACAAATATCATTTATTATCTCCCCAAAAAAACGTCATTCACAATCTTATGTTACGCACAAACAGAACTCTGCTTAAAACCTATCCCGGCCTTTGCTTTTCCATTTCCCACGACCATCATACCATGGCCTACCACCCCTCGGGAGGTTAATACTAAAAGTGTAATAATAGGGGGCGGTCAATAAAAAGAGGGAGGTCGGGGTAAACTGGACAGTTTCCCCGTTTGGAGTCGTATGACAGATGATTATCTACGGTCGACGTCAAAGTGAATAATTGGAATTTAGAATAGGCATGTTTTTGGAGTTTATAACGGGTAGTTGCTACGTGTAGTTATAGGATAAGATATGTGTTATAAGTCGAGTATTATTATGTACTACCAGTGACTTTTATACTATCTAGGTGGAAATCATACTTAAGTATAATTTTACTTTTGCATAAGGAAATTTGCAGCACTAAGTCAGGAAATACTAACTATTAAGTAATGGCCATTTTGGCACCAACGACTTCCTGTGCAGATTGAGATTGGCACACAATTCGATCTGCAGAGCCTGTGGTGAACAGGACGAGTCCATATCGCACCTACTATGTGAATGGTTGGGTCGCGTTGGCTGGATTGAGGATGGGTCTGATGGGATTGGCATATCAAAACCCTGAGGACTTCAGGCTTCTCCCTCTGAAGTGTACGCTACGACTGATGCAGTACATACATAGGGAAATAGCTAAGGGATAAATCTTGGGGCCGACACAAAAGATCCCAATGGGTCGAAGTGTCGCCGGTTTGTACTGACTGGCCCCCACACATAAGATAAGATAACTATTAATTAAGTAATATGTGTTTTGTGTATCTCAGCTGAATACTTCGAACAAATATGTGAAAATAAAAAAAAAACAAAGGAAATATAAAGGATAAAAAACTACAATTTTAAAATAATGTTGTCATGAGCGCGTTACAATCCATATCCATGACCAAACATTTAAATTACACGTCATATTCTGTATATACAAACAGCACTTTTGTATTGAGTTTCTTTATATACGCACACTTAAAACTCTTATCGAACGAAATTCTCATTAAAATTCTCTCACCCTAAACACAAAGAAAAAATCCAATGTTTTTATACCGGATACATAACACGCCGAAATGAAAGAGCCCTAATTAATTCCACAAACCACAACATAATGCATACAGTCGCGAGTACATACACAAAAACAAAACAAAAAACATCAAAGGGATACTCAAGAAAGATAGGCGAAAAAATCGTACCTATTTGAACAAAAACTCCGCCCTCCTCGCGAACCGCAAACGGCCCGTTGCCCCCATCACGTAGGGAGGGGAAGGGGCACGCACATGCGTATTTTGCCGCCCACCCCCACTAACCTCGCCTTCCATTTTGTTTTTGCCTGGTCATTTTTTACCCCGCTTAGTTTCGTTAGACAACTACTTTAATGTGCGTTTGGAATTAAAATGTCGATAATTGTACCTTTGTTGTGATTGTCCAATCTATTTCCGATAAACTATTAGTATCTAATGAAATACTATTATGCTTATTTCCATACTCGATGCAGGTTTTTTAATGGCGCTCTCGGTATTGATTTTCTCACAATAGATTTTACAAACGTTGTTATTACGTATTTAGAGAGAATAACTATACGTGTAAGCAGCGATAGCCTAGTGGGAAACCGTTAGACTGCCACGCAGAGGTCTCGAGTTCGAACCCAAGGCGCGCATCTCTGACTTTTCGAAGTTATATGCGTATTAAATAGTTAATTATCGCTTGCTTTAACGGTGAAGGAAAACATTGTAAGGAAACCTACATGTCTGAGAGTTCTCCATAATGTTCTCGAAGATATGTGAAGTCTGCCAACCCGCACTAGGCCAGCGTGGTGGACTATGGCCTAACCCTTCTCACACTGAGAAGAGGCCCGTGCCCAGCAGTGGGACAGTTTAATACAGGGCTGATATTATAACTATACGTGTAACATATTTTTTATCGATCGAACCAGCATTATGCGACATTTATAGAGACGGAGTGACCACTTAATCACTGCGCAATGCGTGGAATCAAAGGCATTACGGTTTATACAATATAGCGAGAGCTGTTATTATAGACGAATTACTTTATATGAACAAAATACCATGAAAATATGTGTTATAGTGTCAATGCGTCAAAGATTAGTAAAATTAATCAGGTTATGCGATCGCGTAAAATATATTCACACACATATACATGTCGTCAAGCAGCGATAGCTTAGTGGGGAGACCAACAGACTGCAATGCAGAGGGTCTCGGGTTCGAACCCACGTCGCGCACCTCTGACTTTCGGAATAATATACGTATTGATTGACAATTATCGCCTGCTCCGTGCCTCGGAGAGCACGTTAAACCGTCGGTCCCGGCTGCCATGAACATCTATGGCAGTCATTATTGGAAAGACAGTGCCCTATAATATCCTGACACTGGTCTAGCCTTAGGTTATCGTTAGCCTTCGGGTGGCGGAGGTCAGGTGGCAGCCGCTCCGTGTAAAAACTGGTATCCAGTCAAATCCGGTTAGACCAGAAAAGCCGATCCCAAGTGACTTGGGAATAATAAAGGCTAGGGAGAAGATATACACGTCATTGTATAGAAAATCTCGGACTAGGACTAATTCTCTATCTATCCGGTCTAGTCTAATAAACGTCCAGACTAAGTTCGGTCTAGCAAGCCATATTAGGGCTCACAAAAGGAAATATCCATGACTTTTCAGGTCACCGTCATCAAAATTGATAAAGAGCGAAGTGAGAATGCGGTTTATGTTCACATCTAACATTTCTATTAATTTAGCAGAATACCATTTGTGATATTTATGACACTTAGACTAAATCAGAAGTCATTTTTTAACAGTTTTTATTATGAGAGGTGGTCCACTGGTCACACGATCTCATTACCGAGTGTTGCGTGAATAACTTACAGTGGGATTCTGAACACACCAACCTCCTTTTAAGTGCATAGACAATCCAATTGCATAAGCGTACATTTCTGGCGAAAATTTTATTCTAAATTCGCTTCTAGGTTCAATCCAAGAGTGATATTCAGTTTTTTTCTATCTGGAAATAGCTAATGATAATAATGTCAAATTATTTACCTCTTTAAGCAAATTAAAATATTCGAATATATATAATTATTCGAATGCATTGATTGATTAGTCATTAACCATGCGCAAATACAAATATACATACCACAAGTTTGTTTAGACGAAATATTAAGAGGCAATCCTAAATACCTATCAATCGTGTCATAAAGAAGTCAAATTGAAATATTTGATTACGATTCGAATTATTATCAGTGACAACGGATTGATCAACATTCGAATTCGGGATTCTAAGTTTCCTTTATTCGTTGTAATTAAATTTAGCTAACATAGAGTCTAGCATGTGATCATAAAATCTATCTGCGAGAAAAGGATCAATCATCTCTACTAATATTTACACTTAGAATAGCTGATGTCTAGATTGAGTAGATAACCATGATTTGATAGCTCTGCTCTCTTAATATGTCTAAACGTTTATGTCTTGATTTTTTCAGTGTAGACGCAGACCGGCTCAGATGATACCAATCGATCGCGGCTTTTCAACAATCACTGTTGTTGAAAGGTAAATTAATTATAGTCAATAATAATTATTCTGCATTTTTTTTTATCTCCACACTGTTCTCAAGCTACGCTTATAATTCGAAATGTCAATAAGTAATTTCAATTATGGACAATTCGCCAGATTTTACGGAGAATCTTGACTTTGGTAATCTTATTTATAGAATACCTAAATTAGCATAATTACTTGAAATCTCCTTCCACTTTTAACTGTATCTACTATATTTTTATTTACAATACTTGTAATGATATAGGTAGATAAATGTCCATGAGACATGTATACAAAGATACGTTTTGTAACCGATTGCGTTTCTTGGCATTAGTTATTAATAATATTGGCTTCAGAAATATCGACCAGCCAAAGCGTTCCAGCGTATGATTAGCGAGGTGGCCTTAGACCCTAACAAATTAATTTTGAAATTTCCAACAATTTACATAATATTTTTGTCAACTTTATTACGCGGTTATACGGCACTTATGTTTTACAACAGTAAGTTGAAAATTGCTTTCCTTACGTTTAAGCTAATGCAAAAATGACTTAGAGACTCATCCAATTTAATGAAAAAGAAGGTACTGCCGCATAAAAATTGTACAAAGCGTATTATCCATCAATTATCTAAAGCAAACAATGTGTTCCTACCCTTCTTTTTAAACATACCCTACCTATTTACTTACTACCGATAACGACAAACGCAGCCTTGCGCGACTCTACGTATCTTCGACAAACGACTAACAATATTTTGTGCAAATCTCAATCTTATTACCTCGTAATAAGGATGTAGTATTAAGTATGATACGGCAAAGTGTGGTAGATGCTTCCCCGCCTGGGTTGGTAATCCATCATCGTGACATTTCTATTTATCTTGATGAGGCCCTCACTTCCGATACTAATGGGCCTTTGTTTTTTTCTCTATAGGCAAAGAGGAATTGCGCTTATGTAAGTAAATATGGTTATATAGAATATTAGGTATCGTTTTTTTAATATGCATGACGAAATTTAATAACTTTATAGAGCCTTAAAATAAAGCCTTTTCGAAATATATCAGGTACTTACTTAATCATACGCTTTGCTGTAATTTTTGTTTCTATATACAACCCTGACATAGAGTATAGTTTCTGTGTAACATGGAACTTAAAAACAATAACATTATTAATAAAAAGAACACTGAGGCTCGGTGGCGTACAGTTGTGGAATTCTGTAAAATCTCACTACCAAACTCACTTTTGTATCCGCAGTGATATTAGCGTTTTATGCAATAAGCGTAATGATAATATTGATAATAAATGAAAAAAATAACATAATAGAAATTATGCAAATATTACTAGTCTAAATGAAAAGTTTACACTTGTCAAAGTTACATTTAATATCGAGGTAAAAACTTTTACAGACTTGCATGACTCGTATGGAATCAAACCTAAGATTCTCTACGATTTGGTAGTAGTGAGGTGACTACCAAAACTATCAGCAGTAACTGCAAATCGAGCTCTAGACTGAATTAAATTATTTAAAATAGAGACATACTTCTGGCAGTCTTGCAGTCTGACAATTTTGTATTGTGTTCCAGCGGTGAGTAGGATCTCTGGGTGTTGGCGCCGTGTTGTCAGTAAGAGACGAGTAATCATTGCATCTTGCGCAGGTACTAAAGTTAATATTGTTTAAACGTTTGAAGGGACGTGCGTGTGAAGTTATGATGAATTAAGCCTTCATGGGTTAGAACAATCAGCAACGCTTGTAAGTGGCTATATTAGACCATATAGTTTGCCATGATGGTTGTATGAAAAAGCGGTATTAACTTATTATGTTAGACAGGATGGGATTTTTTTTCTTACATACGTTCTTCTATTATTTTTATTCTTATTTAGGGGAATGATGGGATTATTTGTATATAAAATTATCTAACGTAATAAATAATCCAAGAGGCAGCCAACAATATTGTCACATACGAACCTCTATTGTTATTCATTGTTGTGTCAATGCCTTCTTAGTATATGCGTTTTGTTTGCGAGATTTATTGCTTCCCATGCAAGGGACAGTTATTCGATTCCTGTCTTTAATAAAGAACAGTGGTGTTTATATATCTCGTCTCTAAAATTAGAGGCCAGATTTAAATAACACTGTTTTTTTTTTCGTGTAAGATCACGGACAAAAACTTTCTGTGAACAAATTATAATTATTTTTCTCATCCTAGAAATAAATCCTGTGTCGCGAGGATTTTTGTGAACAATGAAAAAACGGACACAAAAAGTATTTACCCATACTCGGAACAACTATTTGTGAATCACACAAATTTTTGTTCTGTGTAAAGATCAAACGCTCAACACGCGGCGCAGTGGGGTATGTGTATATGTATGAATAATTGTACGAAATACTATATTTCAATATTTTTAAAGTAGCGTATCACCGTATATAAACTCACTGTCTCACTGCTGAACAGGCCCTTACTTAGTGTGAGAAGGGCTACCGCGCTGGCCCAGTGCAGGCTGGCAGACTTTAGATGTCTTGGAGAACTTTATGGAGGACTCTCGGATATGCAGGTTTCCTCACGATGTTTTCTTCACAGTTAAAGCGAGCGATAATTAACTATTCAATACACATATAATTTCGTAAGTCAGAGGTGCTCCTTGGGATATGTTTTAAGTTCTCTGTGTGGCAATCTAACGATATCGCTGATTATGATAGGATTGGTAGTTTATATTTATGTGTATTTTTTATCTATTCATGTTTTCTTTTAAACATTCTTCTTTTTTCCACGTTATTATTTTACAGGTCTGCAAAGATGCTATATTTATGACATATTTGCAGACCTGTAAGACTTTTTGAATAAATGATGTAAAAGCTATTAATAAAATGTATTGTTATTTAGCAGAACATTATTGTAAAATAATATATACGAGTAGTACAGTTACCAGCAAGTTGAAGATGCCTCGTGTAGACTAGAAATATAAGCAATAAAAATTATTTGTTTTCAGTATTAGTAGTAATGAATTCCTGTAAAATAGATTAAATAACTAAAAGTTACTAACGGGATATTATAAATTTTTAGTTTGAGGCATAACCCAGTCAAACGTCGTTGGATATTATGACTGCACAGATGACGTACTGGTTTACTTAGTCACCTTGTCACTTGTCACCAATGCGCTGAGTGTTATGGGATCGATCTTTAAAAGAAGCGAAAATTTTTTTTATACGTCTAACTTTTCAAACTAGCATATGGCCCACCTGATGGTAAGTGGTCACCGTAGCCTATGGACGCCTGCAACACTAGAGGCATCACTTGCGCGTTGCCGACCCTTTAGGAAAGGAAGAAGATAAAATGAAGTAGGAAGGAGAAGGAGCGGGCAGGGGGAAAGAAGGTGATTGGGATGAAACACAACAGTAGGAATATTACTATTTCACGTCGATATTCTGGGGTAGTCATTCCCCGGTCGAACCCGCCTATTCATGCTGAAATTAGCGAGGCTCTACTACTCGATAATATAATCCTGTTTAGGTATTCTTTATGTATTTGTTCAAATTTTTACAATGTCCCCCGCGTTACAGAAAGTATACATAGGGATATGTCTTTAAATAAAATGATTGCATCATATTTAGTTAGGCAATATGTTTAACATTCAATGCCACTTAGTAAGTTACTAATAGTTGTAATGTTAGTAACATGTAAAATGTGTTATACCTACTATTAGTATTTAGAGTAGGTACTGTTCTAAACGCCGCGCCGCCCGTGCTACGGAGAATTTCCTGTAATAAATCTAATATCACTCTGGATTCAGTTGCTAATGTAGGAACTAAATCCCTGTTTCGAGGTAATCCATTATAGATATATACGTTGTCTGTGTATGTGCGTGTTCGTAAGTATGTATGTACATATGTATTTACAAAAAAGTATATATGTATGTTTATCCATTATCTAGTACCCATAGTATAAGCTCTGCTTAGTTTGGGCTAAATGGTGCTGTGTGTATGTGATAGAATATTATTATATATATATATTAAGTATGCAACAAAGTCTTTATGTATATTAATCACTAGCTTTTACTTGTGGCTTCGCTCGCGTAAAACTAGGATAACTTATTTTATTTACAGTAGTTTAAAAAAAATAAGTATTAAAAAAATAGAATATGGCCTATGATGCTCGGTGATAATATGGCTTTTTAATAGTGAAACAACATTTTATTCGTTTTTGTAGATTTTAGATTTTGAGTAAAACCGTTACTTACAAAAATCAATTTTTCTCTTTATAATATTTATATAGGTAAAGCTATACTTTTAGATTATATCCGTTCTCAAAAAATAAAGAGAAGACATTTAAGGATAGAACATAGATATGGGTTTATATATGGTATTACTAGGGACGCTATATACATACATCAACAGAATCTAGGGATACCTTAATCCTAAATTATTACGAGTTTACAGATTAATTTATTTTTAATTGCCGTGGTATGTTTATATACAGATAGAAACCTCTATTATTCTATTTCCAAAATTTAAAAATGTAATTAAAAAACAAAATACGGCGGCAAAATTGTTAGTAATTCGTTACGACAAGGAAAATTAAAATTGTTTTAATTATATTAATTAGGAAAAATGGATTATAGGTACCTATACTACAATCCTAACTAATATTATAATTGAGAATATGAGGTTGTTTGTTACGTTTTCACACAGTAACTACTCGACTGATTATCATGAAATTTCGCATACACGTTGTCAGAGGTACAGAAAAGGACATAGGATACCTTTTTATCTAGAAAATACCTAAGTATAAAGCGAAGCTGCAGGCAAAGTCGAATAATATATAAGTATGATATGATATATTTGGAAAGTAAATCAAATTTTAGACATCGTGGTATAGTATTATTGAGGATTTTATTCTATAGGATTTTAGATATCATCTCATCTTACCGACTTACGTTCGAATGGAACCTAAAATGTTAGTTTGGTATTGTGAAAATCGGTCAAGTAGCGATTGTTTGGCATTACGAGATCGATCTGAAATATTGGATTAACTTAATAACCGGTCGAATCAAGATAGAAGTAATCGAACTGAATTTGAAATTTTATTTTTACTTTACTTATCTAGCTCGAGTCTCGAGTATCTAGTCTCGAACATCTCTAATTAAATTAATCAATCTTTAATCGGACATTTGATTCGTTTAATTTATTGCGAATAACTTGAAAATCAATATTTTCAAAATCTACATAATTGAATTTGTTTATCTTATTTTAATTTACAATCGATTGTGCATAGTCCAGTGCTAAACATAAATTTCTCTCGATTTTCACCATTGCATTCGGATTACCTTCTTTTTTAACTAACCTGTTCTAGCCTTCTCCTTCGTGCTTTATACATATATTTGTATGTCATAAGTACAAGTTTATGTTTACCTAGCTTTTGCTCGCGGCTTGAAGACGCGGCGGCTAGAAGTAGGTTAGGTTTTGTTAGTATTTATTTCCATTTTCATTTTTTTTATAGATCATATTATAGCCTATGTTACTCGGTGATGATATAGTTAAAATCGGTGGATTAGTTTTTGTTTTAAACCCTAACAAACAAACAACAAATAAAATCTTTCTTCTTTATAATATTAGTACAGATATAAATATAGATGAGCGGCTGTAGCCAGATATACAGGTTGTCCGGTAAATAATGGATAACCTGGAAATATCTTATAGGTGAACAGATGGCCGTTCAGAAAAAAATATGAACAAAAATCTATCCTAACTACTACCTGAGATATGTGTTTCTTTTTAAATTACCATGTATAACTTTCTTGTATAGGTACCTACTACGACCATAAATTAATGAAATCCATCGGATTTTTGTTGTTTTATTATTAAAAACTAATTATGCTAATAGATAGACAGTCAAAGTATGCTATGCTAATATAGCTTGTACTTTTTAATATTTTTTTTTCATTTTTCTGGACGGCCGTCAGGTCTACTATAAGACATTTCAAGGTTATCCATTAATTACCGGACACCCTGTATAAGGCATTGGAATTGCGATCGAGTGGTTGTAGGTGGATGAGATGTGAACGTACTCGTAACACAATCATTTCGCTTAGCTCGAATAGAATAATATTAATAATTGGCAACACTAATTGCAAATAGAATTTTTATTAGAATAGAATAACGATATTATAATTATACTTATTGAGTATTTGTGTCTTTGTAAGCAAAAGCTTTTAAGTAGACAATAATCTGCCTCAGTATTAAAGCTATACCTTAATAGTTTGTTCGTGCGGTATTCAAATATGGACCAAACTGACAGAAGCGAAATTACCACTAAAACCACCGCACCATCCTTTACTCAGAATATGATATGCTTTCGAATAAATCTATAGTATTGATAATTAGAGTACAAACACGTATATAAATTGAAGTACCAACCATATGCATCGATTTTCGCACGTAATTTACCTCTTGACTGCTTCGTCAGTTACGTGGCATAAAATTGCGCTTATATTTACATGCTGTCTTGATTTCCCAGGTTCCATTCCCGGATCGAACAAAGTTTTATCCGGTTTCTCTGTAAGAAAATTCGTAGCAACACCATGTCTGGTATTGTATACGGTAGACAGCAATAACATCTCTGCTTACAAATTTCGTAGGATATAAACATATTGGCAAAATGTTGGTGTCATATACCTCTGCTTAACCCTTAGCGGATATACAGGCGTGTCTATGTACTTACCATATATCATCATATTAATTTAGATTCATTGTTTTATCTAAAATTATCAGTAATAAAACGGAGCCTTAAAATTATGGTGCATCTAAAATATAACTGGCAAAATGTGACCTTAATACATCTCTGCCTACCCCATAGTGGACACACAAGCGTGAGTCCATGTAAAATACCACACATTGATTCCCGCAAATGTGTTATGGACACAACTAACCACATTGAAGATACCTAAGCTCAAATAAGCGCTCTGCCTTCAAAATCGATAACAATAGAAAGAAAATAACTACGCCACAGTTATCAGTAGATACATAATAACCAAACAAAGCAAATACCGCAGATCATTCCGTCCTTTATAAAGCCCACTCGTCCCTTTACAAAACCATATTATTGCCGACCTCATAGGCCGTGAGCACAATGGACCCCACAACCAAGACAAATGAGAAATACACAATATCTAAAAACCTAGGTAAATAGGATAGCTTTGTTCTATTCACGCAAAAGTGGCACCTTCTTTTATACAATACGATGCAAACAAAAACTAACTTTAAACGAAAGAAATAGAGTGTTTTTTCCTAAACGTCAAACGGCGCTTCAAAACTCCGAGAACGTTTCTTTTACATAGACTATGTTCGTAGTATTATTATATAGAATATTAGGCTCTAAATAGAAGCAGTAAGGTTTATTTTTGTTTGGTATTTGGTACAGTAGTGACGTCATTTCGACTAGTCGCAAACGGTCAAAATTTATTGCGCATAAATGTGCTCTGGCTAACCCGGGAGTTAGGGGGAGAGGGGGAGTAGGCTTAAAAATCGGGGTAAGGGGCAAAGGGGTACGTTTTTAGCGTTCGCAGCGCGTCGGCCTATTTGGGGTGTTGATGGCTCGCAGGGACGCATTCGGGTAGATAGGTGTTTGAAAACTGAGGTAGCTAATTAAATTTATAATAATAATAATATATTTATTTTAAAATATGTTATTGAATTAACAATTATCGTCATAACAGTTACACATGTTACAATTATTGTTATTTGCCTGAACTAGATGGAACTGTGTTTCAAGTACTTACATATTATTTTTACATACATTCACATTATAATAACTCTTTATGATAAACAAAAAGCAAACGCTAAACTAAATAAAAAAATGACAGTTCAGTTGTTGTAGGACTTTGACGTTTCATAGGTCCTAATATTCTGTATACCTTAAAGTTGAAATAATTTCATTTGTAGATACTTATTTCTCTAATCGCATTATAAAATAATATTTATTTTGTTCAATAGACTGAACTATTAAACGAAAAAAACATTCTTTGCTCTTAGTACGATTATATTATATTAAAACAGACTATTCAGTTAAATCGCTATCGCCCACAATGGCCTATTTATATATTATATACTTAAAATAAATAATTTAAGATCAGTTTGATACATACACATAAATAAATTAAAAGTTTTAATGCATATATATCACAATAAACTTTATTTTATATAGTTTAATGTCATAGGTAAATATCGAATTTAATAATATATTTATATGATAGTAATGTTTAACTTCATAATAGTAAACATAATATATACCTTTCCAACATTAACGTAATATTATCTTTATTTAAATTCTCGTGAGGTGAACATTTAAATATTACCAATAAAGCGAGTGGCCTTGAGTTTCTTGCAGGTATCTTCTCATAGCTTCAACCTTTTGCCTAAACCTTGAAACTAACATAAATGTAAATTCAGTAAATGTAATAAGCTCACTTACCCCTTTGACGTTCATAAGTGTTACTTTGTGACTTGTACGACACTCAATGTCAAACTACAGTTTTATTGGCTGCAATCTTATGATTGTATTCCAAAATAAAGTTGTATTCCAAAAATAGTGATTACTTCGTCTTTCTTTATATTTATTGCTTAAATATTTGTAAAGTCCTTAATTATACAAGGATTATCCCGAAATCGGCATTATCTGCAAAAACAAAATGAGTCCATTTAACTTATTTTCCACGTAAAACAATACGTTATGAATATAATCTTATGGTAAAAAGTTTTAAACAATATATTTAATACTCTTTCCAGATACGACTGCGAGTGAAAGCAGTTGGACCGATATCGATGTATCTTCATCCTGGAACATAAGACATACATATATTTAATTATAACATCCAAAGGTATTAAATGATCCACCTAATTTAATATACGAATTATCTACACAAATATTTTATTTTCCTATTCATTATATATAAATATTATAATATTAAGTTGGGTACAATATTTAAAGACAAACAGAGTTGCCTAAATTTAAGTCCTTTAGCGAGCTATGGAGAGAGCAACGTTAAGAATTTATTTGAAGTACTATCGACTTGAGCGACGGATGGCCACACACAACTACGACCTTTTTTTTGAGTTTTTTTAAAAGGGTTTTTTTAAGGTCGGGGTCACTTAAATTCTACATGTGTAAGCGAAATTTTTCTGAAATGGTCAACCGTCGCTCAAGTCGATAGTACATATATAATCTATTGTTAAGTAATCTGATAGAGTCATATACATATATGAAATATACAACTGTTAGATTATACGAGTTCTAGTGACTACACACGTAGCGATGACCTTCGAGTAAATGAAGTAGTACCTACGTGGATTGGCTAACAATATTTGAAAAAAGGTAGGGTCTAATGGCGATATTTGGAGGACACCTATGATTAGAAATGAACTAGACGGTCATTATGAAAATAAGGATAAATAAAAATATTAGTTCTGAAATAATCTGATCTATTGATGTATATTTGGTAGATATTCGGTAGATACGAGAAGGATAAGAGCTAACTGCGCCATCTTAGTGCATATAAGCGAACTTTATTATGTCTTTAAAAATACACTATGAAGAACTCACATACAAGTAGATTTTCTTACGACTGTTATTAAAGCGAATGATAATATACTATTTAATATAAACATACATAACTTCGAAAAATCATAGATACGTACCTCACAGTTACCAATTAGGACCTACTGATATTTTCCATATTATTTTTAAAATAGCTCGGTAAATAAAATATTCGTACCTAATATAATATATATGGATTTAATACATATTACTTTTAACCATATAACTATATTTATTTTAGTGTCAAACAAAAGGAATATTTTATCACGTTTAAGTTACTCGTCAATATCGTCGAGACTACTGCCATCTACTGATACTACTAATAACTAACAGATATAATTATATCATTTTCAAATGCCGGACTTAATATAATATATTTTGATTTATTGAACATTTGTCTAAAAATGTAAAGTGCACCACAAAGATTACATAAGCATTAGGTAAGAATTGCATTTGAAAAAACCACAGCATACCCAAATACGTCTCTGTAACGCGTTTAACCCCGCACCCTCACGACCTACGCACGTCTCACTCGCACAAACTCCAAAAAGAACTCTCCGTCGCTTTCCACCCTTTGCTTAAATTATTGCACCTCCAATCCTTCCCCGCCCAAAACGTACTAACGGCCAAAAATTACATCAAATGAAAACTAACCTTTGCTTTTTAGAAATACGTCTCAAATTAAAAAAGTAACACAGCATTGTAAGAACAAATGTCTCCAAAGAACGTACAGTGATCATCTGATATCCTATTAGATACTGATCTAACGTTAATTTAAACGTCATTGGAAACTCTACCTTAATAACAGGACACAAATATCAGTTTTGTATATCTGCGTCGATGTAAAATTCGTCTTTTAAGAATCGCGGGGGTAACAGCAGCCGTTTGTGAGCAAAGGCAGTGGGGTTTAAAAAGGCCACCCGGGGTAAGTTAAGGGTATGAGTTTGGGTGGTGGTAGGGATAAGGGTAGTCCGCACGCCGGAGGCTAAAGACGCATTGCTCTGGGAGTCTTCTGCGTGAGAAGACGTCATCTGGGGAATGCGACACATCTTGGTATGAAGAGGGTGGTTTTATAGTATGAAGGAAATATTTTAGGGCTTCAAAAAATACATAACATTATTGGCATATGACATAATGTAGTAAGTTTATTTTCTAAATATAATTATTAACTTAGGTTTGGGCGGTACCAAAAGCTCTTAATAGCAAGAATATTTAAGACGAAAACAATTTAAATAAATAATAGGCTAGAAGTAAAATTATAGCACCATTGACGGTATATGTAGATCCCAACACAGGACATATAAACGTGTGATTAACATATTCATAGTTGTTCGAAGATTGTGTGTTTTTTTCGCTATTTTACTGTTTATTTAGTATTCGTTTAGCGATACAGATATTATTCCTAGTAGTAAATAAGAAGTAGACATTATTAGGTAAACGTACTAAACAAAACTACTATTGTGAAAATTTATCTGGACTTAATAAGTCTATCTATTTATATATAAAGACTTAGTCAAAATTGCTATATACAATTATTATATAATATACACGCACTATAATATAATTACAAGCTAAATAATAATAACATCCCTTTTTATAAATTGTCCACTATTGGGCCTCCTCTCATAGTGAGAATGATTAAGCCGTAGTCTACAGCAATTCAATTAGATTGACAGCTTCACACATTGTCATCTGATCTTTTATAATTTCCATACATGTCCGTTGCGTGTGTATGCTTTTATCCGGCAAAACGAGCGATAGCTATGCAATACGCCAATAAACTCAAAACGTCCGATATGTTTGCAGTGGAATCGAACTCGGAACTCCTCTATACAGCAGTCTACTAAACTCCTTACTGGGCTATTGTTGCTTTAATTATCATGAATAAAAAACTAAAAGCAAAATACTTAACACAATAAATATTTCTATATTCGTAAAAGTAAACAAAAAAAATATATTATCTAGCATTTGATTTTAATAGAAATGCCAAAATATAACTTAGCATCAATATTTCTAATAAGATTATGCGTTTCTTTAAATATTTAACACACACGAAGCTGCCAGTGAGAATGCCTAAAAGAAAATATCAGTACCGCTTTTCTCCAATCGACATTTGAAATCGAGACACAGAATCAGGTGACAAACAATACCAGAAATGAGACCAAAGAAACATATCACACATGATACTCTATATCGTTGCCTGAGAATCAGTGATTTTAACAAAGTATTAATATTGCACGTCATCTCAGAACAAGCTCGTTCACAAAGGCTCTAAATTACATCCTCTATCATGCTCACAGTGGAGGAGAGCCGCACAAAAAACGCGGAGACAGCGCGGTATCAGATGGGCGTAATTTTTCATTACATTACCATGGGATAGCCATGCGCGTGTGAAGATAAAACCTCGCCCGAGTCCGTCCCTGCCCCGTACCATGTTAGAGGAACAAACGCGACACTTACGAAAAACGAATTCTTTTAAAAAGAAAAACATCTTTTTTTTTATAAAGCTTTTTATATAAATCCTTTTTTTTTTAATATGTCTCTGTTTTATTTATAATGAAGCGAATCTGGATAGATAGCGACCGTAGTGATTCGTAACGATGAGGATTGATTTCCGGGATTTCCTCTAATGAAATTCTAAAAGAAATTATATACAATTATATATATTTATACAAATTTATTTAAATCACTAATTGCTTTTGAACATGACACCAGCAGCATATGCAAGCTGAGCCAGTTAAACTCAACTTGCGTTACAAACACGAGGCTCACACTTAAGTAACCCGTATGATCAACTCGCGCATATAACCCGCCCGAATATCCCGCGCTAGCTGCCTGCGTCGTATTCAAACACAATTCGTTATTTTATTTGCATTCAGTCAGACATTGAATTCCTATTATACATTATCCAATCAGAAACACATTTCTTACAAGGCTATGCTTATTAGTGTGTACTGCATAGTTACTATGGCAGTCTTCGTTAAGATTGGCTGTCGTGACCGAAATTCGGTCAGGAGGATATTATTATTATTACTATGGCTTAAGTGTGTCTTATCCGCAATTACAGAACCTCGGGTTGGATACTCAGGTCAAGCAAAATGTTATTTCGACTCACGCTCTTTCCCACTTCCCGCTCCTTCTCCTTCCCACTTCCTTTCCCAAAGGGTCGGCAATGCGCAAGTGAAGCCTCTGGTGTTGCAGGCGTCCATAGGCTACGGTGACCACTTACCATCAGGTGGGCCGTATGCTTGTATAAATATATATATATATATATCCAATATATCCGAGAAAATAATACCTAGCTAAACTGCAAGGAAAACTCTCAGCGATTATTTCTCTCACGGACGTGCAGGCTCTGGATTGACTCGCCACGGAATACCGAGAGTCTAGTTTAAAAGATCCAGGTCAGAAGGGTATACATTATCAGGGTAGACAGCAGCTTGGTAGTATATTCTCGTGATTCGCAAAGTCCATTATCAGCAGATAACCCTAACCCTAAAGTTGACCGCAAACTTGCTTCTCTGGGAACAATAGTAAAAATTATTTAAAACGAATAACAATACGCAGAACAAATTTCTTTATCAATGTGACAACTAGTCACAAATGTTACGTGCTAGAGTCAGAGAGCCAGAGACCACGAAAGACGCCATATACAATTTAAGTACTTACGGCCTATTAAAACAACTGCTAATACCTTGCTGTAGATAATGAAGATTAACAAAAAATTATGAACCATTATTTTACATAAGGTTTTCGTTTGTCACGATTTGCCAAGACATCGTAAACAATAACAGAATCCTCTAGTAAAGATTTATATGCATAAGACTATTATACTTAAGTCGCATAAAGGCGGTGTTATCGCAAAACTTATACTTTTCATATACCATTAACTTCCATGCGAAATTTACTATAAAATATTTCCTAATAAAAATCTAAACGCACAAAAAATAATATTTATTAAAACGCTTGTACGATCACATGGTAGGAGGGCCGGGGTGTAGAGTTCCCTTAGGAAATTAATAGTCGAGCAAGCGGGACCCTTGCACGGGGTTCGCACCGTCGACGCTAGGTGGCAACACCATCAACAAATTGTGTTAACGCCTCAATAGAGGTGTTTTGCAACGAAAATGAGAAGTCGACTAAAAGACGCGGTTCCTTATTTTAGACACGTTTTAGAAAGGTTTTCTAACTGTTTATTTTAAAATAACACGCAGTATAATAGTATTAATGGAGTAGATAAATTATTAATTAGATAATTGTGTGACTAATAGCAACGTAATATTGATGGCTATAAAATTGCTCTCTATTACACGGGATCCAGACAACACCCTATTTGTGTTTAGAGTCATACCTCATCATATATACTACATTACATATAAGACAAAAAGACGAACTCGCGTTGGTCTCGTGCCATACCTGCCATACGCTCAGTTTCTAAACCCAGGACAGACAAACGAAACAAAAAAACGAAACAACTAAACTACTTTCGCATTTTAAACTGTCGGTTTTGGAATGCCACTTATAATTGAAAACCTAACGTGTAGCGTCAGGGTGCCGCTTAAAATAAAAAATAAAAAAATATTAGAAAGCTTATCTATTCCAATTTCGGATCTACACATAATACCGAATACCATCAATAAATTGCACAATCACACATAATATAGTACACATCCCAAAATACAGATGGCGCCACAAACAAATACAGAAAACTCTAAAACTACTAATTTTCAAATGCATGTAACAGGAAACAAGTCAACCACATCGGAACTACTGCTTACACCAAAATATTTAATAGTAGCTAAAATATTCTGTGAGCCGGTATGTGCGAACGCCGAGTCGAAATTAACCTGTTCACTTTATTAGTACTTGAAACTACGAATTATTATGATTTTAGTTTTGAAACGTGCCATGATAATAGCTGTAAATGTTTTACAAAACTTGTTTATGACTGTTGCGAAATATAAATTAGAATAGTTTCGCCGCTTGGAGTTGTAAGGGGTTTATGTTTTGCGCTGAATATTAACGCGAAATGAGCGACGTCTCCTCTCTGTGATTTTGGGTACGGCTGGTCGCCAGCCAAGCACGAACAAATTGCTGTTAAATTTATATTAGAATCGAAAACCCACGCTTGTATACGTCACGTTTGTGTCGTACACATAATATCGACTGAAGGTTTATAAAATAAATAAGTAAATATAATGTAGTTAATAGGTATCATGTTAATACAATGATATTACGACGATTTACTCAATATAATAAAGGATTTAAGTAGTCAAGCTAAGGATTTACTTAATTTTATATTACGTTTACGCGAATATACATTGAAATTACACAATCCGGCCTTATAGAATGCGACAAAATCCGTTTAAAGTAGTTTAATTTCAAATAAGATTATACTTCAAGAATTGTAACCGTATATGTATAATATATAAATTAGAATGTTGGCCGTGTGTAGTGCCGATTGCCTTGCCATACAGAGAATTTTAAGTATTTTACAAATATTTTGAGTTACAGCACAGCGTATGCAAAATAGATAATTAAAGGCTACAATATTTTTTTAGTCTTGGCTCCATTTTCACAATTATCTTTTAGCGAGATTGTTTTTACTCGTCTACGATAACGTTTTAATGCGATAGTGAGAGAGAATGAGTTACCACCTAAAGTTTAAATGAGCTAAGATAAATATTATTAAATAAGTAAATGTAATGATGTCATTACATGACGTAATCGTAAAATCGCGAACTTAAATTCATAAAGAGCTTTACCAAAACTTTGTTTCTGTCAAACTTTTAAGGAAATCACTGTTTTGGACTTCAGTAGTTTTTCAATAACTATAATATTAATAATATGTAATCATTTACTACAATACAAGCTTGTTGGGCAGAAATAAAGTTTCTTTAAAGCAATTTACCTATTGATAATATTATCATCGTTCACTTTTACACTTTACGTTTTGTTAAAAGATCTGCACATCTAACGATCCCCTGATTGTTCTCGAATATCTATGGTCTATATAAAATTGCTATCGTGCTCGCTTGAGCATGGTATTTTCTACCACTTTTCATTCTAAAAACTTCTTGTATTCAGCTCAATAATGATATTAATAACTACATCCGTAAGTTAGACGCCATTTCAAAATAAAAATCAAGCTCTGTTACGTCATTACATATATTATATGTATGTATTTAAGGAATCACTATCCGAGTCATCAATACCTATCTACTAGTTTCCAGCGAAATCTAATTTCCACAGTGGCGCAACTATTTCAAGCGAAGTTAGCAAAGTTTGAGTCCCAGACGTAACGCACTCTCAATTAGTGCGCGCAGTACGAAAGTTTAACCGCCCATATATAACCATTATGTGTAAAATACGGGCAAAGTGCAAAGTTAGACAGCGTTTCTATCCTTGCGAGGCCATAATTCATTTGAGGCCAACTTCTGAGAGTACTGACTGCAGAAAAATAAGCGATAGTTTCAATTATAGTCGTTAGATGTTCTATGACCTAGATGTTAAACAGGTCATCTTAATATAATTGAATGCCACGACTTAAAATTGCGGTTGGGTTAGTGCCAATCGTGTCCAGAGTTCAATTCCCGGTTGAACGAATGACAGTCTCAAAAGCAGTATAAAGTCTATTACCTCTCCTCCTATTATGTGGACTCCTGTACGCCAACCCTGACTGTGACTTGTTTGCGGATGGATGTCCAAATATATTGTTAGTGTGTCAGAAGGAATGATTGTGTTTGTCTTGATTTCTATATAATTATTTATTTGTTTTAATTTTGTATTTGATTTATGTTTTCTTATCTTTAATTATTGTACTTGGTATGTAACCGTTAAGTATAATTAAATAAATAAATGAAACGTACGTACATGGCAAAATGTGGATAAAATACACTTCCTGCTCTTACTTATATAAAAATCAGCGAAAGAAAGTTAAGATACATGGAAATACATAGTTATTATCATGTATCTTGATTTTCTTTTACTTTATTAAATAGTTACAAATATTACGTGAACTTGGCTGTGTTACTGGTACAAATTTATTTTTGAGGTTGCTTTGGCTATTATGCACCTTAATTTCCTTCAGCATACGAGTTCATAACGTATTATGCAAGTCTTATTTTGTTGTATTTATCATAGTTTAAGTGACTGCATTCGCCTGCGCCGAATAATGTAGAATCGCACAAATCGTACAAATAAAATAAAATTGTTCCGAATCTGGGTGATTCGATTGATACAATGTTAGAGAAACGGCCCAATAATAATAAAGCCATTTATTCCATAACCCGAAAATATTACATTTCAAATGTTGTTAATAATTTTTATAGATGTACTTAATATCTAGTATTAGTTAAAGTTAGAGTACTTCAATTAAATCTAATTAGTTTGGGGTATGGACCCCATTTTGGGTCTATGCCTACCCCAACCTTTTCCACTTTTCCCTATCCTTCCCTAGTCAATTCAATCTTTCTCTACCGCCTGTACGATGTCAGCTGCCCATCGTTGCTTTGGTCTGCCGGCTTTTCTTTTACCTGATGGTCCCTTCCATTTGGTGGTCTCTATTGTCCACCTTTTATCTTTGCAGCGAGCGATGTGGCCCGCCCACTCCCACTTTATTGTTAGTGTGTGTCTCAGTGCGTCCGTAATCTTTGTTTTCTGTATCTCCTCACTTCGAACTTTATGTATTTTCTTGAAACGGCCCAATACAACAACTATTCTTAATGCAGGAGTAGTCCTAACTTAATCGTAACCATCTATGAACTTAACAAAGGCAATGTTACTTGTTTGTTGTTGTGACTGCACGGATGACGTAGTGATTCAAGTCATCGCCTCGCCACTGCCGCCGCGCCGAGTGTTGTGGGTTCGATACCCACACGGAACAAAAATTTGTGCATCCCACAAATAGTTGTTCTGAGTCTGGGTGTTCTTTGTGCCTGTTGTTTAAATGTTTGTTAAGTGTCCCGCGACACAGGACTTACTAGAGCGGGATATGTCTGTTTAAAAAAGTAAATAATATAATATAATGTAGCTCAATTTCAATAGAATTGTCCTCACGGTAGCCACTACGTCACAAAGACCTTATACAGGTTATTTTGAAATCGTGTAATTCCTTTTAACCACGCATTCTACTGGTGATATAGAATAACCCTGACAATATTTTTTCTTAATTAGAATAATGGTTTCGGCAAAATTAGAGTACAGATTTTTTTCATGAAATTTTATTTTTTTTATTTTTTATTTTATTTATTTACAACATACTTACATCTACCATTACAGAAATTTCCAATGCGGTAAACGTAGACAATTTGGTTTGAAATAACATATAACTATCAACTATCACTAAGTACACGGTAGGTGACCTTAGTGAATTCGCTCAGTGAACAAGTGAATATATCCATGACATCGGCGACCGCATTGAGCGCGCGCAACGCACGCGTGAGCGGCGCCCTCTGTAGCAGATTGGTGCGCGCGCGCGGCACCACTAGGAGTGGTGGCCTCCGCCGTCGCCCAATATAATCGTTTGGAATGCAAAAGCTAATCTGCGACAAAATCGGTGGATTTTGAATCCTACCACGTAATAACTTAAACAAGTAAGTAGCAAGTGTCACTTCGCGCCTTACTCCTAACTTATAATAACCGACCATGCCGAGAACAAACAAAGACGGATATAACAATGGATACCCAGGGTATACTCCATACAGCTTTAAATATATAAATCTCGTGTATTTATTTTGTATCCGTTCCACCATTGCTGAGTACTTAGTCTCACTAGGACTCCAGATAGCCGCATTATGTTCGAGATGACTCTTCACAAGAGCCTCATACAAAGCCTTTACGGCACAGATGTTCGTGAATTCATTTGCCTGACGTAAAAAATGATTTCAAATAGTCATATTTTAACCACCTGACACAATCTTAATATTTTACTAATTTAAAAATAATAACATAACAATAACTGATGTCGTAAATAATAAGGGGCAATAAAAAGGACCGCCCGTTATTATTTACGACATTAATTATTAATATGTTTTTTTATTTTAATTAGTAAAAAATTTAAATTGCCTCGGTTGGTTAACATATGACTATCTGACACCGGGCACGCCACGATCGTGGCGATAAGTCCCGTTTTTGAGGAGTGGCTGGAAAGGCGGCATGGCGCCCTCACCTTCCGGCTGACACAGGTTCTAACTGGCCACGGTTGTTTTGGCCGGTTCCTGTGTCGTATACGCCGGCAAGAGACGCCCGGTTGTCACCACTGCGGCGACTGCCGCGACGTTGTTGAGGACACGGCGCTGCACACTTTGGCGGTTTGCCCCGCCTGGGCATCGCAGCGCCGTAATTTGATCGCGGCAGTCGGATCGATTGCCCTCTCGCTCCCGGCCGTAGTTCACTCTATGGTCCGGAGTGAGAGGTCATGGAACGCCGTCGCCTCCTTTTGCGAGGAAGTGATTTCCATCAAGGAGGCGGCGGAGCGGGAGAGGGAGCGTTTAAACCCTCTCCCCAACCGCAGAGCCGGGCGCCGGAGGGCGCGAGATGACCTCCAGCCACCCTGAGGTTTGACCTGGGGGTGGCGGGCTTTGTGGGCCTGCCCGCCATCCGTTCAGCACCAGGTCCGAGAGGCGGCGTGCGTGTTCCCACGCGCGCCTCTGTGTCGAGTCCGTCTCCCCTCTAGGGGAGACAGTAGGGTTTTATCTGACGTAGTGCCTATTTTGGGTAGGTCTTTCGTGTAGTGGCCTGCCGTTTCATACGGCGGGCCGTAACCTCGGCGGGGTCGCGACCGCATGCGGAAGCGATTCGCGCGGCCCCGTCGATAGTGGTTGTGTCGAGGAACACCGTGGTAGGTTTAGTCGGTATTCCGGGAGGTACATTGTCTTTTAACATCTTTCTTTTACCCCGGCGAGTCCGACATAATCCCTCCGCCCGCCCCCGCGGAGGGATATGCGTCATAGCATTCCCCCACGTAAAAAAAAAAAAAAAAAAAAAATGACTATCTGACACCATTTCACGTAAAAAATTGAAAAATAATTTTTCAAAAAAAAAAATTCTAATTAAATAAAAATAAGGTCAGGGTTATTCTATATCACCAGTAGAATGCGTGGTTAAAAGGAATTACACGATTTCAAAATCACCCTGTATATACATGACGTGTCCTTTCTACTTACATTATGTAGGATTTCGGGATATAATTGGTTGTCCGACTTATTTTGCAGACGGTGTGTGCGGGGCGGGACGCGCGGGCGGGTGAAGCGGTAATTGTACAAAAGTTACCATCCTCAGCTATGGTGGATTCGTTCACGCTTCCTTACTTGCTGCTCCAGACTGGCGGGAGAAACGCTGCGGTTTGAACGTTTGTCTATGGAGGACATTACATGTTTAAAAAATTATTAGGTATAACTGCTTTGTTGGTTTGCGGTATAAATGCTATGCTTGTGGTTGGTTGAAAGTTCGTTTTCCGAACCGTAAAAGTTGTTATTGAGATTTTTATAAGAAAATGTTTTGTAGCAATATTTGAAAATATAGCTACTGTAATATTGTCGGTCATAACGTTGGTTTAAAACCATAGCTAGCGTAATATAGGTGTAATACTAAATGGTACATGTATGTAAGTTTTTCGTAGAATAATCCTGGTCAGTTATGTTTTAAGAATGTTTTAATTTATAACCATAGTCACGGCAAAGAATAACATGTTTGGCAATGTCACATAAAATTTCTCGAGTCTATGGGTTTAAAGTATTCAAAAATTAGTTTTTAATCGAAGAAGTCAATATTAAAAGTCATAGATTTAATCTTAGTTCAAGTCTATAATTACAGATGGCGGTACCTACCTTTATTTTATATTTTTGTTTCAAGTAAGTCCGTTTAATGTCAATGCAAAAATAATTATGTTGTAAGCTATTTGAAGTATATTTCTACATATGAAACGTCAATTTTCTAGGTTTGCTTTGAATTTATACTACAGTAGACTTTGTAAAAGAGATTAAACATAAAATTCTAAGAAGTAGACTGCGGCATCTATTTAAGTCTCTACAACATCACATACTAGATGTTGCACATTCGATTCTTGGCCAAAACAATAATAGTTAGTTATATAATAATAATATTAGCCCTGTATAAAACTGTCCCACTGCTGGGCACGGACCTCTTCTCAGTGTGAGAAGGGTTAGGCCGTAGTCCACCACGCTGACCTAGTGCGGGTTGGCAGACTTCACATATCTTCGAGAACATTATGGAGAACAATAATAATTATTATTATTATTATAGATGCAGGTTTCCTCAAGATGTTTTCCTTCACCGTTAAAGCAAGCGAAAATTAACTATTTAATATGCATATAACTTCGAAAAGTCATTAACGCGCGGCTTGGGTTCGAACTCGAGACATCTGCGTGGCAGTCCAACGATTTCCGACTAGGCTATCGCTGCTTCAGTTAGTTAGTAGTGTTATTAAAATATGTTATGTGTGATTAGGATATGTGAACCTACACCAGTGTGGTGGACTATGGTTTTTTACTTCTCACACTGAGAGGCCTGTGCCTAACTAAGGGACAATTTATTTACTATCGGATATTCTTGGTAAAATATTGTTGACTTAACTAATTTATCAAAGCAACAGGTTTATGGTGGCAAATTTAAGACATACTCGTTGCCTATACAGGGTGTCTGTTAATTAATGGATAACCTTGAAATGTCTTATAGTAGAACTAAAGGCCGTTCAGAAAAAAGAAAATAATAATAATAATAAAAAAAGAAAACAATATATATATTAAAAAGTGTAAGCTATATTAGCATAGCATACTTTTGACTGTCTATCTATTATCATAATTAGTGTTTAATAATAAAACAACAAAAAACCGATGGATTTCATTCATTTATGGTCGTAGTATACAAAAAACATATACATGGTAATTGAAAATAAAACACATATCTCAGGTAGTAGTTAGGATAGATTTTTTCATATTTTTTTCTGAACGGTCATCAGTTCCACTATAAGACATTTCCAGGTTATCCATTAATTACCGGACACTCTGTATAACGTATAATAGAAAGCTATGTTTGTATTAAGGTACGACGTAATAATTTAGCGAAATGCCTCTCTAAAAAATGCACGTCACAATCGGAACTTAATCAAATACTTTCCGAGTCGTTTCCCTCCCTAACAGCACCCTTAAACCGTAACATTCGATTTCCTCCCTAATCGTAACTTTTCTTCAATCAGCGTCCTACAAATCGTACGGCCTAAAATCTAATTACCGGGCCTTACTGGGCCTTACCGGCCTTACAGATAGCGATCGACCCAGGGCTGTGCGTAATTAAAAATTTAAATTATGTTTTAAAATTAGAGCATTTTAATCTAGGGTGTGGTTTAAAAAAGTTTCTATACAAGTGGGAATGCTTAAAGTTGACGTCCGTTGTTGAGAGCGAGTACGCTAGGGCTGGCGTCGTAATACATTCTGTAAAATATTCTTTTATTTTTATTATCAGTATATAAAAAAGTGAATCACAAATAATGAATATACTTTTTTTACTAAAAACCTGATGTATATAGAAAATAGATTAATTAATTTCTTATTCTCTTCTCCCAAGCCTTTATTATTCCCAAGTCACTTGGGGTCGGCTTTTCTGGTCTAACCGGATTTGACTGGATATCAGTTTTTACACGGAGTGGCTGCCACCTGACCTCCGCAACCCGAAGGCTAACAATACCCTAAGCCTAAACCAGTGTCAGGATATTATAGGGCACTGACTTCCCAATCACGACTGCCATAGATGTTCCGATGACCCGATGATCATGACCGACGGCTTAACATGCTCTCCGAGGCACGGAGTAGGCTATAATAAAATTGTCAATCAATACGCACATAATTTCAAAAAGTCATATAACTTCCGAAAGTCCGAGGTGTGCGACGTGGGTTCGAACCCAGGACCCTCTGCATTTCAGTCTGTTGATCTCCCCACTGAGCTATCGCTGCTAAATAAATAGATTAATTAACTATAGACATTTTATTGTAAATTAAACCTAAATCAGCAATACTAGTTGATAGATGTCAGTGGTACACTAAATTTGAATAAATCGTATTGTCATCGAAAATAAAGCCATACCTAGAAGTTACGAATAGGTAATTCCAATACTAATAAGGTTCACAGATAACATTGTACGAAAATTATTACTTAATTAATGCTATTAATTTGGTTGTGCTACGTACGTATGTGTTTGAGTGAATAAATAAATTATCTTATCTATCCTATCATACATTTTCGGTTAGTAAGAATTTTTTAATACTAAAGATATCAGAGATGTAGTTCCAGATAACTTTTAAAATGCGATTTATAAACACATAATTAAATTACTTTCGCTAAGTATCTGATCTCATTATATGTAGATAGTCAGCTCACTAGCAAGCATTTGTGTCTAATAAAATAATATTTATAAAACCATTGTCTTCTCCAATCAAGGATATAGAAAAATGTTACAAACGTCGATATTTGTGTAAAAAACGTATCTATACCATCATATCTTATCAACTCACAAACCACCCCACCAAAACGTGGATTCCATCTTGAAGAGCAGTTGCTGTCAACCCTGCGTTGCGTGGAAGTTAGGCAAGCGGTGGACGGGGCGGGTCTTGCGGCGCAGGACGGGCGGTAATGAGTTGGGAGGCGACCAGCTCTGCGCAGACACGGATGTAGGTATTTTAGCGGTCACAAGCTGTAGGTATAAGACAATATTAGTAAATACTATAATATTACTCAAACTTACAATTAGACTTAGATTTCTTGGATTTTAAATTCAAAACTACCGTGTAACTTTCCTAATTAAGTAAATTGCTGGAATGCCAGAGAATTGAATATAATGGGATCTAGGTAGCCGCCGCCGCTCCAAATTTAAAATGTACATATCTATAGATATAGAAAAATAAGCTTACTTCTGCGTCTTTTCTGTTTTGTATCACATATAATAGAATCTTGTTTATAGTAAAAATATTTATAGAAGGTATTTTATACTAATACCTAAATATTAAAAATAAAACTATAACTCTTCTCAATTGAATTAATAAGAACTACGTAGTACTTATTAATTCCTTGCTTATTTCATACTCAACATTTTTCTATTTACTTGTAGACTTGGGCCACTAATGTAGCCTCATGTCAGCGAATTTCTAACCACCACACAATACAACATTGAAATTCATAAAAATTTTGAAAGATCATTAGAAACTTCAGTTTTTAGAAGTAACGAATATATGATGACAAGGCCAGAATTTCAAGTCTATTATTTCTCCTAATTGAAATATTTACGACTACGCTGAAAAATACTTTGTAAAACGAAGCACCTGAAGCCAAGCATCAAAGCCTGCCTTCACGAGGTGGTTCGTTTCGCATGAACGTTGGACATGCTCCACTTGGAATAACAATGAAGTGTCGACTCTACAATTTTTTCTTTTAATTCTTTGCCGAAAAGTTGAAATTCGGCTCCGCTCTCGAGACTACAGATATTTATCTGGCCGTGGCCGGACTTTTTTAATATAAATGTTCTTTGTTCCTGACGGGAGAAAGTTTTAATGAAAATTCAAATAAGGACAACTTTTAACCTTTTGTTTTTTCACATTTTTTTGCGTACAATTGTTTTTTGTTATTTCAAGTGGTGGTGATAAGGATCGGCCATTGTTTTTTTATGTAAGTTTTTACGTTACTAAGTTTTTATATTATGTGTTGCTGTGTGTTTTTCTGTATACTTCATATTTTTGTGTAAATATTTTGTTTATGGAGAGTTTAGGTCACCTGTGGCTCTGTAAACGCGATTTGTACAAAAGATATATCATGCAATATATGCTACGGTAAGGAGTTTACTACGAGCAAGTCAATTAATATTCTGTAAAGAAGACCGGGCTCGTCATCCCAAATTAATATAATTAAGCACTGTTTATTCGTCTATCAACTTACATATTATAAGAAATTACCACATACCGCGTTCAAACAAAGTGTAAAGTTCTTGGTATCGAAGTTTTTTATTCCCTTGCCTACAATAATGTCAATGGTTTAACTAATCACCTTCATCAACAACACAAATTTCATACACTCGATACATGCTTCGATCGAAAGCTTTGTGCCATTATAATACAATTGTTCCTTATATTTTGTGTAATTTTTATTAAATTCACCATAATTACTTACTTAGGGAAAGTTTGTCTTAAAAGCTCCTGAAGAATAACAAAGACTATCTTATTAAAGAATGGACAATAGGTTGATTTCAATAATATTATATATATCTCGATTTATCTACATAATTACCTGAAAATCATTCACGACACTCGTAACCAAAACATGAATATAATATTAAACCCAATACAAAACGCTCACCCAATTTTACATACGCCATAGTAAATAACCCAACTCAATTCCAATTCCGTCACATCCAAACAAGACGCATCATTACCTTTCCCTAGCTACCCTCATTTCCTCACAAAGAATCCGCCTTAATGAGTGAAGGCCCTTATTTATTCCACCGGTTGTTGCCTCAGGGACCTACAGCAAATAAAACCCTCTTTATTTGGTCTACAACATACATTTTAATCAAGTGACCCTGTCCAGGACCTAAGCATGATTACTTAAGTTGATTAGTTGAGGTATACGCTTGTGACTCATATGTGTGTACGTGTGTATGTGTGCCAAGTTTTTTAAATTAATGTGAAGGAGTCTAGATGTTAGATTGTGTGTGGTTTTATTGTGTGACTGGATAGTTTTTGTAATGTAAGCGCCACTCCGTGATTGCCAGTCTGTGGGATTATATGGTTTTTCTGGCCATAGTAGATCTACACCAACAAGAATGTCTCTTATTAAGACAGCATGCCAATCTCTACTGTGTGAAAATAACGTTCCTATTCAGGTTGCGCGCGTCGCGTTACTTATGGTGGTCTTTATAATTAAGATAGTCAATTAAATTAATATTAAACTTTAAATACTTTAATACTTTTCGATTTCAATATTCTAATTATGCTACAGAAAAGTGTCATGTACTACAGGTTATACAAACTATTATCATATTATGTATATGATAACATTACAATAGTCTAATAATACACAAAAAATTGTCATAACAAGACTTCAACTTAAATTTCTCATTTGCAAACAATATTAAGGAAATACAATTTAAACGTGCTAGTTCTAGTAGCATATTTTGTTAGCTACCAGCTACCTTTATATGTAGGTCAAATCATAGCTTTCAGAAGTAAGTATATTGAAATATCAAATAAGCCACATTATATATAATATTGATCTGTATATGTGTGTGTCACGTGGATAGCGGACGTGCATGTCATCGTATTTCACTATAAACAAATAATATCTTAATTAAAATGTTAAAACAAATTGAACGAAAACTGTTGTTCTATACTTCATTATTCTATGGCGTTAATTTACCAAACACCTCATCAACTAGGAAAACAAATACAAATTAAAATTCCCAACCGATCACTTTGAAAAAGATATATGGGAGTGTTCTTTCATCTTCCCTCCGGTTGCCCGGGCGCCTTAGTCAGTTGCGGGTTGGGGCGGGTCCGACCCCAAACGGGGGGTTCGTATACCCGGGAAAAGTTGGGCTCAGACCTCTGTGGCGTAATTTATGGGTCTCTCGAGTACACTGAAGTGCCCGTTGAATATAAATCCTGGGGTTGGTAAAGACTTAAAATGTAAAAGAACGGTAGAGGGATGTGTTTAAAAGCCGCCATGCTGTGTCGGTTTTACGTAATGTTTACGTTTTATTATAGTAAGAATGCTTGATTATGAGCATATTAAAACTGGTAATGAAACCTTAGCTTACTTGCCTAGATCATTTTATTTGTATCAATTATTATATTACGCCCTCTGCCATCCGCGTGCATTAGATTTTAATCCTAACGTTATTACTACATACTCGTATATACCGTAAGACGAGTACAAAGTAAATTTGATTTCAAGTTATACTCCAAGCTTTTTTGCATGTAGCTCAGTCAATAAAGCACACAATTAGACATAAAGACGAAATACATAGTTTCGGAATCATAAATCGCTATTGGTTGATATGAGCTAGGATTTTTCAATATATATTTAAAGAACAGATAAAGCTATTTACAGCTTCATAACAGTATAGATAATAATTTTATTAAAGTTTGTCTATTCTACAGCTCAAAGGGAGGTATAAACTATCCTAATTTTTCGTCTCTTTTGAGTGTAGTGTGTCCAAAGAAATCCTTTGTACAACAAATAGTTAAAATTTGTACCTACTGTACAATTTTAGCAGTATTCACTTTGCACTACGTCACATAAGATAGTCACTTAGTCACAGCGAGCGCTTACAGGCAACATTTTTAATAGTTTACGGCAGCTGACTCTCTGTGGAGTTGGTAGCTCCACGAAACAGGTACAAAATAGGTTAGGTACAAATAGGTTGAACGAGGCTGGTACAAATTATCGCGGTAATGCGACGTGCGTCGTGTCGGTTTAATGAGGGATTGTGTGCGACATCACGCTGTCCTGTGTGGTGTAATTGATAGGAGATGGAAGATGTGAAAAGTGAGGCGTTTGTTTAGGTTATGTGTTTTGAAACTTGGCTTTTAATCTTTATATTTGGGGTAGATCTTCTATCGATGATCAACTGTCTTTTGTTCGCTAGTTACGTTTTTCTCTCTTATTACAACTGGTCAACATAAACTGCGTTGTACCTACTGCCTCGGTTGTGCAATTAATTTTATGTCAGGCAAAGTGTTAGTGGGATTTTCTGCCTTAAAACACTCCGTAGCAGCATGGTGTCTGATTCTGAGCCCAGTATACGGTAATCTGTTCGCCCGTATAACGTAGTGCATAAAAACAATGTTGGTAAAATATTATTTGGGGATTGTAACTTTGCCTTCAAGTTCGGAGTAAAAAAGAGTACAAAGTTGTACACACATACACAGTGTGTGGATCTCTACTTTGTACCCTTTATTTAACTAATATAGTTCAGGAAGTTCATGTGTCTACTTCTTACATTTCTTCTTTATCATCCCATTTGCGGCAATGCGCTTTTAAATTTGTATGAAAGGAATGGAATGTAAGAAGTCGGTATGTTAGCCTCTGGAACTCTTCCTTATCGGGTGATTCTATTTCTATTAGAGCATAAATAATGTTCTATATGTGCTTAAAGAAAATGACTGAGCGAGGTACTTCCTTCCTGGGCGACCTGACTCATTTGTACCGTCCTTAAATAATTGGTAACAGCGGCATCTTGCATTCAAACGGGTTCTTGTACTCAAACAATAAAGTAAACTATTACGGATAACAAAACATTACACTATGGATAAAATTAATTATTAGTGTCCTCTAATGTTTCCCTTAAATTATTGCTGCTTAAAATATACCACTCTATCATCGCTTATACCTTAGACCATACGACAAATTTTTAGTGAAGTGCGTACTTTACGAACGAGTTTACGAGTTATGACGAATCCGCGTGTTTTTCACAGATTACTCGAACCTATGTACCGACTGTGTAAACTTCGCCTAAGCACATTTACATTGCTTAGCACTGACTCGGACCTTTTGTTATGATGTATGCGCAGTATTATTTATTTTGGCAAACGCAGTTAATTTTAAAGACAGAATAATGCTTAGAAACATTGAATATATAATGAAATATGTAAAAATTTAATATTCAGCTTTTCAGCTGCAAAAGTATTTGTGAGTGCGTAAATACATATAACATACTTATCGATCTGTCATATTCGTAACATGCTCATATGCATTTACTACTAATTTTAGCTTAATTCTAACTACTAGTTATACATGCGAATGTGAGTTTGTTTGTTACACCTTCACGCTTAAGCGACTCGGCCATCATCATGAAATTTCACTCACACGTTGTCAGGGATACAGACAGGGTCATAGGGCACCTTCTTTCCAGATAAAAGTACTAATCCCAATGGATAAAAAATTATTGACAAAATCTACATTGGAGCGAGCGTAACCGCAGGTTGAATCTAGTTTAATAATATATATGGTAAACTTATAATTTGGGCTGTAAACTATTAGTATTATTTTTAAACCCTTGAGCTAACCTAATATGCTTGTATTAAGAATTCACGTTGACAGTGCAGTAGGTGGGTATCAAATGATGATAGTCTCGCCCCCATTTCCTGTGAAGTAAACCCATAGTAGGCCAGATATGGGTGTCGAATTCCTCTGCTTGCCCATTCTGGGATACAGGCGTGAAATTATAGATATAAATGTAAAAATAACAAACAGTATAAATCTAAACCAAAAATATAGCAGCTATAGCCTGGTGGGAGACCATTGGACTGCCACAAATAGGTCTCCAGTTCGATCCCAAGGCCCCTGACTTTTTTAAAATTAGGTGTGTATTCAATACTTAATTATCGCTCGCTTTAACGGTGAAGGAAAACATCGTGAGGAAATCTGCATGTCCAAGATTTCTCCATGATGTTCACGACAGTTCAGATGTGAAGTCTGCTTACCCGCTATCTGCCAGCGTGGTGGTCTACGGCCTTACTCTTCTCACGCTAAGAAGAGGCCCGTGCACAGCAGTGGGACACATTAGTGTATTAAATGAAGTTAGAGAGAATTAAATGTTTGTGTCGATGTTATTTAATGCACTCATGTTTAAAAACAACCGCGTCAATGAATAACAATTTATTTTGTTTTGTTATAGATCAGATGACGTCCGATTAAAATTTAATGATGGGTAACTGGAACCGTTAGTGAGGTGGTCGTCGAACAAAATTCGATACCGCAGCTGTGACGAACAGTTACGTAAGCCTAATCCTTAATTATTTATTACATTTATTAGCCTTTGTTTTACAAATTTTCGTTTTATTTTATTTTAATCGTTCGTGTTACTTATACTGATAGTATTAGTAATATGCACGATACGTTCTTCCTTATTGCTACTTAACAGGTGAGAAAGAGAGGAAAGAATAGAGAGCTAATTCTCGTTATAAAAAACTGTTTTAAATAGAGTTTAGATCTAGTCAGTATCTTAAGGATCATTAATAGTATTCTCCTAAATTAAAATTAAGTTAATTGCATTTTAGTTCACGTTTTTTGTTAATTAGATTTGATTAGTACCTACTCTATTTTAAACATAGTTACGAGAATTGACATTTTCTCCTGCATTTCTCACTAAATAAATACCTTATATTATATTTCACAATTTTTGTTTGTAAATACTAGATATACATAATTATGTATTATAAAAGTCAAAGTTTGTTAAGATGTCCAAATATAATTGTTAATCAATCACGCGAAAACTATAAAACGGATTTTGATGAAAATAGAATTGGTACACAGAAATATACCATATCCTGGGCTAACACATAGGTACAATATTTGTTATTTGCAAATTTCCTTGAATTTTACGTAGGCGAAACCACGGGTAGAAGCTAGTTATTTATATATATTGTTTTATATTTTGCCTCTTACGTGTATTAAAACCAAACTAAGCGCCATAGGTCTTTGAAGTTGTTATAACATTTCACATCTACAGTGTTTCTGTAAGAACGTATATATTATCTCTCAACCGGTGAATCCGAGGTCAAATATGAAATTCGCATTTCATAAATTTCGAATGTTCTAATGGCACGTCATTGACGAACTGTTGTGAGAGAGAATGTTGACATTTGCATGTAATATTAACATGTATTTAGTATTCTGTATAGGAATACCCGTCTTGACCTCGAGCTTCGTCACTATCGAAATCGAAGTGTATTTACTTTCGAAGTGAGTTCTATTGTCTAAGGAAATCTCGATCTCAAATTATATGTTACGAAAATAGCACAGCTGGAATGATTTCACAAAAATATCTGACATGGACATCTAACAACCCGTTTATAATGTAGCTGTAAAGAGCGGCCTGACGACGGGTGGCCCAAAATATCTTATGAAAGAATTTATAATGAGCACGTTGAAAAGGGATAATTGATATGAATTTTACGTCGAGCCTTCTCTCCTACACGGGAAAGGCTTTGTGATGGGACAAAAGGAATTATAAACAAGTGCTCGGAGCGATGACGGGGGAACCAACATAGCTAGCGCGCGATATAGATGCTAATTAGCAATTTTGTGAGTTTAAAATAGCCGCCGCATAAACACGCCCGCGTTGAATTAAACAATTCTGTTTTTATTGATAGATGTGTGGAAAACAAACAGACGATAATTTGGTTTGGGCGTTTTCGAATTGTCATATTTTTCTTGTTTTACAGTCGGCAGTTTATTGTAATAGCTGGCTGAGAGACAAACTCACTGAGCCTTCTCATGTAAGTTTAATTAAGCTCTTTATTCGGGTAATAATTATAAAAGCCTTGTTTATAAACTCTCCTACTGCACACGAGCCTTTTCGGTTTCAATGAGGCTAAGTAAGATTCTAGTAAGGTTTATTTTATTGTTATCATAGCTCATTCGCATTTGCAGTACCGAAGACGAAACACGTGACTGCCAAAACACCTTAAAAAAGGAACACTCCACTGACAGCATACTGTTTTTTATGGAGCTTGAACTTTCTATTTACGTACCAATGTACTACAGGCTGCAATCTTATACACGATGGTAGTAATCTTCCAAGTTTGAGCAAAATCCTATAGTTGAAATGCCGCTTTACTCTACCTCACAAAAAGGTAATTATTTTAAAACTCTTCAGTATATTTGATAATATATTGATAGCTTTACTATCCTAGAAAGGCTTTTTATAAACTTATATAACAAACATAACCGCCACGTACGCCGTCAGCGATACCTTTTCGTCCAACTTAACACCTCAATTTACTTGAATCCCAGCACAATCTATTCAATGGAAAGCGTTTCAATTAAAACAAAAGGTAGTGATTACTCTCTCCAATTTCCTCTGGCCACAAAAGAAATGCTGCGCCATCTAGCGGCGAGACCGCTGAAGCTCATTTCAGATAACCGATTTTCATCAGCATTTATTTTAAATGTTATTTTAGTTTCATTTCCTTAATACTCTGATTTTTTTCGTAATTAACTTAGAGCAGTGGTTTTTCTATCCACTAGCTCTCTGTTGCATGTTTGGGATTAAAATACAGGATAAAATTTACGTGAAGCATAACTAGTTGTTTGAAGTTTGAATCTATTGTAGTAAGTGCACTATAAAAAACCGCTTTATATTTAACTTTGCATAATTTGAATATTTCGTAATATTTTTTATGTTCCAATAAGTCATTAGAACAGATTGAATTATTTTTGTAGCTTTTATTTGATCTGACTTACTAAGCTATAACTTAAGTGTGAACGGACGCACAACTACCGATCGTGAGTGTTGTTAAGATTATCTCCTAAAAATGTTTCGCATTATGTCTTATTCAGTTAATTACAGTGTAACAGTCTGACTCCCATTACGTAGGAACTAAGTAAACTGGCGACAGGTAATGTTTATAATTACACTATTAATTTTAAATCTTGCTCCATGGAGAATAAGCGGGAGAGATGTTATAACTATTACATATATTTATTGTACCCACACTATTACTCTGTCGCGATAGATTTAACATATACGCAAACAACGGCAACAAAGAATACTCTGATTCAAAATATTAATAATTTTCGATCGCAGAAGTTTTTACCCGTGTGGGGATTGAACCCATAACTCTCAGCACACTAGCAGTGGCGAGATGAACATTATAAATAAACCATTACGTCATCCATGCAATCGCAGTAGTATTCCGTTATCCAATCTTTCCTTTCTTTTAATTAGAAACATACCTTACCCAAATTAAAATTTTCTGTTTTGATTTTTTTCTAAAGCACGACAATAGCTGGCTTTCCGTTGCTGCAAATTTTTTAATTTAATTGTATTTGTAATTACAAAGTGTCGTGGGGCCAGGAGTGCCCTAATGAGGTCCGAGAACGGTTTCAATTTGGCCACGCAGCTGCATCCCCGGACACACTTTTTGTTCGTTCTAGATAGATTCAGACACGGCAATTGTTTAGAGACACTTTTAATTTATTTCATTCTATATCCAGACAGTTCGGGATTGCAACTTCGAGTTAAAAAAGTTAAGTTAGGAATTGTTGTTTGTTTCATTGAAATTTATTTTTGGTAGTAATGTTGCAGTGCTTGCTATTGGCCGGCCCCAGTTTCTATTACTCTCTATGCTCTACTATAGAAAATGGAAACTTATAAAAAATGAAACGTACATCAAATATATACTCACACCGGTATATTATCAAAAAGGTAGGCAGAAGTGTTATTACACCCACAATAATTATTTAGCAGCAATGTTTTTCTATTAGTTTCACGTAATAAAGGGCGAGCCTTTAGCTGAGCACACGACCATATTTCGCAAAAACACTTTGCCCGTGTCACCTTACATTTATTATTTAGAGATTTTCTATAAATAATGTGAAGGTTCTGCATTAATCTCATCACTAACTACTACAGTTCTTTTAGCTTTTATTCAAACTACTAAACAATATTAGTCGTCATTTATTCTTATTTAATAAGTAGGTAAGTATTTAATTTACTTTACATATAAAACTTAAATTTTTTAATGTCTTGTAGCTACGTAGTTCATGGTTCAATCAGAAGTCCAATTCTGGTTCCCTTATATAGATCCTGATACCTCATGCACAGCAATAGTATTCACTACTGTTGCTCTACCGAGGCAGTAAAAATGATTGCGTTAAGTAATTCACAGAAGGTAAAAAGGTACCTTTTAGGTATACCTAAAAATGTATGAAGAAACCATAGAATAATTTTTAATGCATCGCTTTACAGATCACATGGCAACACAAAATTGAATATCAGACCGAACATTATTAACTAACCATACATATTTTTTGGTTTATGTAAACTGAAATCAAATAAAATCACACACTGTTTATATAACAGAAATAATTACCTATCACAATATATTGTAGTTTTATATTTACTGTAATAATACCAATGTCGATTTATAATTATTACGTTCATCACCAGCTGTGTTCGTACGAGCGAACGCTAACATCTATGTAATGAAAATAATTTCAAAACATATTTTGTATTTACTTTTGTATTTGTTGTATACCTGCAGTGGGGAGAGGGGCCGGACTCCTGGCGGAAGAGGGGAAACTGTGCTGCCTGCGCAATTCTTGAGGCAAATTTCAACACAGTTTGCCGGACTTGACTCATTTTTGAAAAGTTGGCTACCTGCGAGTGACCAAGCCACGTCCATGGGTGGTGTGGTAAGCATTCACGGACGTGGCTTGTTTTTCATCTTGGTGACATAAAAGCTTAAGACACAGTTTACATGTACATGTACGTAGATTTTGGTATTCAAATCAGTCGGCCATCTGTATGCTTGTATTCGGTAGATACTAAGAAGCCACAAAGCTAAAACAATTTAGAGTACCAAGAACCCTCATGTTCGATTTCAAAGCTTTAAAATGTGGTACTGTAGGTGCATGGACAGAAACAGCTGGACAGAAAAGAAAAACAACGTGGAAGTACTGAACCTTGTCCAAGTAGAACGCAACATTTTAACGACAATTGAAAACAGAAGAGGTAGGATGTTTGGTCACCTTATAAGACATGATGACTTCATAAGAAACATCATAGAAGGAAAAGCGGAAAGGAAAGAGAGGAAGGGGCAGTCCCAGAAGGACATTCAAATAAAAGAAAAGGCAAAGGTCATGTCTTATAAGGAGGTCAAGAAATTGGCCGTAAATCGAGAAAGATGTGAATGTGAATGAAAGATGATGCGTATACTCCACCGACAAGAGCAAAGCTCTTAAATATGAAGAAGAAGAACTATTCGAAGTTATAAGCGTATTAAATATTTTAATTATTGCTCGCTTTAACACCGAAGAAAACCTGTATGTCTGATAATTCTCCATGATATTGTCAAAATTATGTGAAAGCTGCCAACCCGCATTGCATTAGCGTGGCGGATTATGGCCTAAACCTTGTCCTACTATAGACACGCACGTGCCCAGCAGTGGGACAGTTCATAAACAGGGCTGATATTGTAATAATCAACTTTTTGTTTCCAGATAATATTAGCTACAGCTATTATAAACCCATTTTAAGCCAACCACAAAAGTTTGGTCTTTTGGACTTAAGACAAATAATGACAAACCTAAACACAAAGCTGGCCATTCACAATCCGACCGTAAATAACAGTGTAAGCACAAGACGTGTATAAATTCGCGACTATTTGTCGGGCACCGCCCGACCAATTAAATCTCCTCATTTAATCTAGGCACATCTGGGTACTGGCTGACCGGAGCTAGCTAGACCGACACATATAGATTGAAAAATAAAAACAGACTTATTTATCTGGCTTTGAATGGACGAGCTTAGAATGCTTGGTTCATTTAGTACTTGTTAAAGTGAATTCGTTTTAATTATTCCGATGTTTTTAATTTCGTGCAAATAGTTAACATATAATTTAGGTAACACGTCATGCTCTGTAACGTTTGCTATAAGGAGCGATTAGTTAATATTGGTAATACATGTATATATGTAAATACCTTATATAAATTTGAAGAGGATTATGTTCTAGATATGATAGATAGATTTTGCATGCGGTTTCGCTTTGGTCTATCTACCATATTTTTATATAGAAAAAGTATTTCTTTATAAAAGGTATTTCCATATGTCCCCCTGACCATACAGGTTGTATGCGAATTTTATGATGATCCGTCGAGTAGTTAACGCTTGGAAGAATATCAAACAAACAAACTCATATTCGCATTTATAATATTAGTTAGGAAATCCTAACACAAATGTGTTAGCACAAGATGTGATCCTAACACAATATACCTAACACAAATGTGTTGGGTATGTTGCCCTATAATTGAAAGGCGGATGGCGCAGGGCTAAAGTGGTCGCCTCGTCACTGCCACCGTGCCGAGTGTTGTGGGTTCGAATTCCACATAGGACAAAAATTTGTGTGAACCACAAATGGTTGTACCCAGTCTGGATGTTCTTTTGTTTGAATGTTTAGTCTAAAAAAAAAAGTTAAAAAAAAAAAAAAAAGTTTTAAAGTCCCTCCCACACAGGGAATATTCCTAGTGTGTCAGTAGTATTTTATTAATAATAAAAACAAATAATAAATGACCACAAGGCATGGTATTGTCTTTGTAATTATTATCCATTTTATATTCGAAATATGTATTATTTTGTTTGCGATCCGAATAAATAAAAACGTGAAGTATCAAGAAATTATCACCTTGTCGTTTTAAGTATTATAGTCATGCATCATGTTCGGGAACGTGTTCGGCTAGTAGCGCTTATCGGCCTAAGTACCGTATTGGTATTGGAAGGAATATATGTACGATAGATAGAAATTACATTTTAACCTTTTTTATATCCAAGAAACAATGTCTGGATAGGATATCCTTACTAATATTATAATCGTGAAAGTTTGTATGGATGTATGGATGTTACTCTTTCACGCAGAAACTACTGGACCGATTGCGATGAAACTTGACATTACTTGTAGACCTGGATTCACACATAGGCTAGTTTTTATCCCAATATTCCCACGGGAACGGGACTTACGTTGGTGGAACCGCGGGGAAAAACTAGTATATTATAAACACGAGTGTGAATTTGTTTATTACGCTTTCACGCCTTAAAAACTTGATCGATTATCATGATATTTCACAAACACTTTGTCAGGAGAACAGAAAAAGACATAAGGTACCTTTCATCCAGAAAAACTACATTTACTAATCTAACCTAATCGACATTTACACGAGCGAAGACGCGAGCACAATCTAGTACTATTTAATTTATTACGCGATTTTAATAAATTTGTCTCTTGTCAGAGTAAGAAGAAGAAAAGTAGATGCCTAATGTCTTTTAAGTGTTTTCTCATATAAATCACGTAGAACTGACGATGATTTATTACATACTAGATTTTGCTTGCGCCATTGCTAACATAATGTAGGTTAGGTTAGATTAGTAACAGAACTTATTTCTGAATGAAAGGTACTATCGACTTGAGCGAGGGTTGACCATTTCAGAAAAATTTTCGTTTCCACATGTAGACTTTAAGTGACTCCGTCCTTAAAAAAATCTTTGTAAAAACACTCAAACAAAAAGGTCGTAGTTGTGGCCTGCTATGCGATTTTAACCTTAGGAGTGGTCATCCGTCACTCAAGTCGATAGTACCTTATGTATTTTTCTGTTCCCTCGTGATGATCAGTCAAGTAGTTAAGGCGTGCAAGCGTTTTAAAAAAAAAACTAACATTCGCTATTATAATATTACTTAGGATAACGTTCAATATTCATTAGTGTCTTAATTTAATATGAATAAAAAATTTCAGACTAAGATATACTTAACCCAACGCTACGTGAACGCCGCTAATAATTCTACCTCGCGTCATTTTAGTGAACGTTATGGCGCATGGTGTCCGAATGGTTCATTTATATAAAAATCATAAGCGGCAGACTGTCGGCTATATTTGGCATGCGATATTAGGATTGGCACTGACTCCGCCAGTGATCACAGACGCCGCCGCGCTGCTCGCCTATGAATAATTTCATAAGATTCATATCGGACTCTACCGAAATAGTGTGACGTCAAACATCCCACGAATCTTTCCATGTTAAATTTGTATAAAGATATTCTAGAAAAGTAATAACTAAAATAGGAGTTATTTAGTACTATAAATATTTATATTGAAACTATTATTTATACTAGTTTGTTTTAAATAACAATACTTGAAACAATAAACACCCATTTGAACATCATTGACAGCAGAAGGACCTATGCAGAGATCTCGAGTTCAATACCATAGCACGCTCCCCTGACTTTTATATGAATGTATGTGCATATTAACTTGTCAACTTTAACAGTTAAGAAAACGTGAGGAAACCTGCATGTCTAAAAGTTCTTCCATAATGTTCTTAAAGAAATGTAAGTTGGACTATTTGCCCTATGCCGGCATTGTAGACTATGACTTTGTCATACTGAGAAAATTTCCTTGCCCACTGCACAGCAGTTTATAAACAGGCTTAATATCCTAACTAATATTATAAATGCATATGTGAGTTTGTTTGCTTGTTACGATTTTCCGCACTAACTACTCGACCGATCATCATAAAATTTCGCATACACGTTGTCAGGGGAATAGAAAAGGGCATAGAGTAACTTTCATTCAGACAAAATACTGTTATGAATAAATATAAAACAGGAACATATTAATATATCTAGTTATACTCTATATGTATATTTAGTTAGACGCTCTCCTTTCAATTAACTCATCTAATCATCGGATGCTTTAGTCGCGTCGCTCTTTTCAACAACACAAACTTTCCGTTTATAATTTAATTTATGGTAGCATCCCTTAAAAGCATAAATAAAACATACATCATTAAACTTGCGCCTGTTACCCGGTAACTACGGACTTACACTTGCTGCAATCCTGGCATATCCCTTCACTCTCATAAATAATACAAGGATTATGTAAAAGAAATTTATAAGACCAGGTGGCCATATTTCTAGCGGGACCACGAGACAAGCTTGCACAAAGTCTTGCATCTGTACAAAATGAACAAACAGTCGCCATTGCACTAAGGGTTGCCAAGAAGAAAAGTCAGATAGTTGAGTAACTAACATTATAGTGGAAAATTTTATATACCTTCATATTACAAGATCAGAAGAGTTTTGGAGGTCTGCGGGCCAAATATGAACATACATTGAATTTCAGTTCACATTTGACGTATAGGCTAGATTAGACTAGAACAAAATTAAAATTTAAACATATTTTACTAATAAATATATTCTAATATCGTCTGGTTCAATACATCGTGAATAAAAGAAACTTCACGGCCTTATGAAATAACTCAGTACTTTTGATCACTACGCACAATAATTACAAACTTGAATAGATATATATTATGTCAAAACCTTAAAATATTTATGCGGCACTAATGTGAAATAAAATATGGTACAAACATACAACACCGTTAGCTATCCATAGGAATATACAACAATCTTTCGGACATAACAATAAATGTACTCAAAGTATTAGAATATTAATCTACACGTGTTGAATCGAAATGAATACGAAATTTTCTTAAATACCCTAATTTTAATACCAGGCCAGAAAAGATTTTAGATTTTATTGTTAAAAGATGAACAGTAACAGCACAGGGCCAGAAAATATGTTTGTATGACCTTGGCTTCTATTACGTGAATCTACAAAAAATATGTCTATATATAACTATAATGTCAGAGTAATACATGTCTGCCTACACTTTACATGAATATACACTCATGAGTCTTACGTGTGTACATGAACTGGCGAATTCGCAAAGACATCATCATAGTTACTCAGAAAACTACAACAAACAAAATATTCTTGTTACATATCGCTGGTGCAAATTTCCTTACAAAAAGAAGTTCTTGTGGCACCCCTAAGTAAAGCCTCAGACACGAGCGCGGGGTTTGTCCCAAGTCTTAGCTTGGGCGGTATAATTTAACGGATTAGTTTATTACGGAGCCAACATAAATTCTTATCTTAACCAACTTGGATGACTGTTTTTAAAAGGCTTTGTTTTAAGACTGGCTTAAGGCTAATGGTGTTATATGAGCTTGAGTCTCGTTGGAATCTTGTAAAGATGTCTGATATGACTTGCATTTTTAAAACAGGTTTGTTAATTTGACATTTATTACTATGATAAACTAGTTTTGAACCAGGTTTATCATAGCGAGGTTACAGACTGAAAATAACGCCACCATCGTTCATACGTTACAACTATATTTTATGATTACTTGAAAAATATTAAAAATAATATACAAAAGACCCGCTATGCCTCTGAGCCAGTATACTCTGCCTCTGTATCGGGTTAGATTCCGGTTTAGGCCAAGTGTTATTTACTGTCAGGCGCGAAGTCTGGTATAGTGCCTGGTACCACCACTGCCTATCCCTTCAAGTATATATCCTAGAGGAATAAATCTTTCGAACCTTATTTATTTAAGGCAGCTGTCTAATCTAACTAGACTCGGATGAATACCAGTTCTCTCACAGAGCAAAAGCCATCCTATAACGCTGTTAGAATAACGTAATCGGATGACTATAATGTTAGAATATTCAAGTATACCCACTTCCAATATTGGTACTGTGCTAGATGGTCTTGACAGCCGGAATCGACGGCTTTGCCTACTCCCTAAGGCTAGGGGAAGCGTGACCTTCCGCGAAAGGGCACTCATCTATGAACAAAGCAGTGGCATCGTTGCTTACCTTCGATCGATCGATATGTGCAATCGTCAATGCCTGACAGATTCCTCTGCATATTAAATTGTTGGAACGCCAGACATATTTAAAAACCTATTGTGTTTGGCCGCCGTTGTGCTGCTGTAACTCAATAGGTTAAAGAAATTAAGGCACAAAATGAAACAGCAAATATTAAAGTCCTGGCAGCGAATATACTCAGACTACGATTAAGAAAGGTCAAATTATTTAAAGATATAACTAACGACACGATATTATTTCAAAGTCTACATTACCCTTACTGGCAGTCAGGTAAGGTCACCATTTACAAAACAATAAACTCTAAACTTTTCAATTAAATACTTTAATCATATTTTTCTAAACACATATCGTGATGAACAACCATTTATAAAGGACTAATCCAAATGATCCGAAGTATGCCCAACTAATAGATACATGGATAAAGAAACTAACTATAGTATCGATCCAAGATACTAAATGTAAAATGTACATTAAAGCACAAAACATGGTTCGAAACAAGCAACAACTGAAAATACCTGCATGTATTTTCGTTTAGAGCATTTAAAGCTAACATTTATAATGTTTGTAGAACTAAAGTATTCATGTCGGAGCTAGAAGGCATCTATTTGAGTACAGACAAGTAGTGATTCACATTTGGAGCGCTTTAGCGGCTGACAGCTTCGCGGCCGTCCACTAATGCTGTGCTGACTGCACCCCACCGCAGACGCAAGCAGCTTTAGAGAAGTACAACTAATATCGTGGTTTCTTATGGTCATTTCAGGGCGTAGAACATTGCGGGTCATTGCTTGAACCTGGGATTGCTACTCTATCTAGAGCAAGCTTACTGGAGAAGTAGTCCTACTGCAGATTGCTGCGAAAGAACTTTGCATTATGTTCTTGCGGTAAGTTTCGAGGATTCTTAAGGAGATGCTATGCTGTCAGTAATGTAATGTCGCCTCTTGCGTGCCTAGTGAAGGATGTTCTTAACTACGCACGCAAGAGTAGTACTTGGTTTAGTAGGATTTCCAAAGATCCAAAGTATAGCGCAGTAGAGCTCTTAACAAAGATACCAGTAGTTATTAAAATTGACACTAATGACGAGCATGGCCGTCATCCTAAAGATAAAGAAAAGTTTCTAGTTGCATCAGATTTGGCTGTAAATCAGTTTTTTCATAAATCAACTGCCATCTGATTATCCTTAACATAGACTACATATTACAATATTAAGGTATCTACTGTCTATATCAGCTATCATAGCTGTTCATGACGGTTTCACGTACCAGTGGTTACCCAGCCGCAAGCTTGCCGGCTACAAAGTTGATTATGCCGTAGTTCAATCATAACTGCGTCCCAAACTTTTCAAATGCAGCCGCGTATCCCAAATAATGAACTCATATGATTAATAAATAAAATAAAGCGATAGTACGCGTCTACAACATTGGTAAGTCGTATCGACCTAAGCTTTTAGACTTGCACATCGAGCTCCTAAACTTTAAGCTCCACTCATATATAATTCTAAACCAAGCTTTTGTTCCGCAGGGAAATGGCGGGGAGTTCCGACTTAAATAATTTATCCACCTCGACTCTAGTTAACCGTAGACGAACCGGTTAAATACGGAAACGTACGGTGTATTACTGTGTGAGATTTAATAAGACATTCGGTTTTTTTGGAACTATATTATGTAATTTTAGTGGCGAGAAATAAGGAGACATTTGTATTTCAGAATGCTTTTGCATAGCTTTAGTTTCTTAGACAATCGATTCTGTAGTATTTAAATAAATAAAGATGTATAAATTCGTTATTGTTGTTTTATTATATTATATACAAACGTTTTTGTGTGTAAGCGCAGCTGTGGAGGATCTACTAGGAATACCAAAAAAAAACCCGATAGGGTTCGATGTCTGGTACTGGGGAAGCTAAGAATATTTTCTATGAAGATACTTTTAGTACCAGCATTGTGTCTATACAGACACTCGGTAGATGGTTATATTATTTCTTATTTATTTATTTATTTAAGGCACATAAATCAGAATATAGACAAAATATTACGTAAGAAATTGGTACATTAGTTCAGTTCTAGACTGCATGCTAAAATTATGTGTACTTATATTCGTCATAATATATAAGCATCAGCAATTTTAGATTTCAATTGCCAAACGAAAGCAGCAAGAGTTCTTTTTAAGGAAAGGAGCGGAAACACTGTATACAGGGTGCCCGGTAATTAATGGATAACCTGAAAATGTCTTATAGTGGAACTGACGGCCGTTCAGAAAAAAATATGAAAAAGAATCTATCCTAACTACTACCTGAGATGTGTTTTTTTTTTTAATTACCCTCTATAACTTTCTTGTATACTACGACCATAAATGAATGAAATCCATCGGTTTTTTGTTGTTTTATTATTAAACACTAATTATGCTAATAGATAAACAGTCAAAAGTATGTTATGCTAACATAGCTTGCACTTTTTAATATATTTTTTATTTTTACTTTTATTATATTCATTTTTCTGAACGGCCTTCAGTTCTACTATAAAACATTTCAAGGTTATCTATTAATTACCGGACACCCTGTATACAATTGCAAACTGAAAGATTTGACTTCTACATGACATTCTTCCTAAACATTAAAAACAATATCATCTAATTATTCTCGTTCACAACATAGGCAGGCCGGCCGTTAGCACATAGGTTACATATCGCATACAGAAGCACTCACTAGTATTAGATAATTAAGAGCGCAGCTGCGTCTTTCTCTCATCCATCACCCTGTTTTTACCCGACTGCGCAAACAATGGGTAGTGTGTTTACACTCGTAGTGCTCTACTGTACGAAATAATCGTATATCATTCATCTCTGATGGAATTTCTGATTGAAGTCATTGCACACGAAATATAGTTGATAACACTTGTAAATTTTGTGAGTGAAATATAACGACGATCGGATAATATTTTCTTTTTAACAGTATTATTATAGTCTTCTAATTCTTCTCAATCTAGTGTGAAGATAGTTTGACTTTTATTAGAAATAGGCAGCCATTTATTATTACTACAAATTGCTAACAATGGTTAACCTGTCAATTCTTGGCATGCTAGACATAATAGAAAATCTATTGTGTCCGGCCGCCGGTGTGCATTAAGGCTCGAGTTCGGTTCCCGTGTTGAGCTAAGTGTTACTGGCTTTTTCTAATAAGAAATTCTCAGTAGCAGTAAAAAGTCAGGCAGATTTTATGTTCGTTAGAATATTAGAAAGTCTTGTATTATTTGATTACTGATTTAAGCTTACAGCTGTGATAGTATTCCAGAGGATTTGATTCGAAATTGTGTGCGTATTTAATAGCTGATCATCGAAAAATAAGCATCATGTGAAAAAATTCCATCACTGTAAGTTCTCCTTATAATATTTTCAAAGATACGTAAAGTTTGCCGACTTGCTGAGGGTGAGCGTAGTGGAGTATAGCATATTCTCATAAACGATAATTATTTATTTAATACGCACATACATTTGAAAAGTCAGAGGTGCATCCCTTGCGTACAAACTCGAGACCACTGCGTGATAGTCCAACCGTCTCTTATCAGGCAATCAGTGCTTATTGAAAATCTATATATTAATACGTGAAGCAAGAACTTTGTACCCCTTTATACGAAAATTGCGCGGACGGAGGAGTATGAAATTTGGCACCGTTAATTTTTATATGGAGAAGGAGTGGCGAATCCTAATATTTTTATAAAATATGCATTAGAAACACATTAAATTAATGAAAAACACTACACGCACACAACCATGCATTTGACACAAGCAGTCGAATCGCGGTCGTAGTATTTCGGCATTGTTGGGCTGATGTCGTAGATTTCTTCGTAACTATGGTTACATATGTATGTGGAATAGGTGACTAAATTAAATGTGATTATAAGGGTATAGTTGAGTCTATAAAACCTTAATAACGATCAAACTTCAAATTTAAATTAATTATGGTCGAATTTTGACCATTTGGCGACTAGCGGTCGGGCTAGTTATTAATAAACAGGCCTTATTATATGCATTCTCATATAATCCTTCTATAACAATTACCCAGCAACCTAAATGTATTTCATGTTTGTTAAAACTAAATGCAAGCTTAGTTAGTGTGTGAAACAATGTAAGAACAAGAGAATAGTAAATCGTGTGCCAAGTCGTACGTCAGGCACATACTTCCTAATTAAAACGGTGGAATCCGACCTCGTTTGTAACATTGTAGTCAAACCTCTTTTACTGCGAGCACGTTTAACTCAATTAGAATGGCAACACAGGTGCTTGCTTTTATATAATTAAATAACTGATATTTTTTCACGTGAGTCTTTAAATAAAATGCGAGTTGTTAGAAATATGGTGAAGCTGACAAGTGATGGCAACACAGAGATTACAAAATTAATTTCGTTTCAACTTAGAGGGACTTTCTACGTCATTTAGTTTATTGAAGTAGGAAACCCATTTTACTAGGAAACTTAGAACCCTTTTCTATATCAGGTAAGCTTTATAGCATCGAGTAACATAAAATACGACCACTATGTACATAAATAGTGAGGTCGCGGGTTCGATTCCCGCAGAAGTCAAACATTTGTGTGCATGAACATGAATGTTTGTCTTGGTCTGGGTATTTCTATGTATAATATGTACGTATTTAAAAAAAAAAAAAAAAATAAGTATCTATGTATGTTTATCCATTGTCTAGTACCCATAATACAAGCTCTGCTTAGTTTGGGCTAGATGGTGTTGTGTGTATGTATTATAAAATTTTATAATATGTAAATCTAGGTTATGGTATTTATCTATGGGCCTATGCAGCCCGAAATAAATGATTTGAAATGATTTGAAATCAGATGTACTTGTACTCGAAAGAGTAATAGGTAATATGAACGTTGAATTTTTCTATAAAATACAAACAAGAATAAAAATACAAACAAGAATATAGAATTACAGAAAAAAATATCTAAGCTAACGCAAATATATTTATGGCGATGCCAATCCGTATCCCTCAGAGCAATATAACTCGCTATTAAAAATAAATGAAAAAGGCATATGAACGTAACGCAGTTTCAAACTGTCAAAACTCGGCATAAGAACGTTAAATGCTAGGCACGTGGCCATCTGACTGATTTAGAGACATATTAATAGAAGTACTGTATCTTCTTTACTAAATTCTAGAAAACAAAGATACTGATGGACTCGCTAAAATCATCGGTAATGTGGGCCCACTAGAAAAATAAGAGCCTCGATAGTATTACAAACATAAAAGTCAAATAACAGTCTCTTTCAGCTAAGCTAATCGAACTCCACATCAATCTGATCCCTAATTAATTCCATGTCCCGTGTAAACATAAAAAAAATAATAAAAAAAGGAAAAGTACACGCACGCCTAAATCTCTCGAGCGAAACATCGGTACTCGATTGAATCAATTTAAACTTCAACCGAATCTCATCTCACAGGGTACGTCCCTAATTATGCCCGCGGAAGGACAGGGGTATAGAAGAGACAAACTTGTATTTGCGCGCGCAAAATTTAAATATTGTACGAATTTGTTCTTTACGCAAAGAGAATTTAGACGTTTGTTAAATGTCATTCGATTTTGACATTCTAAATTCAAATCTAGTAGAAGTGTAATCGTCTGTTTCGAGCAGTAGAGGGTGGCATAAGGGTTTCCAAAATGGCGGCCGTAAGATTTTGTTCGGTTATATTAATTAAATCTTCGTAATTTATGACCGGCTCGTGTACCATGTGGTGTTTGTGATTTATGGCTTTTGCTGTATTAATTCCACATTAAGCTGATTCGGGAATGATCTTATGTATTGTGATATGTGAATGAGTGTATATAAACTACAGAGTACATAGTTTAATAAACTGTAGCTCGCTTGACAACGTTACATATGTAGTTATTACAAGATATTTGGAACGGTCTAATCTTTGGAAAATTTGTAAATGAACATGGTAACTTTTACATGTGCTTTACTAAGCTACTGATATGCGTACTTATATTTAATGAAACAGATATCTGGCGATTCGAAAACGAACGAGAAATATAACGTATAAAAAAGATTTGCGCATAATAAATTAAGATATTACATAAAGAATAATAAGAGCATTAAAAATAATAACGCATTGTTAATTTAATTAGATAAAGTTTTTGTATTAAAAACTAGTCTTTGCCTGCGACTTCGTTTGTGTAGGCGATAGTTTACCCTCGACGTCAATAAGGTAAATCACACTATGCCGTATCTCCAACCCTACTGAGTAAAATTAGAAAAATGTTGCGTAATTTTGAGTTGAAAATGCTACCAAATTGCATTGAATGCCCTTCAGTTTTACGATGGTGGTGCCGTAACAAACAGACGGGAAGAAAAGAAATCTAAAATCTTTTGTTTTAGGTTTAGAAACGGCCAAATACTCGATCCCAATTAGTCTTTCAAAAACATCTCCAATATACAGACACAGGCTCGTTCCGTTAGGCTACAAAAGAGATAGTTAAATTAATAAAATATTTATTTTGTTGTAAATGCTTCATCAATATTCTAAAAATCATATTTTACTGGCTAGTATTATTATAGATTTTATTCTAAAAGTAACTAATTTTATGTAAACGAAAAGATTGCTCCCGTTGGACAATATTCGTTCCAAACATAGATACAAATTCACGATTTAGATAACTCAAGTGACCTGGATAAATTTTCTTTGTATACCAAAAATAAAATACCAAATCTACCCTCAAAACATAGCTACCTAAGCATGTACAAGTCAATTGACGTCAATGAGATCCTGAATACAGATAATACCATTATACAGGGACCCAACCTCTTTCAACTAACCTCGGCGTAAAAAATTAGGGCATCCCTCCCTGGACCCTCCCACCACCACGCGATAACTCACCCCCCACGCCCGGCCCTTGAGAAAAATAGCTCGAAAAACAGACAAGATTTAACTCGGCCCAGTTTTAGGGTTATATTCTAAGGGACGGTTTGGAAACGTTCCTCGATGCTGTTATGGCAAAATCGATGTCGTATCGTTTATACGTCGTCATTGGTTAGGAATATTACTTGCCAGGATGGATAAGGTGATGTTAGCAGATTTATGAGTAATAATATTATTATTTATGAAACTAATAACGTTTGAAATTTATCTAAGCAACTGTAAAGTCCAACATTTCGATGAAATCAGACGATTGTTAAGATGCAAATTTCACGCGCTTAAATTAAACTCGATTAATATAAGTATAAGTAACCTAAATAAAAAGGCCAAGTGAATAAGTAGCAAGTAACGTGAACTGATTACTATTCATAAATTTTTATTCAGGACAAACGTAGGGTGAAAATAGGGCACGGCACACGGACACGGCACAGCTCAATAGCTGTGAACATCATAAAAGCTGACTTATTTATCCGTTAAACTTTTACTGGAATTTGTAACCAGACTCTCACGTGGTACTCGCTACGACTTACGACTATTTTTGCTTTCGGATTTGATACGTGTTTTTCCGGATGAATCCTTAGAATTAGCGTAGAGAAAGACACCCAAAATTAGGCAAGCTATCTACAAAAATATACATATATTGTATTCATCTTGCTAGTGCGTATCGCTTGCATCGCATTGTAAATTTTGACTTGGACATATTACGCCTAGTACATATTTCATCTACATACTAGATTCCATATCGTATTGACATCGTTACGTCCGCATAAGAGCTATAGGTACATTCCCTTACGCATGCCGTTAATCTAGGCAAATGTACCGAACCCAACCCGCACCCACCTAAACTGTTTGATGTTTTAACTCACGGGATTTCTACAAAAACTTTGTTTATTTAATCCCAAGCTCTGTATGTAAAGGTACATTATGTATGGAGTAAGGATCGCCTTTGAAGTAGGTACACATTTATTATATTTTCACTCATCTTTATTATAAAGAGAATATAATCGTACGAAAAGTATTTTTCTATAGGCGTATGGGGTCTCACGCTTATAATATATTTGCATAGAGGAGTAGACAGGTTTTCTTCTTCCTTTTTCTTAATCTTTTTCTTTTCTTGTTAACCTTGGCCAACCAGTTGTCGAGAGTTGTTCAAACCTCTGCATGGCTTAACGACTGCTGTCAATTTAGCAACAACCGGGACCGACTTTTTACGTGCCCTCCGAAGCACGGAGACGCTCCGATGAAATACCACTAAGCGGTCACCCATCTATAGACTGACCGCGCCCAACGTTGCTTAACCTCGCTAATCGTTTACCGATCAGAGAGTGCAGCTGTATTACACTCACAATTTGGCAAAAATATGCCTCGCTGTTCTGAGAATTTTAAAAGAAAATTTCTAATACATTTTGGCCAACCAAAGAATATAACTCGGGATCGCACGATTGCTCGCAAACATAAGCGCTAACTTGTGTCATAGGGTGAATGAGGCAGTCAATGATAAACATACATCATATTATTTTATATTCTTTGGAGTGTTTCCTCTTTTTAAGCTCTGGCTCGGTATACTGAGACTCTTGTGGTAATTTTATTTATATTGTATATATATTATTATGTATGGTTATTTGCATACATAATAATATATTATATATTTTTAATCTCCTGTGGCATAGACGAAGAGAATGTAGAATGTTTACCGAATGTTTTCTTCGCTTTCAATTCATGGAAGAAATAGAATATGACTACTATGTCCTGTCGTGAAATTAAAAAATATATTTTTATACGTGATATCTAAATATAGGTTCAATACACTGTAAAACCTTCAGGCAATTATAAGCGTGAAGTTATTATGTCATTCTTGAATATAAACATGTTCACATAAAATAATAAATGGAGACTTAGTTAGAAAATTCACAAATATTATTTATTTTGTAAAGCAAAAAGGCTGTATGGAAATTGGACATTTGTATAAACTATTTAAATATCCGGCCTATTTAATTGAATGGGTCATAGTGTAGAATTTGCTGGAATATTTTTAATTGGATAACATATGTATAATAGAAAATAAAGTAGACTGAACTGTTTTGCTGATTCTAAAAACAAGGTACCGGCCATTCGCGGGTTCGAGTCCCAGATCGGACAAAGCATTCTTGCATTTTAACGCTAGCATATTCTCAATGCGGTATCTGGTAATCTACCTGGTAAATAGCTCGCGTAACGAGGATCTAAAAGCATAGCTGACAAAATATGAGTGTAATAAAACAGTGTTTAAGAAACGTAAAACGCTTTGGTGGCAGTGCGACTGCTGAGCATGACGTCTCGGGTTCGATTACCGGGTCGAGCAAAGTGATTTCTACCTAGAAATTCTTATTAGCAGCACAGTACCTAGAACTGTACTCAGTAAATATTATTCTTATTCTTAAAGGGCAATAGGCTTGCCTTCTATAATGTGGAGGTTAAAACCATGATTCCCGGGATGAGGTTGTTATACACCACTGCCTACTCCTTAGGGACATAAATGGGATACTATGTATATATATATAAAATAGAGTAAGTACGTACAAACAACAAACATCAAATAAAATTACTTCAAAAAATATTTCGTTTCTTTCACCCAACTTCGTGCCATCCCTTACGCTTAGAACTCAATTTATACATAGGTAAGTCGGTACCCAGGTACGCACACTAGGGTTGTCACACAAGGTAAGGGCTGTCGAAGATGACATGTCAGGTGCCTGACGCAGATGCCAACCCTCCTCAAGTACTTCCAAATTGACCTGGACCCCAATTAATTAATTTGTCTTATACACGCGTATACTTATAACGTTGGGGCTAATAGACGCACTTGTGGGAGTGCGATATGATTTATATTATAGACGCCATCAGAAACAGAAATTGTAAGTAAGTTCACGACGTTGTAAATCTTTGTAAACGTACTATATGTTTAAAACCATTTATACCTTTTGTGTAGTAAACTAAAGAGTATTATATCCATTTTGGAACCGACGTATTATCTGTCTTTTAGATAATAACATTAGCCCGAACTGGAATAGCACACAAGTATGCCAAAAGATTAACGAGGCAATTTAAGTTTAACCAATAAGTGAAATATGCATTTGTCAGTCAAAATAATAAAAGCTGGAATTTGTCTTGTCTTGTGTGTGGAGGCCAGTCAGTACAGACCGTTGACACTTCGACCCAGTGGGATCTTTTGTAAGAAAAAGATCCCACTGGCAAAGCTGGAAATTAGTTGTATGTATTAAATTCTTCAGGTAGCGAAATATAATAGATTTTCGTCCTCTTAAGTTTACGACATAATATCATGATTTTCTATAAAGGTCCTTAGCCTTATTGGCTATTAAAAGACTTGCATATAGCTAGTGATGTAAGTTGCTGATGAGCACAATAAGAACTTGCACCATAAAAGGTATTATTCTATAAAACGGTCAAAAGTAAATATAACGAGGCCACAAAAATATATTTCCAAAAATATAATATTAATAGCAAGGATAAATAAGTATTTAAATTGGATATAGTCTGAAGAATAACCAATGTATATCTACAGCCAAAGTAAGATGAAAATATCGTGCGCGATAACGTCACAACAAAGATACCAAATCATCGCTATTCACACAAGGTGCACCAAACTGCCACTCAAACGAAACCGAAGCCCGATACTTTATAGAAAAAGATGAACAAACACTGATATTTCGTCACAGTCAAATATTGATCAGGCTCGGTCAATACTCGTACGAGGTCAGAGCAATGCTCTTGAACTCGATGTTTGTGAGCGAAGCAAAAAGAAGCAACTACGTACCTACTACTCGCATCGCAGTACTATCCGAGCGGCCGGTCTGATTGTGGGATTCGGGGGTAAATAGCTACGAATGAGACGTGTATTGGAATATGGATGCGATTTTTGATTTGTGAAATGCTGTTTTAACGGACGTGTATGCTTTAAAGTCATGATTAAAACTGTTTGCTGTGAATTTTCCTGTTTAATGACTCTTCTTCTGCTTTATTAATCCCGTTTACTTTTAGTGATTGTCAGGTTCCACGTTCGGTAATCGGATTGGGCAAGAGTCATTGGGTTTTGGTGCCTATATATCCTATAAAAAATACGTAGATTAGAGACACCTACATTTATTCAGATATACATAAGTCCGATGTAATTAAGGATGGAGGCTTAATATTGACTGACATAACCAAGAATTTTCAAAATTCCTTTTCATATATTTTCTGAATCAATAACACTTGTTTGGACTTACGATCTCACAACTGGTTACAGGCAGCTAACATAAGCACAAAGTTATGCCACAGGATCAACGAGGTAGCTATCTGTCTCAATAATATGTTACAGTCAAGGTATTCTTTCCCACATCTAACCTAACCTATTCGAGTCGGGGCGCTCGAAAACACAAGGTCTTTGACCACTTTCGTCAGTTAAAAGTTTTGTTTGTAAGATAATCAATTACAATTGCAACGTTTCATATAAAGTATGTTAGCTTAATTTTATAGCGATTTAAGTGATATAAATATTATGTTTAGCTCTCATTCAAAATCCAGTTGATCCACCCGGATTGTGTGGATCCGCCTATGAATGCCGCTCGTAGCAAATCATAACCCACAAGATCACATCTGCGATAGAAAAGTTACAATTACGTATTAGAGTTACAAAGCTTTAGAACTATGTACATGCATAGTCTGACGCCTAAATCCTCGAATGGTAAACAGAGGTGTATCAAACCCACATTTTCCTATATATTTATATACCTATAGGAAAATGTGGATTTGATTATACATAAATATATAAACTATGGTATAAGTCCCACGCAACAGGGTGTGAACCTACTACCATATACCAGAAATGGTTTCAGACAATATTCTATCACATACACACAACACCATCTAGCCCAAACTAAACAGAGCTTGTATGTACGCAGACCAAGACAAACATCCGTGTCCATGCACAAAAATGTTTGACTAGTGCAGGTATCGAACTCGCGATCTCAGGCATGGCAACTGGTTACACTAACTAAACTAAATTCTCAGTCGCAGCACGGACTGTTTCTGAGAATTTCTTAACAGACAAACCCAAATAACACGATGTTTTCGACCAGCATTGGCATCCACTGTCGCTATGCAACTGAAGCCTTCTTATAGATAATAGATAAACAAATAGATACCAACTTGTTAAAACTTGAGCCTACGAATAAAAATAAGTTAATACGGCGATCTACAAAAATATAAACAATGTAATATATTTATGTGTACTAGATAAAGATAAATTATAATGTAGTGGATAACCTTTTTTGTAGTTACTGTAAAAGCCTATTCAATTTCAAGTACCTATTTAAAATATAGTATTTGAGATCTTATATTTTAAAATAGAGTTCCGATTTTTATCTAATAAACATCAAATTAGAACTAAAATGCAATTTATATCCATAAGTGATATTTATAATAATAATTTGCGATGATTATAACACTGAAATTTCAAAATTCGAACTTTATTTCGGACCGTTTTTACAACACAGATCGAACATCTAATGTACCCTTTCGTTTGAAATTCTATATTTATATTGCGATTATTATATTATAGAATGAATGATGATAAAATGAAAATGAATAAATAAACGAGTGGTATAAACAGCTCGCACAGAACCAATTAAAACTACGATCACGAAAGACCATAAAATACTTAAGCTCTGCACACAAAAACGACGAACAAGAAAGCTATGGAGCCGAAGTGTTGAGTCCACGGAAGTGTGGCACTCTGATCGGCGACTCCATAACACTCGATGTGCCTGCACTTTTGTGACTTAAATTTAGAATGTGCATACTGCAGGTGGGTAAGCAGAGGTGGAGCGTGGCTCAGATAAAGTGTTGCCATTGAAAATTTTGCTCGTATCTGGCAAAATAAAACATTCTTATTGTATACGCATCCAGTATTACGCCGACAAAGTATGTGATCTATTGATAATTTCTTCAGACCGATTATTCTTTGTGTTTGTTGTTTAAATGTTTCACGCAACCCATCGGTTGTTTATAATGCGTGAGTTGCCTTTTGTAAAAAGTATAAACAGTATTTTTAATATTCGACCATGACTTGGTAGAAAGATCTGCTAAGCCAAAGTCTCAGGGATCTCGAATAAAGAATAAAGCTTAATATGCAGACGCTAACACATGCAAGTACCTTAAAGAATGAGCTTGTTGGTGGTAACGGTGGTTCGGATAAGGCCACTTTTTTGAGAACGTATCGCTCTTATATGAAGACCTCTTATAAGAAACTGGTGTAAACGCAGTAACAATGATACAACGATTTTAAGTTTACGTTACTGAGTTAAATTTTCAGAATCTCTCGAACCCATTAATACCTTTCCATACTTTCTTATCCCAACTTTAATACTTTTTCTAGGATCAGAAACGAGTGAATGATTACAAATAAAACGGAACGAAATATAACTACAGAAATAATACCACTCCAAAGAAAATATGAAAGAAAGATTAACAAACACAAAGAGATACCTGAACAAAATCTGTGTGCGCGTGCATGTTGCCAAGTAAACAAACAACAAATCGACCTCATTACCCATGCCATTAAACTTTAAAACAACAAATCGAAGTCATACAAAACTTTGCATAACACAATTTAAATAAAATTTCGCCCTGTGAAAACCTGCTCCAATTTCAAAGCTCCAGATAAGTCTCCCTTTGGGGAGAAGACCGCAAGCATCCCCTACAAATACCCTCCCCCAGAATACCCCCTGGATTATGTACGGAAGATAGTTAAAACCCGCCCTGAATAAATTTCGCCCGTCAATAAAAAGGGCTTTGTCCCTTATAATAAAGGGACTGTTTTGTTATCTTGAGGATTGGCTAATTTGACAATAACAAAAGGGTTTCCGTTGTGGGAATTATACCCGCAGATGATAATCGACTTTTTGTGTGTTTACGTGAAAGGATTTTGCTTCCAATTTGTTGGATGACGCGGATTAAAGTGCTTTTAGATACACGTATATACCGAGAGAAACGGTAATCTTATCTCTAACAATAATAAGTATGAAATATAAATTTTATGATAATCTTTCTTTAAAGGAATATATATGTACATATACATACAAGTTGGCTTATAAAGCATTTTGCTTTGCAAATTCTAATATTCTTGTTGGGTCCTCCATGTAAAGCTAACTGGAAAGTATATTTCTTTGTTGATTATATCCTCATGACAAAAAGGACTAAAATACGACGGCACTGCTGTAGAAATAGGACATAGCGAATTCTATTTTATATTTTCAGAAGATTATTTCAAATTGTCTACGCGGCATTCATTAAAGATGACATTCTCTTTCTTTTCTCTTGATTCTCGGCTTAAAAGTATTATTAGATTTTCATGTAAATAAATTTTCAGTAATAGTGAATAATTTGAAAATGTAACGCTACTTTGACGATTATAGGTTCGTCCCCTGTTGTGTGAATTAAATTATAGATAGCGAAATATTGGCCCGATTCACCTTTACTAAACTTTTATTACACAGGTCTGATTATACACATAGTTATAGGTATATAAGTATACGTACGAACAACCAAGTGTCACACTACATGACTAATCCTTTTTCACACTCATTACATAATGTTACAGAAGCTAGAATATAATATCTAGCCTTTTGGACTAACAATAGCCAAATCAAATACACTTTTCTCCGAATTAAATCCACAGAACATAAATGCAGCTTATCAAGTATTTTACTGCCATTTCTAAGCCCGCCCACCCCGAATTAAGTAAGGCACACAACTCAAAAATTAACGCCAAGCTATCACGCTCAAAAGCGCTTCGTTTTATTAAAGACATAAAACCTTGCAATTCAACGTAGGGGAGAAGGGGGCAATTTTAACTATCCTTGTATGTAATGAGGGTGGCTCGGGCAGGGTAGAAGGGGGAGGATTATGAGGGTGCGTCTTGCAAACGGCTCTGCGTGCCTACCCGCGGGCGGCAGCGATTTGTCCTAACATCCCCGTTGCTACCCTTGCGGGAGAGTGTTCTGCGAGTTTCAAACTTGATAAATTTAGATGGAATATTATTTAGTGCGATTTTAGTTTTGGCTTCGTAACGCCTCTATTTGTGGTTGAACGTAGTAGTCTGTTTGCTTGTGAATATTTATAATCGAAATTAAGCAGACTAGAGACTTTAACTACAACTAATACAATAAATTTATATAAACTCGTCGCCTGTTTCGTAATACACTTTTGCATCTCGTCTAGTATGTCAAAGTGTGTTATCACAAAAATTCTGCCTTACTGCGAGTTAGACTCACACCGCGGGCTTCGTATATAATGATATATACACTCTTTATCAGTTTTTGTTTTACTATAAAATAGGTGTAACACTAATTCTGTGAACATTTCAGCTGGCTATCTATTAGTTAGTAATAGACTTACAAAAGCCTACACCGTCTATTTGTCAATGCCTTTGACATCTTTTGAACCGTGATAGGTAGCCGATTGAAATAATCACAGAATATATGACTCATTAGCGACCTTTAACACATTTCGAATTTGGCACCTTATGCAACATCTACTCAGACATGTTTAAAATCAAGATTATTTACAGAAAACGAACAAGATTTAGTTACTAATATAAATGCTAACTGAGGAGAAACTTAGCACATTAAAAAAACAAAGAAAACTTTGAGAACCATTGTAAAAACGTATGTTTACGTCGTAAAAGGTGGTCGATGGAGGCTCTCTGACGTGAACGCCTAACCCTCGTATTATCCGCAGTTGGGTGAGTGAGCTGTAAATTATCGTGAGTTACGTCGAATCAAGTCCAGCTACTAATGCGCATATGTGTTAAAGTATATGTACCTTATGGTAATTTGGCGAAACGATTTAATGTGGCGTGAAAAAATATTGTACGATAGAAAAAAGGAAACCAGCCAATCGACAACTTTGGGTGTCCACTTAGTACATTATTACAGCGATTGGGTTTGCCTGGAATACCCTACTAATATTATAAAATATGTGAGAGTTTGTGAAGATGTTTGTTACTCTTTCTCGCAAAAATTACTGTATAGATTTTGATGAAACTTTACAGTATTATTGTTTATGTATCAGAATAACATATAGGCTACTAAAAAAACATCTTAACATAAATCTACATAAATGCGACTGAAGCCGCGGGCAAAATCTAGTAAAAATTATAAAGCTAGAAGAGTTATGATAGCTCGTAGGCTAAATTACTCATTGCGGTGTCTTTTGCCTATGTTGAAGTTTTATTTCGATTGGTTCAGACATTTCGGGGATGAGCCTGCACAAACAGACAAACAATAAATAGATAACTTATGTTTCAGTAGCTCGTACAATGTAGTCATAAAATATAACTCTATTCAGCAGAAGCCCAAGCGGCGAAAATCTAATGGATTAAGCTTGGAATCCTGTAGAGTTAACTTTAAAATCAAGCATTTCTAGCTTAGCTAGTACCAAGAATACTAATTAGATAGAGCTAAAAGTGTAAAAATCTTTGAAATATACAATTATCGTTGTACACACGTATGTTTCATATCTGTTCCGAGTCCTATTGTGCTTTTGTTTTCTTGCTTTCTGTACCAATGTGCTCTGTGGCAATAGATTTACTCTTGTTACGTGATGCTTAAACTTGACTTAGCGGAATGATCTTTACATGTATTCTAAGCGTTACAATTAGCCTGTCATGTTATTTTTTATATAGTTTCTATGAACGAATGATATAAGACACAGATTAAAGATATTTATATCGAAAGATAGGCTAGGAGTAAGCTGTCGACCGTGCATGAAGAATGCCATGTCATAAAAAGAAGCCACAAAAATAAGCCAGTATGATAGAAAATGAAAATCTATAGTCTCTGCCTATGCCGGAACATAAGCATACGTTTATATATGTATGTTCGCCTCAATGGCGCAGTGATAGTGAGGGCGACTGCTGTGTGTCTTAGGTTCAATTCCTGGTACAATGTTCAATTCATGGCGTCTCAGTGGCCCAGTGAAAGTTTCGGTGATAACGTCAGGTCTTAGGTTCAACCAGGGACAGGCCGACGAACAACAGAAAAACCTAATAAGTTATTGGTATTTTTCTGTCAAGAAATCCCTAGTAACTGCCCGGATCTGAGTTACCAACTTGCTGCTGTAATACACCCTGTCATATAAGATTGTCCACACTCTCATTACCCTAATAGTGAATGCACTACAATAACTTCTACGCAAATGACATTATTATTATGTATATTAAATAAAACCCACGTTTTGAAGTTTGTAAGGTCCTGTAAAGCAATAATTCCTAGTGCGGGGAAGGTTCTTTTTTATAAAAAAAGGCCCTGGTCAATTATACAATGTACCTTTAAAGCTAAAAGCTTGCTGTAATTACAAAGCCTATGACGAAAATAAAACAAACACAAACAATTACCAAAGGGTAGATACCAATGGTGTCCAGGTTCTACGATCCCGATACACGAGGAAATTAGATATTTACAATGAAGAATTATTAGTCAAGCTAAAGAAACAAAAATATTTTAAAAGCTGGATCCCGCGTCTTCAATTAAACGGCTGATGAAAAACTGTTACCTTAATAAACGTTGGCTATACTGTATTAATCACATGTGTACAACTCTAGAAAAGCTACATTCCTTAATACCCACAGGAAACCTTACCTACCACAAAAACATAACACAAATGTACTCACATAAAGAAATACGGACTTGAATTCTTTGTAACGGTTTATGTATCTCAGAAGCGCATTTTGCATGGCGCAAGATGGTACTAACAATTACGCAAACCGTTTCTAAAGGCAACCGTCACACTGCCAGTTAATAAACCAAAACTTTAACCCTAAAAGACAGCACGTGTCAAAAATAAACCAAACCAGATCAAACAGGTCGAAGGTCAACCAACTAACCGGTGACTCGTCCCTTAAAACGTTCACGTCTGACCAGTTCACTAGAGAAAGGATAAAAATCAACCCTACTCTACGCTCTCGTAGACCCCTGCAGAAATCTTCAGGTTAATACAAAAACTGTACCACACACTCGAAACAACAAAATGTTAACCCTACCAATACATTGTCACGTACATATTAAAGTTATGAGTAGGTACTCATTGTGAAAGTGATAATGACATTGAAAATTAAAACACGATGCACTCGTCCCATTGACCGGCGAGCGCTCGTAACCGAAAAAAAAATCAACAACACGCAGTCCAATAAAAACGTAAAATTGCCACTGACATTATCCTATTACGTCATCATTCCATTCATGAAAACGATGCGCGAAAAAACAATCGCATCGGAACACGTGTTAAACGATGCCATTAAACGGCTGGCCGTCGAAAAATATTAATTATTAATTAACACGCTTGCGTCGAATTAAAATATTTTTATTGGCGCCAAAAGGCAAAAAGTCGGGAGTTAATTCGGTGGCCGCGATGGCATTGTTTGCGGGCCGCGTGCATAAAAAACCGAAACGAGACTGTGGAAAAAAATACAGACGAAACTTCGGGAAATAAAAAAGTGAGCCGTGTGGAGCACGCCGTGATTTAAAAATAAAAAACGACGGACGTCCGTAATGAAATCGAAAGGTGGTTCGTCGATAGCCATTGGAAAAAGGTAAAAGAAGAGCGGCACTTTCACGCGTGAGAATTTTGGCTTTTTTGGCATCGAGCTCGGGTGCGGCACGGCTCCGGCGCGGCCCCGGCGCCACCGCACACACGTTTGTGTTTTATCGAGTTAATAAGACAAGTAGTCGCAGGCGAAGGCGAGGCGCCCGCGCCGAGCGCCCTGCTTACTCATTTATCCAGGTCAGGTGTGGCTATTCCATTTTACAGGACCTTGTCTTGTTTTTGGTTGGTGTACTGGATCTAGTCTTTAAATAAGAACTAATAAGCTTTTTAAACAAAAGCTTGTTGGAACAGACTTTAGTAGTACCAATAGAGTTTGTGTACGTGGACGCTTGTAACACCAGAGGGATCAACTGTGCGTTACTGCCAAATGAACTGAGAGGCTTTGCTGCCAGCGCAAGAAACAAAGATTACTGGTGCGGCTCCTTTAAGAGCATAGAACCTTACTTACGGCATAACCATAATTAAGGTTACCTACAGTCTTCTGTAAGGCAGTGGAAATTCCCCAGTCAGACTGCACCAGTTAGAGCTAAATCTTAAATGTTAAGGAAAATTTCACCCTGCTCTAGGTCTGAAAAATCTTACCAGGCATATTGCTTACTAAACAATATACTAATTTTATTATAAATGCGAATGTGATTTAGTCTGTTTATTTATTACGATTTCACGCCTTAACTATTGAACCGATCATCATGAAATTCCGCATAAACGTTGCCAGGTTTATAAAAAGGACATCGAGTAACTTTTATTCCAAAAAGGTACTGTTTCCGAATGAGTGACGCCACAGGCAAAGCTAGTACCTCATAAGAAAGACAAGATGTTTTCCATAATACGCATGGCATCTTGATCTTACAAAACAGTGTAACTTAACTCAACATACCTGCCTATCTTTGATTTTGTTTAATTATGTGCTTAGTCCAGCTTCTTAAAGATATTTAAGAGAGCTAGTACATATTTAATTTCTCTTCTTATACACACACATATTACATAAACTACAATAACCATTAAGACATTCAATACAGCCGTGCTTTTGTATTAAAGTTTTCATCTCAAACTCAAATGTCAACTATGACTATAGTAACAATAGAATTAAATGGCGAATTTAGTTGCGAGTCGATCATGATATCTTACAGAATTGCACAGCGGGTCACTAATAAAAATCTAAAACAAAACCCGTCCAGCACCCAATATAATCTAACACAAAAAAACTCAACGACCTATTAAAAGTTTATCTCCTTGAAAATTGTACGGAGTAATCGCCTATTAATTTTAATTAAAATACTAATTAACAGGCTTGGTGCGACAGTCTAAATTGGCCAGTTTTGCTCGGTAAAGAGCTTAGCACGAGCCCGTTGGCCTCGCACAAAAAATATTCTTGGTAAAAATCACTCCATTAATAATAATTTTCTACCAACTCTTACCGCTTATTTAGGGCCAAAAAACAGTTGATTATGTAAACGGTTAATCCGTAAAAGTGCTCTTTTATTTCGTACCTAGCTTTTGTTAAATGTAGAATAAAATTTTAGCTAATCTAGACGAACGGGTCGTCGTTTCGCTGAGTTTTGGTAAAGCCTAACTTTAAGCTGGTTTTTAGTTATGTGCTGGTAAAAAAAAGTTTAATAAGACTAATTAAATAGTTGTTCGTATGGTTTAGAATATTATTATAGGTATGTAGGTGTTGAATGACAGTTAAATATTTTGAATTGTATCTATTTTCCGTTGATCAAAAATATGAAAGAATATTCCTAGTGTATCACAGTGACGTATAAAGAAAGACCCATTTCCTTATGATCAGAAGACAGAAGTTACCTTATCAGCAGCAATTAGCTCCAGGTTTTTAAAGTTATTATTGTGTTTGCTAATTTGTTAATTTGTCTTTCTTTTACATAGAGACAACGTAGCAACTGATCAATGTTTGTGCATGGACATCGTTAATTGGGTAAAAATTGAATTTTTATCCCGGTAAACAGGATTGTAGCTACGAATACTTTATTCAAAATAGTTATGATTTTAACATTTAAACTCAGTTAAAATATTTTAAGATATAGAAACTATATGCAAAAATATATCACGAGATATATTATATAAAAGAGGTAAAAAAGTACGGTGACGTAAAAAAATGATTAAAAAAATATAAAAAGGAACTCATTATGCCCCAACATCGTCAGCTACTGTTCCCTTCAAAACCACCCTCTAATATAATAACCCTCCCACCTCCCGGGGTCATAACGGCCATCCCTTCAAAATATTCTTTCAACAAAACTCGCCAACCCTTCGGAACAAAAAAGAAAACGCTGCATCACGGTCATTTTTAATTTTAACCCTAACGACGCCATTGAAGGCATTTAACGTCGACCATTACGCCGTCACTATCTGGTGCGTGCATCTTCCCGCGGTAAATGGACGGGAAAGGGTCTGGAATAACACGGATAGCATTAGGGGGTTTGGGGAAATTAAGTAGGCTTTATAAAGGACAAAAAGTTTGTGTCAGTTTTTAAGCATGAAAAATTATTTCAGCTTTCAGCGTTCACGAGCAGTCCGAAGGGATAATTTATGAACGACGGTCTCGCCCGCATTACTATGAAGTACTTACCGTTTCAAACTTCTTACATATACGCTATAATTGTTGCTCTTACTTGTAAAAGCTTGGTCATATAATTGTTAGATATATTTAAATGTCATAACGTAAGTTTTAGGTATTTAAATGGTGAATAGTATTTTACGCGTCGCGCAGTTTGAAAGTGCAACTTTATTTTCAAGGTTATTTTTCTAACATTCTTGATCTTAGATCGTAACGTTGAGAATTCCTACCACTCTACCACAAAGTTTTTGTGAGTTTAAGAGATTTTCAAAGTTTAAGAGATTCACGCTCTTTATTCACCCAAAAAGTACATATATAAACACAGTACACATAGCTCATGGAAAGCGTTCGGTGACGATGACGCGAGTTCCATGATTTTTGTTTACCCAAAAAGAGCTCAACGCGCCTAAAGAAGTTTTCACTTCAAAACTGACCACTATATAGAGAAGTAAAGAGCCTATGAGAAATGATACGTGTATTTGTATAGCAATAATAACTGGCTCCTCAATCGAGAACGAAGCTGTCTAAGCAGTCAAACTAAAAATATTCAAGAGATTATGTACCCCATGAAAGCCTAAAGTAGCCATGCATAAATACGAGCTCGGAGCATTCATCTCTCCGTCCATATTAATATTAATACTCGTGATTTGCATTTTAGCACTTGGCTCTGTGTTCCCTCTGAGTCTCGCGTGGAAAAATCTCTGCTATGACGGACATCTGAGTAAATGGCGCGAGAAAAATAACGCCCGTCGGGCACACGCCACGGAAATTAAGGGAGCGGTAATTTTAAGTGTTGCGTCGAATTCCACGGCATCGCTGGACGAACGGCAACGTCGCATTCTTGGTTTAATTCGAAATATGAATATGTTTTGCTGCCACAAAAGGTAGGTGGTGAATAGTGCGGGAAGAACTCATTAAGTTGGCAATTCTGTGTGTTATGTTCTGTAGGTTGTTGCCAACATTACTTTATATAAACTGATAGAATGAGTGTTCGAAATTGGAACTATAATATTATACACAGAGTAATGATTGTATACAGGTGGCGTAAAGATACTTATAAAGAGAGTCTAAGTTCGTCTTATTAGAAAAAATAAACATGCCTTGTTTTGTTTACATTAATCTGTTATTAAAGGGAAAATAAACATCTTCCCCTGATAGAAAACTTTCCCAGATAGCTATGACCCAATCCTACTATTATTATTAATGTAAAACAGTGAAGTTTTTCGACGTTTGTTACTCAATACCTTTTATATAAATCCATTTAACATAGATACATTTAAATGGATTTATACGCAAGACCGATAGACCATATCCTGGTTTAGAAATACGTTTTCTGTACATTACCGTAGGATTTACAAACGAAACCGCGGGCAGAAACTAGTACCTAACATAAATATTATATTTTCTACTGACATAACGTTTACGACTTATCACTGCCACATGAAAATAATGACGTCACCATTAGAATCTGTAATAGGTCAACGTGTGTTACCTACTTAAATAAAGAACAACAACTCTTGTCCTCATTTTAGGAACTAATTAAACGTACTGTAAATATTACCTATAATAAAAACATCGTGTTATCCATCATAACAAAATAAACAGCGGTTTGAACACAATTATGCCGGCAACTCGGCACTTATCCTCTATTTTTCTATAACTAATTGCAATGCCAAATTAAAATCCTTCATAGCTAAGCGCGATCAGTGGATCTTCGTGCTTAATGACTAGTAAACACCGGGTGGAGGCCGTATTTGGGCTCGTTCCTAAATGAGGCACCGATTATTTGCCCCTAAACCGGGCCTGTTTACCCAAACCTCCTCCACTAATTGATGCGAACCGTTCCGTGGCTTTTTACCCCAAGACCAATGTAATGGGGCTCTTTGGAGTGAAATATCTTTTTCGTTATTTTTGTTTCCCCCAAAGCCCCTTTGCGTAAAGGGTTGTATACTTATGGAATTGCTGTAATCAGTTATGCTACGGTTACTTTTGACCCTGGCCACCCCAATTCCTGTAACTGTGCCATTTTAATGAATATAATTATTTGCATATATACCCTTAATTTTGCAAGCAGCACATTATACTGTTTAGGTTGGCTGAACATATTAAATAGGTATGGAAAATTTAGCAACAAATATATTCAATTATTTTTGGGGATTGTTTGGTATTTACTTTTATTTATTCGCTCGCTACATATAGTTTCAGCATCTTATATTCAAGTGCAGATTTAACTCTTGCATGTATTGAAATGTAATCATTACAAGTTAGATTTTACTCGCGGTTTTCCCCGCGGGAATCTTGTTAACGAGTACCTTGTCTGTTTCGTTACCAATGTAAATTTTATCCAAATCCATTTAACAGTATAAATAGCCAACATTCAAACGTCTTCACATATCGTCACCTCCATTATATATTTTAGTAAGATTAGTCTACTTCGATCTTTTGTGTCTAAATAAATATAGACCAATGCCTGTTTATTTATATGAGGGTTAAGCAGAAATGTGCGAAACCCACAATTTGTCAGCTTTGTTTTTAAATTCCATGGAATAGAAAACTATTGCCGTCTACCTGGCACACGTTGAGACCTTCTGCTACAAAGAATTTCTTAATAAAGATTGCAATAACTCAATGCTTGACACCAGAATCGAAACCGAAACCTTACCTTGCAAGCAGACATAAACACAAACTTATATCATGAGACCAATGAGATATTGATTACTATTTATGCAGAATGAGTTTAAAGTGTCTTAAGATACAAAATAAGTTTTAAAGTATTATTTAACTTAATTTATGGATAGTGCAGTGGTTTAAGTAGTCACCTTGTCTTTGCCAGGGCACCTAATGTTGGGATGTGATCTCCACTCGAAAGGAATTTATTTTCAAACAAATATGCTTTACAAATATTTCTTCCAACTCTCGGTGTACTTAGTTACTTTATTAAAACATATAACTAATGATATGGAAAAAGACAATTTGTTTAGAAATATTGTCCTTAGTGGCTTACAGCAACGATAGCTCAGTGGGGAGACCAGCAGACTGCAATGCAGAGGGTTTCGAGTTCGAACCCACGTCGCGCACCTCTGACGTTCGGAAGTTATATGAGATTTCGAAATTATGTGCATATTGATTGACAATTATCGCCTGCTCCGTGCCTCGGAGAGCACGTTAAGCTGTTGGTCCCGGCTACCATGAACATCTAAGGCAGTCGTGATTGGGAAGTCAGTGCCCTATAACATCCTGACACTGGTCTAGGGTTAGGGTATCGTTAGCATCGGGTTGCAGAGGTCAGGTGGCAGCCGCTCCGTATAAAAACTGATTGGATCAAATCCGGTTAGACCAGAAAAACTGACCCCAAGTGACTTGAGAATAATAAAGGCTAGGGAGAAGCAGATTGTCCTTAGTGGCTTAAAGGTAGCGAATGCTGTTCATGAGATCACTAGCTAGATTTCCAAGTAAAGTGCCATCGGGTATTCCTGTCAGCAAATTCGATAACGAGTGTGGCACTATGCTCAGGAGAAATTAAAAGTCTTTCTGATTATTACATGCTATCTCTCCTACAACAAAATCTGGAAAATACATGACTACGTAACAAATTGGGGATTTAAACATGAGATAAATGTAAATATGAATTATAGAAGCGACATACTACATTTTAATGTAATCACTTTTCTGGACGTTAACTTGTCATTTGCCAAACTCACATTTGCTCACTCATATTGAAAATAGTACACTACCATCCTCTGTTCTATATGTAGTATGTGCTCACTCGTCTTAGTCTGGACTTTTTCGTGCGATTTAAGTACATTGAGAGTACATCTATCATTTAAATCGTTAGATATAACTACGAAACATATTCAATTCATGTTTATTCTAAACCAACGCTAAAACATTAAACTTACTCATCAATTTTAATGAGGCCAAAATTATTTTGGACTGGCATCACTGAGCAACAAATTTTGTTAGCGGTCCTTTCCCTGGGTATTACGGGCCCGCCTTCCGTATAATTTGTGCGCAAAATTTACATGTGTCGACTTAACGTTCCCTTCAGTGATTGATGACACGTTCTGAAATTATATTAACGGACCCTGTGGAAAATAGCCGCCTCGCTACTTAAATACCTAAAGTGGGGTATTTGGGGTACTTTGGATTTAGGTTGGAACTAGACTTTAGATACATATATTGCTAGGTTATGTCCGCGGCTACGCTCGCGTAAGTTAGGTTAGGTAAGGTTTGCAACAGTTTTTCTTTTCTGGATGAAAGGCACCCTATATCCTATTCTGTACCACTGACAATGTGTAGGTATGCGAAATTTTATGATGATCGATCCAGTAGTTAACGCTTGAAACCATAACAAACAAACAAACTCACATTTGCATTTATACTTTTAGTTAAGATTAGGATAGACGAGGATCTCGTTTAGCGGTAGTGTATGCGATAGCTGTGCTGAAGAACGCTGGTTGAAGTCGGACAAAGTGTTATTGGATGTTTCTGTCAAAAAAGTCTTTGAAGCATAAGGAGTTTGACAGCAGACGGCAATAGGCTCGTCCCTTATGAGGTGTGTCCTATAAACAGCTAGCGAAATGTAGATGCATACCTACCCTTACGGGGTCATCCCCGTATGTCTGTCCGTCCATATGAAGACGTAAAACTATGTGTAACCATATGATAGTTCACGCGCTCTCTGTAATTGAGGTACACTCTAAGCGCACAATTCTATTCGAAAATCATTCGAATACAGTATTGTACATCACGAATCAACCTCGCCTATTATACAAAAACCACAACCAAATTCTAAACATCTAAAACCCAAAACAGCACCATTTAATTGAGTTAACTACTTAAGCGGTACGAGACCGCATCTTCCATCCCACAACCAATAGACACCTGCTCGGCTAGTGTTGTACCACATTTGTACAGATAATTAATAAACGCATCGATGGCGATAAAGTCGCCCATTATCGACTAGTGTTGTGCTCAATGAGGCTGCAGCGACGCCGATACACGTTACCGGCCCGTGCTAGGGTACCTAGAATAAACTGTATGGTCTACAAAAATAGTGGCTACTTAAAAAATGAATGGCCATTTGAGCTTAATAGTAGTGTTTATAAGCTAGCTATGCACCATTATTGATAATTGAATTTAACCGTCTTCAAATATTAATTTTAACGAATTTTTTAACCCATATTTTTATTGTATTTTGTTAGTGAAAATACAAAATAGTCTTGGTCTGCTTTTCAAAACAGAGTTCGGATGTAATATTAGTTCCTTAAATATCACGAAAGACTAGATTGGACCTGATTTTAAATAAACATATATATATTATTTTATTACGAGATTGTCCTCCTGTCCTACAATTACCTTCTTTTACTACTTATGTTCGTCGTGGAAATGATAGAGAAAACAAAGCAAAACTCTATTTCTCGTTTAAGGGATAATCAATCATTGAGCTGATTAACGTTAATATAAAATTTAACCAGTTTCTAGAATATCATTTATTTCTGCAATAGTAATTATATTATGTAGAAGATGTAATGCTAAAAAAAATAAGGAAGGCATGAAATATATGCCAAGATTATTCATGACTTTATTTTATTTTCATTTGCTTTGATTCAAATCTATTATCTCTACCTACTCCTCTAGGTGTAGGCTGTCTTTCTTTCTTTCTTTCATGCCTATATTTAGCATCATCATATAACTCGTTTTAAACTGACATTTACAAGTATTATACAAGAAAGTGTAATAAATAAAGGAGTGAAACATTCCATCCTTGAATATGTCCGAAACCAAAACCACGTAACAAACCATCTCGCCAATCTGCTGACCATACATCTCCGTCGTTACATGGTTAATGGTGTTCCCCGACATATCGTGACGTCACACATAAATGTTCACTTTCACCTCACCGCAAACAAGCATAGTGCTACTACACGTAAATACTGGCCACTGCCTTGTCCCCACTACACCGAATTGCGGTGAAGACACGCTACAGACGGATACTGCCTATTATGGTTTACAACCAGACGTGGACTGAATAGATTTTAAATTTGGAACTACCTTCGAACTCAATTATCACGGTTTAAAAACGTAATATTCATAATTTTAGTTCCTTTTATAAAACTGATTTTAAAATTGGGACATCTCTCCAATATAGTTTATAATTTACATAATATTGTCTTCTGTTTACGTGAATGTTATTTATTGAAATTAAACTACTATATACTGTATATGTATATTTATAAACCTAAATATAAATAGATTTAATAGTTTAAATAATTTTATTAGCTTATAAATTAGTAAAATTCAGTAGTAGTAGTAGTAGTGTAATAGTTTCAAAATTATGTAATACAGTGATAAATAAACAACGCGATAAAATCCGTATATAGTAGTTTAATTTCAATAGTTTATAATTATTAATATAATATTAAAATATAAAATGTGAAAGTGACGTCATATATTTTTTATGATCTATTGAAGATGTTGACGGTACTTTTATTCAGCCGTTGCTTTTTTTGCATATGGAGTATGGGTGGTCAATTAGGTGGTAAAGAATTGATTAAATGAATTTATTTCTTGAGGAAAAACAAGAGGTAACGTTCAAAGATACTTAAATGCTTTTAATATTATTGAAACGTTTGAAGATAGCTTTCCTAATAAAGCTATCTACAAACATTCAAACATCTCCTAATAAAGCTATATATATAATTTTGTATTAAATCGAAAAAAGCTTAGTTAAGTAGTTTTCATGATAACTCCTGTAAGTTATTAAATAAAAATTAGATTTGATTACAACTCTACCTTGAAATAGGGATACTTTAATCTGGACTATATGCAGAACATCTTTGAACTGGTCAGACAACAAGGCCTGTCTCTAGATTTACGGTTTCATTTGCTATATACTTTCTTGGACAATACTTTATCGTCTATTATTGCTAAATTCCACAAACTATTTTAGTAAGCTATCCTCAATTCTTGTTACAATTTCTTTTAAATGTCATAACACTCTCAATAATGGGTAGGTATATTGCACTAACTTTCACGAACTATATTTTACGACCTACCCATTACCAAACTCTACTCGCTTCTACTGAAAATTTAATAGAAATCCCAACAACAAATTAGCCAACATGGTTTTCAAACCTGAGACTTCACGACCGACTCCACAAAGGCAATCAACACAATACCGAAAGCGACATATAAACCAACCATAAATCTATTCAGCTCTCTTACTACACAGATAAACACACTCCCTACATCGTAGTACATACTCGTAGTTGTAGGGTAAACAAACATTAATGCACGGCTCCAGTGCATTCACTTTCACTTGCATCTGACCTCAAACGGCACCTTTGAACCTCACCCCCGGCTATCGGACTCCGACTATGTACATATATACACGAAGCTCGGACTAGCTTTATGTGCAAATAAATAAAAAAATACATTTGGAATTGTTGTTTATTATAGCTGGTTAAAATCTTGTTATATTTTCAATTTCTTTTCTTTCGACTTATAGGTATGAAATTTAATGTTTTCACGTTTCTAGGCCAAAAGCAGCTGTACCGATTGTCATATGCTAAGAAAAGCCAAAGGAAAGGGTACCAGCATTTTTGTAAATATTTTAAGTAAGTACCTTATCCCCGCGATTTTGCTTAGGAACCATACTTTTTCTAGATGAAAATACTCTATGGCCTTTTCTGTACTCCTGATAACGTGTACGCCAAATTTCATGATGATCGATTCAGTTATTATGCTTCCACAGCATAATAAAACCAAACTCACATTCACATTTATAATATTTGTTTGAATTAGGATGATAGTTTATTGTTAGGATAAACCGCAAGCGGCGTCGCATATTACAGCTAGTTTAAATAATGTTTTGGAAAATTTAGGTAATTATATAATTTTCATAATTATTCGTTATAATTATCTTTTAATAATAATTTAGATGCAAATTAATGAGCGAAATTAATATATTTATTATTATAAAAGTTATTGTTGCCACTTTGTTCAGACGCATTTTATAGTGTTGTCTCAAGAGATCTATTTTAATTCAGAAATGTAGACATAAAATTCATAGAAAGAATAAAAAAAGAGTTAATATTAATTCATATCGAAACAATACTTAAAATCCGTAGCGTACACAGATAAAACTAAAATACAATGAGAAACAAAAATAAAACAAGAGTAAAGTAGAGTTTCTCTATTACATTCAATTAGTAGTAGTAGTTCTGTATATTGATTAAGAAAGGAGACTGCTTAGTTTAAAAGAAGGTGTTCTATAATTTAATAAGAAAAGTTATTAAGAAACCATAACTTCGAGTATTGACTAGATTCTGACTTTGCTTGAGTAAGACTCGCAGGTCGCCGACGTTCAAAAATGAAGTCTCTATACTACCAGTGCAAAGGGATAAGATCTCACTGGGCCTTTACAAACAGCGAAGCGCCTCCTTCAGGAGTTTGGGATCACTCCCTAAAGGAACAAATAAGGTTGCTAAGATGTAATCTTCTGTAAGTAAGGTATACTTACACTTATATACTTTCATTTATCATATGTATCTCTCAGTGGGGAGACCAACAGACTGCAATGCAGAGGGTCCCGGGTTCGAACCCACGACGCGCACCTCCGACTTTCGGAAGTTATATGACTTTTCGAAATTATGTGCGTGTTGATTGACAATTATCGCCTGCTCCGTGCCTCGGAGAGCACGTTAATCCGTCGGTCCCGGCTGCCATGAACATCTATGGCAGTCAGTGCCTAATAATATCCTGACACTGGTCTAGCCTTAGGGTATCGTTAGCCTTCGGGTTGCGGAAGTCAGGTGGCAGTCGCTCCGTGTAAAAACTGATATCCAGGCAAATCCGGTTAGACTAGAAAAGCCAATCCCAAGTGACTTGGGAATAATGAAGGCTAGTGAGAAGAGACTATTATTTGATCGAAATGCTACGTTCATATTTTACGAATTTTCTCATGATTTTACAATGTTTTTTGTGTCATTAAAGCGAGCGCCACTTAACCAATAAATACACATGTATGTTCGAAAAATCAGGTCAGATCAAACTTAATACCACTACATGGCTGTCCAGCTGTCTCTTCACCAGGCCATCGCTGGGCATATGTGTTCTATGTCTAATTTATTTATTATATTTATAGCGTTTAGGTCCCAGAATGTGCTTAAAGGTAACATGGTAGGCCTAGGAGATTATGGCGTATCGATTTAGACAATATCCTGCAGTGGAACATTAAAGAGTGATTATTACCTTAAATGTAAATTTACAGTCGGCAATAGAGCACGTCTGCAACAAACCAAATTATATAAATTAATAGTAATCCTTACATTTATACACCTAATTTTATATGAACCGATAAACAAATACTATCGATAGGTATGTACGCAACGCAAACATTTCAACCCAATTTCAAGGAAGTGCTAAATTCTAAACACAAACCGCACACAAACAGCCAATTGATGTCGCTAAACATATTGCCGTCAAACATGTCTGTACTCGTGAATGGACGATGTTAAGCTGTGACCACAACGTGTGTATGACTAAAACATTCAACACAACCACGTGCACATATTAGTTGAATTGATTTTGGTAAAGAGTTTGCTTTATTTATAGATAATAGTAGAGATACTAACTGTGATAAATCCTTCCTAATATTATAAATGCCAAATATCAGTTTGTTTGTTATTTACGCTTTAACGCCTTAACTACTGGACCTATAATTATGAAATTTCGTATACGCGTCGTCAGGGAAACAGAAAAGGACATACGGTATCCCTCATCCAGAAAAAATAATGTTACTAATCTTATCTACATTTACGCGAGTGAAGACGCAGGTAGAATATATTAATTAATAAATTTTATTGGATAGAATTAAATTTTTGTTTAGTATATGGTAAAAGCTAGATTAGTTAATAGATCAGTGTCGTGTCTATTAAGGCGCAGTTCCAGAATGGCATATCTCTCTTTTAGGTGAACTGACTAAGAGGTGCAACAATTAGGGAAATTTTGGGTTTTTATTTTAGCTCGTGTGCTTTCTACTTATTTTTAATATATAATATTAATGATGAATCTTGTTTTTTTTGCTCGTCAATATGGCCACTCTCCGATCCTGATGGTAAGCAGTCGTGTGGTCTAAGAGCAGTGGCCTCTACATCGTCCTCATAGCAGCCGAGGCGATGTTGAGGTCTCTACTTTGACGGCCTAAGAAGGTGCTTTTCACGCCCCGCTTAAAGGACCCAGGATTGAAGGAAGAAGGAAACACGTGCCTTGGCAGAGAACTTGATCGTTCGGCAGAGGTATGAGGACCCAAACTTGTTGTTACGCACTCTAATCGACTCCACCGTGTAAGGACGGCATCTGAGCCCAGCACGCGTTGTTCTGGGCAGGATAAGGTGGAATAACTCTTCAGAGCACTCCCCGTGGTATATTCTGTAGAAACATGCCAAAGAGGCAATAACCCTACGGAATTGCAGAGGTTCCAGTGAACTCGTGACCTCTGGATCTCCGATGATACGGACAGCCTGCCTCTGTAACCTGTCAAGAGCGTCTAGCAAGTACTGCGCGGAGCCATTCCAAAGATGAGAACAGTACTCCACGCAAGGGCGCACTTGTGCCTTATACAATAGGCACAGCTGTCTCTATATGATCTGCTTTTAGAATGACTATTTGGAATATTAACTTATTTATTGTGTGGTGTATGTTTTGAGATGTAATATTCTTGTATATTTTTCTTTAGCATGTAAGCGTTTTGGTGTGCTGTAATTTATATTGTAATAAATAAATAAATAGATATATAAGTATTTTTATATGCATAAGGCAATTTCTGTAACTATACTTATAATAGAAAGCCTTTTTTTCTTGTGTAACAATAGTTATAGTTTAATAACATACAACACGATTGAAACTGTGGGTGATCTGATTCTTAATAATACTATAACAATTAAACGAATTTATGGACATTTGCGTACCAACTGTGGCATATGTTCGCTTTAGCTGGCAAGTTCGATTTCCTGGTCGGGCAAAGAATTAGGTATTGAGTTTTCTATTAAGCAAGGCAATTAGCAATGTGCCTGATTAAGGCTCGCCCCTATTATGTGCGACCTAAAACCGTAACTGGTGAAATTCAGCCTGTGTACCCTTTATCAATACAAGCGTCAGTCTAAATTTATTACCCTGAATTTTTTAACATAAAAGGTTTATAATTAATCTCATAGGCACTAGTCTAATATTCTATGTTGCCTTTTCATTACAATATAATTTGAAATTTACTCATACATGCACAATTAAGTTGTCGTTCTTGTTCTTATATTAAAGACAATAGTGGAATGTATAGTCGGCCTAGAAAATGGTCTAAAAGTTTTACAAAAGATTCTGTGAGATCTAATTATGACTAAGATTGACTTTTCTAACTTGGTACATGGCATGACGTAATTTTTTTAACATGACAAAGAGAGCAATGGTCACTGTCATAATATCATTGCAGGAGGAAATCGACCTTGTTGTTTCATGACGTTTAAATGAACCTCAACCGTAGGGTGGTCGACCACATTTCTGTCCGACTGTACATGATCGGAATAATAATTTATTTATCTATATTTATGTAAAATCATATGAGCATTTTATACAAGCGATAATTTTTTAATATAACTACTTCATCTAAATTTCAAACGTACACATGTTTCGCGAAACATTTCTAACAGCACATTCATTGTGCACACAGCTTTACATGTATCGTCTATGGTTATCAATGGGCACAATATGTTATATGTGTCTATGGTCTAATAGCACTCTCGCTATCGAGCTACGCACGTCGTATGTATTTGTAGCTATTACCGACCCGGTCAAGGCGTCACTTTCACTGTCTTTGATTACTAAACACGTCTAGGGATGCTACCAAGGATAGCTACCGAACTACGACTAATCGATATGCAGAAATAGTTTCGATCTATCGTTTTGGTTTTTTTTATATAGTGTTTGACATGTATTAATTTTAGTTTAATTTTTGTGTTAAGTTTCCATAACTTAATAATGTCTTACGTTTCAGTGAAAGTTGTACACTAAAATTAATCTACTTTTTACGCATTTTATCGTGTTGTTTATTTTTTTAACACTATTACTTCTTCTCTTTATCTTTGCATCACCCTACGGTTGACTGGTATGCCCTTGCCATTAAATCCGCCGATGTATTAATTTGTGCATTAAGTCTTGATATAAAAATAAATCATTACATATATTTGAGTCTTCAAACTACTACAGGTAAACACTGTTACTAGTTTTCTTAACCTATTAAGAGCAGCGGCACACCGGCGGCTAGACAAAATAAGTTTTCAAATATGTCTGGCATTTCAGAAATTAACAGACTGATATATTAATTCTATTTTTTCATTTACAATATAACCTACATATTTGACGTTTGATACAACGAGAGATTATGATTACACAATTGTAATTTTCAGCTGCCAGTTTCCTGGAATTTGTATACTAAACCTTAAAGTGTTATTTCCTGTTCAGTATTTTTAGTAAAATGTTAGTTTTTATGGATTATACTTTCATATTTGTTGTTAGCCTAATAATTCACATTTTTCATTAAGGTTTCTAGCAATCTGGTTTACGAATTACTAGAAGCCTTAATATCCCCTACAGCTTGGCTAGAATGCTTGTGTTAGAAATGACTTCACATCGGTAGAGCGTCGGGATTCGAACCCACGACAATTCGATCGCAAGTCTAATGCCTTATATATTGAGTTAAGTACTAATAGGATACTATTATTGGATGTTTATAATATGTATTCTACATTTTTAAGTTTCACGCTTAAAATATTATTGTGGCAAATTTTGGCGTTCATGTTCTAACTAAAACCTATAATCTATACCAGAGGTTCCTAAAGTTTTAAGATAACGGAACCCTCACCAAATATCTTTTATTTTATGGAACCCCATATCAAATGATTACAAATCAAAGACACTGTAATTTAAATGAGAACAAAAACTTAACTTCGCCTCACATATTTTGCGCTATTTCAAAATAAGTTTCGGTATTATTTAACTGCCAAAAATAAATGATTTCGTGGAACCCTGGTGACTTTCCAAAGGAACCCCTGCGTTCCACGGAACCCACTTTAGGAATCGCTGATCTATACTAATATTATACAGCTGAAGAGTTTGTTTGTTTGGTTGAACGCGCTAATCTCAGGAACTACCGGACCGAATGAAAAATTATTTTAATGTTAGATAGCCCATTTATCACGGAAGGCTATAGGCTATATAACATCACGCTACGACCAACAGGAGCGGAGCATCAATGAAAAATGTTGCAAAAACGGGATGAGCTCTCTTATGTGAAGCAGACGAAGTTGCGCGGGTTAGCTAGTCGATTATAAAGAGGAACGATTTGTTTGTGACTGACAGATTCTTATACTAGGTACTAATCGATTTCAATCATTCCTTCACCATTGCAAAGCTACTACATCCAGAAGTATACAAGCTATATAACATTTCACTGCAAGCCACAGGAGAGCAGTAATCATGAACATAGGTCGTAGAGTGATATCTCATAGACTGTACTATTTAATAATTCTATCATCATTATAAAGAAAAGAAAGATGATTAATTTATATGACAACGAAAAATACAATAATAACAAGTTAAATAATAATAAAATTTTGCCAAATGGGACCTAGTTTAGCATATGCCAGTTTAAGAAAGCCTGGCGCTGGTTTTCAACTAGATCCCTTTGGTGACTGCACGGATGCTAATAACAATTCGACACGATTATGATATCTTATAGACTGTACTTTTTAATAATTTTTGTACCATTAGAAAGCTATATTATCCATAAGTAACAAAGGCTATAAGACATCACGTTACGAACCAGAGGAGCGAATAAAACCGCGGGTAACAGTTAGGTAATAAACAAGAGAAAATACTAATATTAAATGAACTTTTCCATAGAGATAATCAATAGAAGCAAACGAATAAAATGCTTCATACAATTTAATAAACTAAACTTGTAATAATTCCAATATAACAAATACATTATTTCTGTGAAATAAACGCTGAAATTTGTACTGTGGAAATGTCAATTTCACAGCGACATCATTTGTTCTAACGTTCACTATAAAATGTGCGTGCCTTTTTAGAAATTTGATGTAGTTTGCACGATGAATAAAATGTGTGTTCTGTTTTTAAATTCCTTATTTAGACGTCCATTTTTCGAAGCGGCCGTTATTATTTCACTATTATTCATAAACTTAGAATATGATTTATGTAAATTTTATTTTTTGTGTTGTACATACAATATAAAATATATGTTGTTTTAAAGGAAGTACTAGAAATGGTAAGCTAACATTATCTACAGTAATTGTTGTTCATTGTAACAAACCCAATTATAAGGATATTTTATATACTCATAACATTACCCCAATATACGTAACAAAGATATCTAAACCCGAATCAACCCCTAACCAAAGTCCCCCCGCCTACGATTAAAGAAAATTATAACGCGGGCTTTATCGACCGGCCAAACACGAAGGCGGCGTTGCCTAGCAACCAGGACCAACGGGCCTAACCCTTCAGACGCCGCGAGCCGCTTACTTTGCGGCCAGGCCCGCCGCGGGGGACACAAACCCCCGTTTTTCGGCATTGATCCGAATACCACCGCGCCTGCGTGTTGAACGAAAAACGAATCGAGGAAAAGCAAGGTCACATCACTACAAGTTCTTTTTTCAAATTCGAATATTGAATGGAGAATGATTGCGTTCAGAAATGTTGCTTGCCGCTTTGTACAGTTCAGTGGGACAGTGTTATGGCGTACGCCGAGGTGAATGGACGTACTACGATTGTTCAAGATCACCTAGAAGCTGCCACGAGTTCCGAGCACAACAACAAAGCGTCGGACCAGCTCCACGGCTAACTTCACCTTTCTATAGTATACTGCTATATTGCGTCATCGATACTGTGTTGTCAACGACATCGATGACGTCATACCCTCATAACTAAAGAACGATAACTCAATGCCTTAATTTACATACATATTTACCAGTAGCCAGATCATAGAAATTTACAGAGTTCAAGGCAAAGCTGCATAGATTTCGTGTTTTTTTTTAAGAGATCTAGAAGCAGTGGTGGCACCTTTATGTCCCCCGTGAAGACTGACTTGACTGGATAAAGTCCAGAATATATAAAAAGATTTTTATTTTTAATCTGGTCTGCCTTCACTGGGCTTTGTCGAACTCATGCATGACATGCAAGTAAATTAAAGAATCAAGAAAGGCAGAAACGGTTTTCGCTTCATTTACCATTACAAAGACCTATATCGAGGCTGCCTTGTTTAAAAAGTTAGACACGCCACATATATAAACTGTCACAATGCTGGGTACAGGCCATTTCTCAGTACCTGAAGATTATGTCTAAACGTCCCAAGTATTAAGCGCAACAATTTATTTCTTGAAAAATGAACTTGATTCACTTAAAGCAAGTCATACCAATCTTGTATAACACATTCGTCTACTTATTACGGTAACAACAAAGCATAATTTTACATTGAAATCAAACTACTTTATACCTATTTTACAATACATAACACTAGTTATCTGCAGAGTTAGCGATAAATATCAAAATGAGTGCATACGGCGCAATACATTGTATAACAACGCACGCTGTCTGGCACTATTCGGTACTATTGACGTTACAAGTTCGATTAGCGAACACAAATATTTGCTACAAGCACTCAAATCGAACTGCAAGTACTTTAAATAAAAGTGCTCACATCATTATATGGCGTAGTTATGATTATCTATTGTCAGTGTATACGTTATTATGTAGACTTCTGACAGAGCTCTCTCCTACTTTTTACTTTTTTGCTGTACCCGACAAGGTCCATAGTGACCCGTTCAAATATTTAAGTTTTACCATCTTAGTATACAATTATATATATAATTGAATTGATATAGCACCTTTTGGTATATTTTCGGAAGTGATAATTAGAAGAACATTTTATATCTCGGGAGATATGAAATGTTCTTCTGACGATATACCCATAGGTATTTTCCAAATAGGTACCTATGTTTTAGATTCCCCTTCACGTACCTATATTGGTTAGTTACAACCAATGAAGAACTTATGTCATACAATTTAATTTGACAGCTGTTTGTTTTAGTACATATTATACATTGATTTAGGCTTATGTATGATATTAGATGTTTCCGGTTAATGAACCATGACTAAATCAGTAGAACGGCCATTATTGGAGTTCCACGTCAAAGGTCTTGAGTTACGACTGCGGTATTTAACGTAGTATTAATAGTTAATAATCACTTGATTTAACCGAGAAAGGAAACTATCGTGAATTATCCTTCACATCTGAAAGTTCTCCATGACGTTCCTGAAGGCAAGTGAAGTCTTTGAAGCAACCAGGAAAATGGACTGATGATTCAAACTAACTCAAAAACAGGTTTTAAATCAGGGCTTAGTTAGTTATTGTTATTACATTCACAGAAATCCCCGAAGGTTTAGGCAGGGGTGTAATCCTCAAGCAGAAAGTGAGCCCAAATACAACTCGACACATCGTTCTACTACTACTAAGATTTTTATAAAAATGTTACGTAGATACTTAATACCGAGCCAAACCTCAAACCCGATACCTCACAATCAGCAGTGAGCATAACTGCGAAGCAATGAGGCATTATAATTACAGACAAGTAGCATTAAATAAAAAGTATGGCCAACATTCAACGGTGTAATTATAGAATCTAATTACTAGGGACGCACGCGGTCCGTTCGGAAATCAAATTATCTAATAAATTAACGGGCATCGATTATATCGGAATAATTGAAAAGGAATCGCGGAAAACGCCACTAACTAATCGTTTTGTCGTTTCAATTAACTTTAAATTGAGACAAATCCGATATAAATAGTGAGGCGGCGTTCACAGGGTTGGCGGTTACGTCAATACAGGCGACAAGTTTGGATTGAATCACGGGATTTTGTGCTAACCACTGCTTTTTATACGTGTAATGTGTACACGTGGTAACTTTTTAAATTAGGTAACATTCGTAGGTTATATAACATTATAAAAAACCGTTAGGATATAACATTAAAATAAGTAACATTTTCAAAAACCGTTACATTTAAAACGAGTCGATCGCTTCGGCTCGTAGTCTGCTAAAATGGTTTACCATAAAAATGCCGTAGATTATACCTATAGTTCAAAGTTAGGAAATTAAAATTAACGCTAAAAGAAAATTGATTCGAATTTTAATAAACCGACCCAGGTAGGTAAGACGCAGTCAGAAATATAAACCAAATCTTCTTACGCTACAAAGCGTCCCATCATAAAATTGACTGCAGCTCAGATAGCTGCACCACAAAACAACTGAAGCAACTGCATAGTAAAAATATACAGCGATACAAACGACAGATGGCTACAGCCTCCCCCATGGGTCTCGGGGAAGTTTCCCTCTCCAATCAATCACAGTCGCAGCTCACACCTGATGCTTACCCCACTCCACCACTAAACGTCCAAAAGATAATATTGTTGTTTATCATGACAAGCTATCAAAATCAAAAGTTTATCGGTTTTAACCTCTCGACCAAAGCTAAGACGCCGGCATCCGAGCTTAACCAGACTATTTTAGACGTAAATTTTGGTAACTGGATTGGTTGAAAGGTTAATAAAACTACCAAACTAACATCGACTCTAGTACAGACACCTTAAGATTGTATATTCAGATTCGTACATTAATTCATAGCACGCACTTCAGACTTTCCCACGTTTGTGCGGTTCAAATAAAATGTATGTATGGTAAACAATGAAGAAAGACGTCGTGAGGTAACCTTTATATGAATTAAGTATTTGTATTCTAAGAAGAATGAAAGGTGAAAATATTGGGCTCCGTAAGGGAAATCTCATTAGTTGACTGGAAATAGCATTACTTGGTAAACGGTGCTATCCTTACTCTCTACTACGATGGATTTAGCCATAGCTGTTTATACTACAAAGCCAGCAAACAAGCATACAGACTCTTTATGGTAAGTAGACGCTTGCAACACGAGAAGACCCTCGGCTTTATGACCTTTAAAAAAAGGAGTCGAAAAGATCACTGGACCTTTATTAACAAGACATATCCTTAGCGTCTCTTTAAAAATACGCATAAAGCTATACACAGCTTGGCACCACGACAAAAGTTGTTTAGTTAAAATCTTATGTACGGTGACGGAACGTTCCAATGCAAGTTGAACCAGCTAAATTACATTCCATACCCTATTTCTTATAAATAATCTCTTTAATAAAGTAATAATATTTCACCGTTAACCGAAGTAAATACAGCGAGCCCATACCATAAAATAGAGTATTTTGGAAGTAATATTTGACGTTGCTCTATATGATCGCGGCCTATCTGATGCACACAACAAATCTGTTGGTAGAGTCCGACTACACCATAAATACGTTATAGTCTATTTAGCCGCGCCGCGCGTCGTCTACGCACAGCCACCGACGTCGCACCGGAAATCATAACAACCGCTCTTATGAGATTATTTAACGAGGATTATAGTCAACATGTTGGTTAATGTTTAGATCTGAGTAAAAATTACTAGAATTTGTAAAACAATACGTGTGGCAGAACAATAACTACCCGATAAAACAAAACAAATTGAAGTATGATTTTTATGACGCAATTTGCGCGCACGAGTTACATTCGCAAGCTTCTTGCGTGGGCTTTATGCCCAAGCTAAATGTGCGAGTTACTTGCGCGAGCGTCTTGCATCAGTCGCTTACACGCTACATACAACTCGCGCAAGCGGCTCAATTTCAGCATGTTATTCTCGTGGTATACAAAATAATGTAATACCGCTTCAAAGGCTGGTCGCTGATTTATTGATTTTTGAAAATTGTTGCACATCAAAGAAAGATTCTTACTTTTATAAGCACTGTTTTTAAACGGTACACAAGTCAAATCAAATACAAACTTAAACCAGATAATAACACCTGTATTAAAAACAATTGAGATTTATGATATAATGTATAAATATTAATCTGTACTTATAATCTCTTAAGATAAACCACTTGCGATAACTTATACAACAGTAATAGAAATCAATGCGATCGTCCTATCGTCGAATTTACGAAACTTTTTAAAGTCAACGCTTTGACCAGTTTCCATTACTCGGGGTTACGAACAGATTGACCAGAGTTTTCTTACTACCACGGCACTGTCAATTTATGTAAAACCTAGCGTAATCACATACATATCGTTACATTTTTACAAATCACTAGCTGTCCCGACAGACGTTGTGAAGTAAATACAAAAATAAATATTTAAAAACCAAATCTGAACCATTCTCGAATCCACTTGAACACACAAAAAATCTCATCAAAATTGATCCAGCCGTTTAGGAGGAGTTTAATTACAAACACACGCACAGAAGATTTATATATGAGTATTTAAAGATGGAAAGATTAAATGCTGTGAAAACACAAAATAAATCAAATTTCACGACTCACCTAAAACTCCAACTTGTCTGAACCAACACAACAAACTATTAGACGAGGTCCACACAAGACACTTACTCCAACAGTCCTTCGTCTCACAATAAATTGCAACAAAAAAGCGAATTTTAATTACCCAACCCTTCCAACGGCTACTAAAATAAATTCGTTGAAAATTTAACATCACGAAACTAAAGCAATAACTTACCATTCTGATGCAAATAAACTGCGAGAGAAATTCTTCAAAAAGCAAGATTTATTTATTTTTACAAAAGCTATGTAAATTACACCAAATAAACTGTGCAAGTAACAGGTGGGGTCAAATAGGGTAAAGGGGTCATCTTAAAGAATGGACCGTGGATCGTAAAACTAATTAGAATAACAAATGGGTCAAGATTTCACACGATCCGGATAGTGAATATTCTTAATATTTATGCAATAATATGCATGCATGTTTATTTTTTGGTAATGTTTTTGAAATAAAATGTGCATATTTTAATTTTGTCTTGGGAACTGAATTTTTAGTGCACGCATGCTGCAAGGTTCTTAGATAAATTAAAAGTTGTGATATGTATGTGTGTGGGGTGGGTACTGGGTTGTGTCTATGATTTGGATTAGATAATTTTGCTAGAAATACAGGATGAGTGATCCTAGTAGTAGTAATGGAACTACTACTACCGAATAATATAAGATATTAAAATCTAGCGTATTATGCTTGTTGATGTTAATTGTAGTAATTGATTTCACTGTGTATTACATTTGCATAGAAATTTATAGACCCTAGTTCTTTACTTAATTTATAAGTATTATTATTGTAGTCGTTAAATATATGCGGTATATGTGGTAGTGAATATGATTGATGTGCACAATTATTTTGTGATTTTCGGTCAAAACATTCTCTCGCAGTAATAGCACGGAGTCTAAAACTGTGTCCGGTAGATGGCAATAACCTCGCCCGCTTTTAGGAGAGACCTAAAAGCATATAATAATTATAGGTCCAATATACCCTGCCTTCCTCCCCGAAACGTAAGTGTGAGAATTGTATGTACTATGTCCTCCATATGTATATTACTATAATTGAATATTTTCGTTAAATGTACTAATACCGAATCTCTAATTAATTAAACTTGACTTATCTTTTAATAATAATTAGAGAAATCTTTTAAAGAAGAATTAAATAAAGATCACTTTAATTTAAAATGCAAATGAAACAAAGAATATCTACACCTATGGCCTGTTCAAATTGACACACATTTTTCTAATTAAGAGAGTAAAAAAACATGCAGTAAAAGTCTAATGAGAATAAATTTTCAACGCGCTATTCTTACTTACCATCTTATTCAAATTCATAATCCTTTCCCAACCGTCGACTAACGTTCTCATACTTAACCCTAACGTGCTGCAACAAAATTAAAATTTTTAATTCGCTACTAAAATTTCGCTTTATGCAAATTATTTCTCAAGGTTTGTGCGGACAAAGGGCCATTCTTGCGATCTGGACCATCCTATTGTATGGTCAAAATGACCCTACAATGGCATCTTTATGTTAATCTGGCACACGTAGGGTCAGAGGTCTCGATCTTTGGACAATGTCATGAATATTCCACAGACAGGTCTGTTTGACCTTTAACCCTGCGTTCTCACGGTTAACCCTCAGCACTTAATTGGGTTAAGGTGAGCATTTAAAAATCTAGTTTGAAGTGATAATTGGAACGGTGAGTGTGTTTATAAAATCTGTAGTGATAGTTCTCATAAGTGTATATAGTGTCTTTAACTATGTCGTTGGTTTCGCGTCGTAAGTTTGCGTTTATGTTGCCGTGCGTTTATAAGGTTCCGGTTTGATTCCTAAATTGAGCAGAGTATTATTGCGTTCTTCTGTTCAGAAATGTGCAATATCATCACCGTGTCTAGAAAAGTGTCCAGTTTATGGCAATTGATTCACTCTGCGTTACGTGTGACCACAAATTATCGCTCACGAAATGTGTGTGTAATGCACCTTCGCTGATCCCTTTGAGGATGATAAGGAATCTTTATGGTATGTTTACCTTAACTTTCTCTATATTAGCTTCTGACAGCGTTGTTGACCTTTCTCGTGGAAGAACATACCGAATCTAAAGACCTGGGTTCAGGACAAGGGTTATCTATGTGATAAATTTTATTTAAATCCGTGCGTCACGCGTGAGTGAGTGACAAACATCTTTACAGTTTTTCACATTTATAATATGTATTAGCGGCATAACTGTCAGTATGCGTGACATTTAAATTATAAGTGAAGGGTAGAAATAAAAGTGTACGATTTGGTATTTTTACGCTATGTTGAATAATTCCATAACCGTAGCAATATTACTATAAGTTTGGAAAATAAAGCAACCGGTTTTCTCTACTGCTGCTGTGCATGAGGTTTCTGGTTGGATGTCCGGGTCGAGCAAAAAAATAATTAAGTTTTTCTGTTAACAAATTCTCGATAGCAGCCCGGAGTCAGGAAGTTGGTGGTGTTTCACATCCGCATTCATCAGATCATTACAAAAATAATCCAGTTGTTTCACAAACAAACAAGAAATTATTATAACGTTATTATCGTTTGAAATTCAAATATTTATTTTGCAATATCGCTATACAATAAGTGTTTGTTACATTTTGTTTCACCAAATCCTACTGTCACAAAGGCATGGAAAATTGGTATAAAATAAAATAGTATTACAAAATATATGTACCTATATTAAATTATTAATTAATTAGGTAATAAAAATTAACATTATTAATTGTTGTCCTTCTAGCAATTTTTTGACAGCCAGTGCGTGTTTTTGTCAACGTTTTTCTCATAAAGAACCCCTCTCGTACCCCTTGCTTAGAACTGTCTCGTTGGGGTGTACGTAAGTGTTTTTCTGTTTGCACACCCGTTGGTGTTCTCCAGCCCACGTTGTACCCTTACGACGACGCTTGAAGGGTTAAAGCATGGTTTACATATTATATTTATTTTAACTATATATTACCCAGATGGCGTAAGTTTTAGCGATCGCCTCGCCTCTGCCAGTATTATGGGATCGATTTGTGGGCGCTCATAGCCAGTTGCACTCACTGATCGGTAAACGATTAGCAAGGTTAAGCAACGTTGGGTGCGGTCAGTCTATAGATGGGTGTATAGTGGTATTTCATCTGAGCATTGCCGTGCTTCGGAGGGCACGTAAAATGTCGGTCCCGGTTGTTGCCAAATTGACAGCAGTCGTTAAGCCATGTCAGAGGCCTACGGGCGGCTTGAACAACTCTTGACAACAGGTTGGCCACTAACCACACGAAAAAAAAGAAGAAGGAGATAAAGAATGCGATTGATCTCCTCACAGGGCAAAAATTTGTGTGATCCAAAAATAGCGGACAACACCTTGTGTTATCCACATGTAATCGTTCCGAGTCTGGTTGTTCTTTATATCCGTTGTTTGTATGTGAAGTCCTCCGCGGCACTGGATTTGTTCCTAGTGCGGGAGACAAAACAAAATAAAATCCCACGTCTGCGTGAACTATACTCATTCGCGTCTGCTTTTACGCGGCTATGCCTATACAATGCGGTAGGTATATTTCTAGATCTGTTGACCAGAATTATATGACACTTAGTTTGGTTTTCAATTTTAGTCTAAGCTATTAAAATATGGATTCGCATCAATATATGTTCAGTGATAACAGATCAGAGAACAGAGATTTTAAATCCAAACGGCTCAATATAGTCTAACCCAAATATTATATTTATTTATATTTTTAATGTGCTTTGTACATATAGGCTGTATTTAGTTATAATTTGTTAACCCTTTCGCTGTCCCGTGATAGACACAATAGAAAATCTATTGTTATGTATCATATGTGATTCATCGGAAAGGAAACATATTACAAATCTACTTATAGCAATTTTATTGATCTATTGCTTTGCAGTTTAAGCATACAGAAGTATGATGTTTACCCTGCTGTTACAAGCGTGCTTATGTTACGATAGCCGCCTTAAATATTATTGACATCAGTTGTAAATAAAAATATATTTATTTAATGTGACCAACAGACTGCAATGCAGAGAGTCTCGGGTTGGAACTCACGTCGCGCACCTTTGACTTTCGGAAGTTATATGACTTTTCGAAATTATGTGCGTATTGATTGACAATTATCGCCTGCTCCGTGCCTCGGAGAGCACGTTAAGCCAGTTAAGCCGGCTGCCTTGAACATCTATGGCAGTCGTTATTGGGAAGTCAGTGCCCAATAATATCCTGACACTGGTCTAGCCTTAGAGTATCGTTAGCCTTCGGGTTGCGGAGGTGAGGTGGCAGCCACTCCGTGTAAAAACTGATATCCAGTCAAATCCGGTTAGACTAGAAAAGCCGACCCCAAGTGACTTGGGAATAATAAAGGCTAGGGAGAAGGAGAAGAAGTTGTTATTATACTATGTAATAAGTCTATGACTTTTCATTTAAATAAGGAACATGTTATCAAATATGCGTTTTTACGATACCTAAAATTCTTAATTATTTAAGCATATAGGTACTTAGTATATCGTAAAAATCATACGCAGAACCGTCAATTACACACAAGATTAAGTGTTTTAGAAATAAATACGTACCTATTATTTGTAAAAAAATTCGTATATATATTTTGTGTCACACATTGAAAAAACACTTATATTCCGATGCTTCTATGTGTTTGATTGCTTATACAATACGCACTTCATATATAACAAGACTATGTTTTTAAAATCAATGGAATGGCAAAATGGCTGCCCGCCGTTTTTTTGACAGTAGGCATCACTGGCTGCCGGTTGATTACATTATGATTAGGACAGCTTGTTGTAATAATCCTAATAATGTAACAAATGCGAATATGAATTTGTTTGTTTGTTTTTTTATGCTTTCACGCCTGAATTACTGGGCCGATCACCATGAAAATACGCATACACGTTGTCAGGGGTACAGAAAAGAAAATAGGATACCTTACATCCAGACAAAACATATTTATCTTAGATATTGCGTCTTGAATAATACAAGAAACCGTTATTAATGTAGATAGATGTGTCTGCTAACTAAAGCAATAGACATATTTAAATGACGAGTACCATTATTAATTGTTAAATTACTTTCTTACCGTCATTTATTGATAAGAGATATCTTTAAATTCTACACTGCTAAGTTTACTTATATAATACATATACGTTAATAAATAAATACCAAGACTCACGCCTATAGCAGAACTAACAATAATAATATAATAATAAATCTATTTATTCTCTCTTACAAAGGTTTCTTATGCGAGTTCACAGAGTAGTGCATGTAGTACCTAGACCTTCTAACTATCGGCAAAACTCTTTCCTTAATCGAGCGAACAATAGGTTTAACTCCACTGCTAAAGATCTAAATTTGGTTTTATTCTGCACTAGTATTCCAGTGGCGAGACGACGAATGAGTGAACGGTTCTTCGTTTAAACTGTTATATTGCTAGCTGAGGTGTGTTGTACTTTAGTTGTATGTAATTATATATGTATACGTGTAATTGCTATTCTTTGCAAACTATGTGTAATTTTAATGAAATGTTAAACGTGAGGACCTGTAATTGGCTGTCGAATACTTAAGCAAATATTTTGTCAAACTAGGATAAGCTGTTGGACCTCCATAAATAAATAAATAAATGCCACAATAAATCAAGTAACTTTGTGAAAGAATGGTGAAGTAGGTTAAGCCTGTACCTAATTACAGGTTACCAGGGCTCTCCCTGCAGCAATGAATCTATATAAGGATAATTCTGTATAATTATGGCGTTTAAATGAACGAAATTGAGACACAATAAAATAATAAAAGAAAAAGGAAAATGTAGTAGAAAACCGGAGGCCATTTGTTTGTAGTGCGAGTGTTTGAATGTGTATATTTAGTGTTTGGAATGTGAGAGCTCATGAGAACTCATGTGAATGTGATTGAGAGGTCCTCATAATAGAAGTAATGGATAGAGGTGTATTATTCCACATTTCGCCTTTATATTTTAGGTCTCTTGTAATAGAAAGCAAGCTACTTAGCCAGACTTCGTGTTTCTAACGAAAATTTAGTAACGAAAGATTCATTACCGTTGTATCGAACCCCGAACCTTACGATCGGTAAGCATTATGAGCATAAACTTATACTGTAGGATCACGTATAACGAAAAATGTATGTAATCTGTGATTGATATTGAAATCATTCCATTTTCAAAATTATCTTATGCAACATATTCTACTATGTTTAGAGACCGAGTAATTATTCATTAGTTAAATGAAGCAATTTTAGTATACGTTAGATATTTGCAGGCACATACAACGTATATCTAATATAAAGATGAATACAAACCTACATACCTACATTATGAATCCTACTTACTTTTACGTTGATCAAAATGATTGATGTTTTTGAGACATTCTGTATTTATTTTCTCGGTGAGATATAGATAGAACCTACTAACTTCATATAAACTCTTTTGTATCGATCTTTTTATTATTATACCTTTATGTTACTGGCTGTATTGGTATCTCATTTAGAATAAAACACAGCTAATTACCAAATGTTGTGCATTAAATAAAATAATGATGTACTTATCAATAAATAGGTCTGACCACCTAAATAAGCGATATACATTATAGATCTAACTTTTCAATAATATTTAATTGCTTTCCATGTAATATCGGAACCACTGAAACGCAATACAAACCAATTTTAATACATTTCCGGTGGCCATCGATAAAATTATTTTATAAAACTAAATGCGAAGTAAAGTTTCAAGTTAATTAATTAGGTGGGCAGGCCAGCCAATCAGGCCGTTTTCATCATGATCGAAAATCATTTTTGCCAGTAATCATCTCATATTTCTGCAACGCAAACTAAGTACTCCAAAACCGTGATTAAACATGTTCTACACTATTCATTATCTATAGAATAGCACGTGAGTATAAACCTCCCCTAAAACATTACACGCACGCTGGTCTGCACCTCCCTCACACCACACCACCCCAAAACGCAACGTTTTTCTCCCCGGCAAGATAAAGACCAAATAAAAAAAGAAAACGCGAAAAATCCATCTGTCTCTTTTTTACTCGCAGTGCGGACGCCCGTGTGAGCGGTGCGATATCTAATCTACGAATGACTCACGAAAACTTGGGCTCCGCCCGAGACGGCCGCCTCTATCCGTCTCTCTCACTTTTTCACACTTTTCATCTGACATGTACGACTGCGTAACGGCGCATATACGGAGCAAACCGCAATCAAATTTCATCTCTATGCCATCTTATTAAAGTTTATCCTTCTCTGACAATATTCGCTCAGAGAAAATATTTTAGAATGAAAGCGTTTGAGAGTGGAAGGTCTCTCTCGCTCACAAAAAAGCTGTACCGGCGTGCGGGGGAGGGTTAGAGGGGAGCAGGGATAGTGGCCGCCATGATGCCGCCCGACGGCAAACCAAGACCCGGTATTAATTTCGGCTTAATTCAACCGTTGATTTCAAGTATTTTATTGCTAATACCATCAAAATTGTACGTCCAACTAAAATGGATGCTGCAAAAAAATAGGATATATCTGTTTTTACATTTTATTTTACATTTTTTGGAGTTTGATTTTAAAAATGTTACTTCGAAAATGTAATTTTCTATTACTGAGTATTTAAGTATTTGTTACGTTTATAGGAAATGCTGTTATAATTTATTGAAACTCTACCTGTCCAAATACATGGAGTATATAAACAGCTAACTGTTATGTAAATACATATAACTTAGTTCGATATATTTTAAATGTGTTTATTAATAAAAATAATTTAGTAAGCCATTGTCCCTTTTATTGAATACCGTTACATATTCATGGGTATTTTAAAATTCAAAACATTCAAAATCAATTGATAATGAACATAAAATATTGGTTTTATATTAAAGCCTATTTGTCCATTTCTTAGTATTATTGATAACTGGTAACTAAATGATTTCAACTGAAATAAAATAATGATATTTTAATGAATGTTATGATTGTATGGGTGCACTATGAGGATTAGTTGTATAAGTTTATTTTATTTTATTTTAGTCATGTTATTTTAGTATGCTTGATTTCAATTGATTAATAACTTATTTTAATATTAAAATATATAATTACAACAGTTATTAGCCATCTGTATTATGGATTATTAATAACGTCATATAGAAATAGCGATGGCAATAAGTTTAATGAATGTATTATGACGTATCCTATTGATTTTTATTAATATAATGGTATACGTGATACATTTTTCAATCTAACAAATAAACCAACTACCTATTTATATAATAATAAATAGATATAACTATAGGTACGTATATATAAATTATTAACTGGGGTTCCAATAAAATACACATAAAGCCGTTTGCTGTCTTTATTATTATAAAAAGATTTACTTACAAATGAAGAACAGTTTCATATATATTATACCTTATGAACTGGTTGGTTTGTCAGTTAATAACATACAAACGTAAAATTGTATTTAATTTCATTATATAAGGGACTATAAAAATAATAACAATCAAAAATATTACTTATATTTGTAAGTATAACATTTGTTATAACTATTAGGTATTAATACAACTAAAAAGTAAACCATTTATATTTTTAACGCCGACGTATTGGTCATGCGTTTATATATATCAGTGTATATATCAGAGATATCAAAGGTCGGTTAAGAATATCTTAAAAAAGATCTTAAAGATACCTATGTATGTCTGTTTTAATAACGTATACATAACTTTGTTTCGACTACATATATTGTTTATTCAGCTGATAGCTTTGTACATACATAATATACATATGTAGATACACACATACATATATATCACAAATACAGAGGCTTAACACTCACATTTTGCCAACGATGTCTTACGTCCTACGTAATAGGGCTTCTATCTGATAGTCTCTTATAGTCTCTTATTGGATATATTTCCAGTCTCCTTTCTACTGCTGAGAATACATGATAAAAATCCTAAGAATTGTTTGAAAACCCAGCTGTCCTCCAGCCATTTATAATCATCGGCAACATGATATTTATTCTTACTGTTACTTACCCAATGCCACTGTCGGACTCGGTGTCAAACCTTGTACCTCGTGATCGGCTGCAAACATAAGTGCAAGTTTATGTCACGAGACTTACGAGGTAAACTGGACAAAACTACTATTGTTCACAATATTAAAGATATTTTGCCAATATCAATATAATAGCAATGCCGATGAATGTTACGCCGCCTAAACCAGTTATGTAAATATTATAATATATAATTATATCAACCCTGTGTAACTGTACTATTGCTGGGCAGAAGCCTTTTCTAAGCATGAGAAGGGTTAGGCCATAGTCTACCACGCTAACCTAGTGAGGGTTCGCAGACGTCACATATTTTCGAGAACATTATGGAGAACTCTCAGATATGCACATAACTTCGAAAAGACGAAGGTCGATGGATCGAACTCGAGACCTATGCGTGGCAGTCCAACAATGTTCCACTATGCTATCGCTGCTACCTTAAATATTACCTTATTATTTAGCGCCTTTTATTATATGTGTATATAATAAAGGCTTACATTAGTGATGTTATAATAATGTACTTACATATAATATTAGAATTTACATAAGTTTATGTGAAGATCACAGAACAATAAAAAGATAATTATTTTATCGAATTAAAATGTTTTTAATGCAGCGCCCCTTACTTTGCGGTTTGGCAACAAGTTCTATCCGTGATTACCTTTATAGTGGCACAAAAAGAGTAATATATCTCTTGTACAACCCTTTAAAATAACGTATGAGAGTTATTATTACAAAGGGAATAGCTACTTCCGGCTTTGCGTGGACAAATTGCTCAGTAAAAATCTATTTACAAATAATTATAATTAATTAATAAAAAATATTAAACAATACTTCGTTGCAGAAAATATTTCGATATAAAAGGACGCATAAATAAATATTTAAACTGATAACAATCATAGGCACCGCCATTTTTCTTCCTTTGCGCTCCATTCTGGGTTACCATATAAATAAACGTGCATTTTTAATAAGATACTTGTTTTTCTTAACATATTCTTCTTCATTACATAAAAAATGTATCATTTTTATAATAAATATAGATATCATCCAATCAATAAAATGCTCATTTTCAGTCAGTTATAAGTGACAATACTGCAATATTATGTACTTATATCAAGAAAAGGCATATTTTAATAACTTGCTGCATTGCTTTATTATCATATTTAGTTTGTTTTGGGTATAAGATAAAAAATCAATTCATTTATTACTATAATTAATGTTCACGCCAAGCCGAAGCACCCTAACCAACTGAGCAATTCCCTTTGTGACCCACAGAACACAACGCACTTTCAGAAAAAGTTTTGGCAGACTAAACATACCTTCAAAAACATTATGGAATACTCTCAGACATGCAAGTTGCCTCACGATGTTTTTCTTCGCCGTTAAAGCGAGCGATAATTAAATATTTAATACGCACATAACTTCGAAAGTTTGAGGTGCGTGGCATGAGATCGATTAATACGCCTGTAAGCTCAGTACATAGGTATATTATATGCTTTTCTACTGTTCACAGTAAAAGCCAAGGACATGCCGTTGCTTAGCAGTCAAGCTATTGCCACAATACCGTGTAAATCTCATCAGAATTCTAAGCTGCCCGCTAAGAAGCATCGCGTTTGAATACAAACTGTATCGAAACAATTGAGAGCTACAGTCTTACGTGGGTTTATAACCGGGCCAACCATGACGACCGCTTTCGTCCAACGTTTGAACAAACATCGACTGTCGAATGTTGGTTCCACTTGAGTGAAATGTTCATCAAACTTAAGACCAATCTTAGGACGTGACTTTTGACCAAATGTTGGATGAATAATGTAGTACCTATATGAAAAAAATGTCTCGCTTGTTTCTATGTTATGCGTAATTATACCACTCATCAGACTGTAATGAAACTTTTGTTAATTGTTGTGCTCAAATACACTTAGTTCTCTATCAAGAAAATCCAAAAACAGAACAGTAATTTCAATGTATACCAGGCATTAGATATGCTATAATAATTTATTACGTACAAATAATTACATAATTATACTATTTACATAATTTGCGGATTATTTTGTTTAAATTGTCCTAATATGTGATATGTTGTGAATTTGGCTCACTAAGGAGAAAAACATTTGTGTGATCGACAGATAGTTGTTGTGGGTCTGGGTGATTATATGTGTTTGATATTTAATATGTGTACCGATAGGGTGAGGTAAGATTTTGTAAGTTTGAAATAGATAAACAGCTGTGAGTGTATTAATTGTTCTTCACAATAGCCGTCTTCATTTACAATTATTTTAACGGTGACGATGTCAAATTGCTTAAAAGTAAACCAGAAGTAATATAAAATTTAAGGTTAAGTAGACAACGTATTATGGCTTTGTTTAATGTTTACGCACACGTAATAAATACTAAATTATTGATATATCATTAACAATACAAACTGATATACCTACACATTATTATGTATTTATGTACGTTTTATAGTTCACAGTTGACTGGTCGCGTACTCATAAGACTGACAACATTGCCACGTTGAATGTAAGCTTTTCCTTTCAGCAAAATAAATAGCAATTTTCATGTTCACGTGAAAGGTCCCTTTAATAATATGTCAAACCATAACAATATGTAAAAAATGCATTACTTGCTTCAATATATTTAATACGCTTAAATAACTCATCATCATGCCTTATTATTTCTAGTTTAGTTTCTATTCGTCAAAAGAGCTGTACCAAAATTTTTCAACTAGGTTTTGACCCGTCATACTAAGAGATATAGTTCTGAATTTTTTTGTCGGCTGTTCTATATCACTTTGCCCTACCCAAAAATCAAACCAGCGAACCCCCAGGTACAGACACTCAAACAGGTCTCCTGAACATACAATAATTAAACTTGTTTTTTTATAGATACCACTAAAGAGGCAAACAAGCGTACTGGCCGCCTGATGTTAAGCGGTGATCGTAGCCTATGAACGTTTGCAGTATTAGGAGTATAACTCGCACGTTTCGTCAATAATAGAGTCGTTGTGCTACCAAAGCTGGGAAACGAAGGTGTAAAAATAAGTCCTGTCATCGTAGAAATACAACATGATCTTCTGTGGTTGGAAGATACTTTCACAGTTGAAAAGCCGCAGTATTTCCTTCTAAATCATTTTTAAAAGACTTCTCTATCTGGAAATATATTACAGGATAAAGACCCCGCGCCACTAAAATGAATGTATGTATTGACAAACATTCAAAGAACGGACACAAACAACGCCCAGACCCATGACAACTACATTTGGATCCAAAATTTTTCTAATACTGTAGTAATCAAACTCACAAAAGGTTCAGACTTTTTCTGACGTCCCATAAAACCACTGCGCCATACCTTCAAAATATAAAGTCAAAATATAAGCAATATCATAGATTTAAGCTGCGATTCCGCCTTTCCCTCTTCGTACATATCTTCCAGTTCATACCTTACTAAAAAATTATACTGGTACGATGAGATTAGGGTTCTTTAACATATGAAAATACAAAAGTACCAATTTAATAAAATAAATGAAGTTAAACTCAAGCATTTTTGCTTTTTACTCCTCATATATTAACTTCTGTCGTTAGTGCCTCGGCATAGATTTGCGATCGTAAGGGCCCGTAAAGCAAAGTATTATTAGCTTTTTCTGCTGGTGTTTCATAGCAGTATGGAGTCTAGAATTATGCCGGCTACATAACAATAAGCATGCCTACTGTTACGTGGTACTTCAAAACAATTCGCGTAATATGTATGTAACATATAGGTATCTGCTAACACCTTTAGGCTTATAAATGCTTCGTTATATATATAAGTTAGATAGTGCGTTATATCCATTTATAATAAGCATAAAAAATATTGTGTGCAGGTATGTGGTAGAATATTAAAACAAATAAAAAAACATATAATAATTTATGATTTATTTTCTATAATATTGTTCTCAATATCTGAGTCAGACAGGGAATAAATGCTTTTCTTTTTGCAGATCATATTTAAAAGGATACAAACGCCAATCAACCTTAGTTCTATCTAAACTCATAATCTCCCCTTCTGATCAACAGATTGCGAAACGTGTCAAAAATGACCCCGGGGTTAGCCCCCTTGTTATAACGTGTATCAATTGGGGTCAATCTAACTCTGCTATGTAGAGATGTGCAAACTCTACCTTAATCCTACTAATGTTATAAATGTGAAAAATTGTGACAACTTTTATATCTTTAAACTCAATCATGCGTAAATCGACGAACGGCTGTGGATAGTCTTAGTTGAATCCTTTTTATACTGGTATTCGTTCCCGTTGGATTGTTTATTGCCATACACCTAATAATTTCAATTATCATTTCAAACGAAAAAATATTTTTATTGCTCCTTCCAAGAGTAGAGCTCTCTTATATTTTTATTTTGTTCAGCTATTGAGCTATATGTATTGCATTATATGAGAGTCATGTCACCTTCCCAATACTATATAATAATATATAGATATATAATAATCTCTATGTTAGAAGTAACTTCAAGTCAATGTAATGAAAGAAATTCGTATCATTAACTATGCAATTGAATGTATAATGCATAGACTATCTATTAGGCGGCCATGGCTTCATGAATCAACCTTCTCATCGATGTTCAAACTTGTCGTAAATTAAATAACGATACTGTAAATATAGAAGAAATATTTAATTATAAAACAGTGGATTCTCAAAGTTTACAATAACTAATTTGTATGAATATGTTATAGGCTAGAAAACGCTTACATACTGTACTCACAAATTTATACCTATAAATTTACATTTTAAAAACATAGTGTAGAATAAAAGTAGTAGTAATAGGTAAAAATTAGGTATATTCTACAACTTTACGTATTGCAAGTACCTGCTTAATATTTTGTAGTACATACTTTATAAATAAATAACATAACGGTTTAGACCACAAGAGTTGAACGTAACACTTATGCTCGTTACTTCGGGGAAGGCTGTCTCTTTGTAAATCACGGCCATTTTCTATAAAAGTGTAAACCACAACAAAGCCGATCAGAAATTTAATACAGAAAATTAATTCACAATCCATTTTAATTAAAGCAATAAAGTCATGAGCTAACTTTTGATGACTATCAAAGTTGTACTTACAAAGTTTCATAGTTACTTCGACTAGTCGAGAGGAAGCAATGATAAAGGCTTTCTAATATAACTGATTAGAAACGCAAAGACACAAAACATTTTAAAGAAGTAAATTTAAAAATACTCTTCCTTTTCTGAAGTCGAGTAAAAGAAGTCGCTATAAACTGTACATATGACATCTAAATAAACACATTAATTCACATAATAGAGACTCAAGACTACATATCACCGAAAGAGAAGACAGAATCCGTGGTACTACTGAAGATTTCTTAATCGAAAACCCAATACTTTCCTTAACCTAGGAATCGCACTGGTAACCTTACAATCGGACGCAAACATAAGCACAAACTTATACCATTTTCTCGGATCGGTAAGTAGAGAAAAGAAATATCCACTTGCTACGATCCTTGCATATCTCTCTTACGTAATTCATTCTTATTACATTCTTAATGCACTCTCGTCGGCTTAGAATATACTTAACCTAACCTCTCTCTAGAATGTCTCTGAATGTCAGTCCTTGCTATAAAATATATTCAAAATAGAATACCGATCTAATCTTATGAACAGCAAATGTGAACTGAAATGCAATTTATGTTCACATTTGACGTTAATTTAAATTTAGGGGTACAGTAATACTCCGAACTTATGCGATATATAAAATCGTCAACTGAAGTTATATGAAGAAGGCTTTATAAAATCTAACAAAGCACTTTGACGTCTCCAAAATTTTCTCCCGCAAAATTTTGTGCCTTACTGTACAATAGTGTAGGAGCAGTAAGTCTATTACCAAAAATCGAGAGTTGTGTTATGCTAAAATAAAATACGAATTGGCGGGCAGCGAGATTTTCAAATCTTGATTCTCGAGTTCGCGTAAGTCGATGTATTACTGTAAACCATTTGTGATATTTATGACACTAAGACTACATAGAAATTATACATTGAACATTTTTTATTACGAGAACTGACTTTCTAGTCAGAAAACGTTCTTTAAATAGCTTGAATAGTTTTATATCAAATGTAATTTACACCAATATTGCGTTATTGAATAACAGCCATGTTACTAAATTAGTTCTAAACACAATTATATTTACCTATTAGTTGTTTCATTACCGACATACTGAACTATGGGCGACGCTAATTTAACCACAGAACTGGCGACATTGTTAACTAAATAACTAAATTTATAATCATTTAGTTGTATGAAAGGTTTATGAATATTAACTTTTAAAATAAGCAAGATATTTTCTTTGTTTAAAACGGCTTATTTTTCTTTAGAGTTAAGTTTCTATGTTTAAATCTTTTATTTTTCTAGTGGTTAGCAAATTTTATTTGTGAAGATTTAACTATCTTTTATAATTGAACACACTCCTCCGTGCAAGTAATATGCTTAAAAGGGTAAAAAGATTTTCATCGCGTAATTTTATATACCTACTTTAAGTTAGTTTTCGTGGCATACGTTCCATAGCGAGGTCCCGAGTTCAATTCTCAGGTAATGTTACTGGGTTTATCTGTTAGGAAATCCTTAATGGTATCTAGCATGTGGACTGGTATTGTCTCCGATACACAGTAATAAGCTTGCCGCCTAATACGTGAGACGTGAATACATAGGTGATAAAATACGAGTGTAATACACTATATAGCTCTTTGGGATCGACATGTATGTATTTATAAATTATGTTATAAAATAGGTATTCATTATTTAGGTACTGCTGACTCTGAAGTGTTTCATAACGTCATCATAAAGTTTTGAAAATAGTGTTCATATACAAACCATTCTAAAATTTAGGAAATTTCACCTCAGTAATGTGTATGAAATTTGTTGTAATATGTTAAAGTATTTTACAATTTCCCGCCAAAACGTGTAACTACTCGACTTTCGTGCATTGTAAAAACATTATGATATTTTTACGTAATTATTATTGAAATTTCGTATTATGGCTTTTATTCGTTAAATAAGTGAAAACAACGAATGATCAGTACCTAAATACTCGTACAGTATATTACCTAAATATAGTGAATTAATACCAAAGTTTTGAATGAAAAGCAATCCCGTAGCAAAGATAAATCAACAGGCGATTCATCTTGAAATAGTAGCACTCAATAGAAATAACGCTTTAATAAAAGTTCAGGTACCCTGCACGGTGAAGTGCATCGAACCGGTTAAAAATTACAAACAGGGTGGAGAGTAAGAGAAAACAGCGACATCTCTTGTCGAGTAGTCGAAATAAAGTTTCGAAAAATGTTTTATTAACATGTAATTAATAATTATAATAGTAACTTTAAAATACTTTTCATAATTTTATGCTTCTCTTTTCCCTTTTATACCGAACATACGATAGGTTTTTTAACTATATATACACACGTAATATTTTTTTAGTTCGTTTGCAATTGTATAGATGTCGCTAATAATTGTTTTACATATTAAACTTTACCAAAAATTATACACACCACTTCAATTAAGCTTTAGAGAGCTTATGATAATCATTTTAATGTAGAACTACAAATATAATGTAAGTAAACTACTCATTAATTTTAATAACAAAAGTGTTTATGCTACTCATCGCTAGATGGCTATCGCACTGTTATCTTATTGGATTGCATCTCGTCCCGAAGTCTCGCCGACGTGTAAACAACACAAGTGTGTAACAGATAAATTGAATAACAGTTTTTTTCACAACACGAATACGAACGAACAGGTTATTTTTCTCTCTTTATCTTTGCGTAGGAATAGTTCAGTATCTGTTTTTCTTATTAGTAACTGTGTTTTTAATGACATATTGGTTTTGAACAACGGCTCGAATTGCTGTTTGTATTAGAAAAGAGTTACTTGTTCTACTTACCATTTATATAAGAGCAAATATTGTGTTTACCTGTCGTATTTACCATAAGCTAACATAATTATATATGGAAAGTAAAGAATGCCAATATTTTCAAGATATTGAATTTTAAGCTGATCTTTAAATCAATGCGCGAGGAGTAGATTCTTGTGCACAGAATGATTGAAAAGCAATTTCTTAAGCCGTCTTCTAAAAACAACTATTTTTACCATGGCAACGAGTAAACGTGTTCCGTGTGAGCTTTAGATTTAATACGAAATAATTCTAGGGAATAAGGTACCACTCCATACATCAGACTGATATGAATAGGTACCTAAGTGAAAGTTACAGACAGTTAGTATAACAAACTAAAGTCAAATAAAACAATATCCGGCAACTAAAAGTCTGATATCCAAAAAGTAATTTAATATAGCATTTCAATATTTGTTGGAAGGTTCTCAGAAATTTGTCGAAAGTTAACCTAAATAGACCTCCGGCCCAGAGTGTACCTACTAGGTACTTACTTTAAAAAATGATTTGGGAGCTTACGTTTTGATCAAATTGCCTAAAGCTAATTTATGAGATAGTATCTATTCTTTCCCTTTGTTTATTTTTAAACGTCAAATTAAATCCTTAAAGTAAAGAGTTACATTAAAATATATGTTTGCGAATCATCAATACTTTATGAGATATTATATTATTTATAAGTTGCAAGAATTTATCCAAGACTTCATTTGCTTTTGAAGTTAGTCAGAGGCTATCTTCAACAGCTTTCAAGCTATGTCCAGATATAAGCTATCGCCAGAATCCGTGAATATTATTTATTGTTGCTACTGTCGTATGTATATGACAATTAATAGTATGAATTATGCTTTATGAGCGTTATGGGCTCGTATAAAATATGTATTGCTAAGTTTATATTCAGTGAAGCATACAAAAATATTCAGAATATTAGCTATCATAGCTGACTGCCTCATTGATTGTATACCTACGGTATACCTACATATGTACAGAGCAAGGGTGGGGCAATTGCTTTAATGATCGTACACACAGCGGCGCTGAAGCTTGCAAGTTCGAATCCAATTTTTTATTTGTTATAACCTCAAATTGTTTTGTAAAGCTTAGGTGTTTACATTTTACCCGGCCTGGGAATCAAGCCCTAGCTCTTATACACAACAGTGGTATACAAAACCGCTACGCCGACGAGTACTATTTGTAGATAATACTGTGAAATTGTGTGATCTATTAGAGTTATTACGGGGTTGGCTGTTCTTTGTCCACCGCGATATTGAATTGTTCTACATTTCCAGACACCGAGCTGATACTGATATTCCTACGACAAAAAACCGCAAATATACAAACAAATCGACTTGTAATATACATTTGAAAGTACATAGCAAACTAAATAATACATGGAAATATATACGAACGCACATTATACCCTTCACAAAGCTGAACTAATTATCCCAAAGCAATCGAATTATCTTAACGTCACAGAAGTATGAAGACATGTGCTCTCTTCAAGCAATTAGCCCTCTCCCGGCGGGGGGACCGAGGCCCCGCGAGCCCAGGGGGGACGGAGGGACCCGCACGGATCCGCCAAATCATCTTCACCCCACGTTTTCACTGATGAAGATATGTAAATTCGAGATAGTTTGTCGTTGAACATCGACCTTTTAGTTTCAGCCCAGTTTGTATTACGATAGCTGCCTGTTTCGTAGGTACCTATATCTACAAGGCAGGTATTATTTAAACATGGCTATTATACGGTTCGTGTAATACGGTACTTTAAGAAACTTCTTCGTTAGATATATAAATTAACTGCCTCCTTGGCGCAGCAGTAGTGAATGCGACTGCTGTGCATGAGGTCTCGGGTTCGAATCCCGGTTCGAGCCATCAAAAAAGTTATTGAGATTTTCTGTTAGGAAATCTCAATAGCACCCCGGCGTTATGACGTTGGCGGTGTTAGACACCCCCGTGCCGCAGGAAGCACGTAAAGCCGTTGGTTGCCTGATCTTTCCGGTCGTGTCGGCATGCCGTCCCATCGGGTCATGAGATTTAGAGCACAGAGAGTGCACTTGTGTTTACGACCTCGCTAGTGCACTATACTATCTCCTGCGCAGATGGCCAACCTCCGCTAAATATGGCCGCCGTTACCAGAATTCGGTCTGGAGGACATGTTCGCGACTGTATACAACCAAAAGAATAGGTGTTGCGGTATTTATACTCACATTTTCCCTGCTATGTATCAAGTTCCAAGTGAGAGAAGAGCTTATTGAAACCTAATTTATAACTAGACTCCGTTCTGCTAGTGCTTATGATATAAAAAGCAATAATTATATTATTGGTGCTGTAGTCACGGAGTCTGAAAATGTGCCGCGCAATGGCACGCACCCTAACGTGAGAAGCGAGAGAACTCGCAGGTACGATATCGGTTTAATATAGGGTATCCCTTCGCAAATATACAACAGCGTTAAATGTACTCCTAATAAAAATTATTATTTCTCTACTAAAAACACAACAATGCTTGATTTGGCAATCAAGCTCGCAATCCCATGATGGGTCTTCAGCATTAATGCACTCTTGAGGTATAGTACCAACGAAATAAAGTTTCCTTTTGGTACAAATAAGCATGGAGTTGTTTGATATTAAGCTACGAATCACTCTACCGACCCTGCGAAACCTGCATAGTCCTTAGAGAATACATTAAATTAAATATTGACTGCGCGGATGGCGTAATGATTTAAGTGATTGATATTATCTAACTATTGCTAAGAGACTGAACGGAATGTCATTGTTACCTTGGAAGATGGGCAGGCCTTTGGTGTGGGACGCAACGTGCGTTGACACTCTTGCTCCATCACATCTTTCAAGCACCGTGGGATGTGGTGGAGCTGCTGCTGCAACCGCGGAAACCCTCAAACGGCGCAAATATAGTAATTTAGTCGGAAATTACATTTTTGAGCCGTTTGGGGTGGACACCTTAGATTCATGGGGTTCGACCGCTCGTATTTTGTACAGAGAGATCGCAAAACGCCTGATCGGTTACGCATGATCAGAAGTCTAGTATTTTCTTGGCCCAAAGAATCAGCATTGCCATTCAAGACTGCCAGTCTTCTGGGCATGTTACCAGTTGACAGCGATGCTGACGCATTCTATGATGCCTAAACCATTTTTGTAAATATTTAGTATTATAATTATTAATGTTTTTGTAATTATGTTATCTTTTTTAATACGTTTATAAGATTAATTAGTTTTAAAATTAATAATGTAAATTAGTCTAGCTAAGGTTATGGCTACGCTAAAAGGTTGTTCTAGTACTTTCAAATATTAATAATAATCATCTGACTACGGGACTTTTTTTTGATTTATCAAAAGCCTTCGATTTTGTGTCGCACAGCATATTGTTGGATAAACTAGAGACTATTGGGATTAGAGGACCTGCACTTGAATGGATATCATCCTATTTAGGCAATAGACAGCAACGTGTCAATATTAGTAAAATTAACAGTAATAGAGATATGATACCATACTCATCAGAATATAAGCAAAATAAATATGGCGTTCCGCAAGGAAGCGTGCTTGGTCCAATATTGTTTCTTTTATATATTAATGACATCATAAAAATAACCAATCATAAATGCATATTATTTGCCGACGATATATCAATCATAGTGACATCAGATAAAAAGAAAAACAAGACTGACCATGAGTTTGACATAAATAATACAATAGACAAATTACTGCGTTGGCTTGACATGAATAATTTAAAAATAAATTTAGATAAATCCGTTTACATTCAATTTAATCAATCAAATAATAATAAAAACAATATAAAACTTAATATTAATAAAATCGAAGAGGCAACCCATACAAGGTTTTTAGGCGTAATAATAGACAAAGATTTTAACTGGAAAGAACATATAGGTAATGTAAGCACTCGAATCAATAAATTTGTATACGCACTGAAGCAAGTTAAAAACGTAACTAACATAAAAACTGCAATTATGTCATACTACGCTTATGTTGAGTCGCTACTGCGATATGGTCTCGTAATGTGGGGTAATGGTACTAATATGGATAGAGCATTTATCGCACAAAAAAAGTGCATCAGAGCAATAAGTGGTATTAAACCTGATGACTCATGTAGACCAATGTTCAAGAGGTTTGGTCTGCTACCTCTACCATGTCTGTATATATATGAGGTATGTATATTTGTAGTTAACAACAAACATTTATTTAAATCAGCAAATGATGTAAATCCCAGAAACAGACGAGATCCTCATAAACTGGTATTAAGTGATTTGCCAAGACTTGCGAAATACAACAAAAACTGCCTTGCAATGTGCGTACGTATTTATAACAAAATACCAAGTCGCTTTAAAATATTGAACTCGAGAAAATTTAAGATAGAATTACACAAGTGGCTTATTGAATGTAATTTTTACAATTTAAAAGATTTTATGGATGTGAGATGTTGATTCCTTTTGTCAAAATATAAATTTTTGCATGCTATGTTATATCTTAGCGAAACATGTTGAGCTACTGTAATAATATTAACATCAATGTATACCATGTTTTTACGCAAATAAATGATTTACTTACTTACTTACTTTACTTACTTTACTTAATATTACTCGATATAGAATTACTGAAAGAAGTTTTCTTTAATCTATAATGACTAACGCTTCTTAATCTAATTATTTGCATACGCGCCAAATTCAAAGTCTAAACATGCAATATATCTTACTAAAAAAATGTAGAATGAGACTCTTTATCTTTTTTCTATTTTCAAAAGACATCTCTCTCATTCCTGTGTCGCGAAGGACTTTACAAACATTCAAACAAAGAACATTTAGACACGGAACAACCATTTGTCGATCAGACTGTCTATGTGGCGCAGCAATAGTCTATAGATGCGACGCGACTGCCGTGCATAATTAGGTCTTGCACTCAATTCCCAGGCCGTGTAAACTGTCACTGGCTTTTTCTTGACAAGAAATTCTCATTAACAATACAGAGGCTAGAACTGTGTCCGAAATGGTAAAAGTTTGCCCCATATCACGATTTGTTACGCGTCTACTAACTAATTGGCAGACTTTACATATAATATTGTCTTAAGTTTACGCGAATGTTATACATTGAAATTAAACATTTTATACAGATTTTGTCACGTTGTTTATTTTACTTTAAAGAGAAACTAAGATAGTCTCTCCGTGAACATGGCTGCTGTAAAGCAATCGAAACGTCGGGGCAAAGTGTAAACTTAAATATAAATAGTTTTAATTAAATTAAATAGCATAGTAAAGTTAAATAATAGTAGTGTGTGTAGTGTTAGAGTTTTCAAAATTATGTAATAAAAGTGTTTTAAAGTAAAATAAACAACGCGACAAAATCCGTATAAAGTGTTTAATTTCAAAGACTTTACATAGCTTCGAAAACATCGTGGAGAACTCTCAGATATGCTGTTTCCTCGCGATGTTTTTCTTCATCGTTTATGCAAGCGATAATTAACTATTTACTGCGCATATAACTTCGAAAAGTCAGATGCGCGCCCTGGAATCGAACTCGGGACCTCTGCGTAGCAGTCCAACGGTCTTCCAATAGGCTATTGCTGCTTTACAAAATACTTAACTAAAATAAACTGAAATGATTACTGTAGCATTTAAAAATGTATAACAAAAAACTATAAATAAATAAACAACAATTATGGCACACAAAGAATAATTAATTAATTATAAAACAACAGACAGTCATTGTCATTAGGCAACACCTAACTTTGGCTTAATCAAATCATAAGCGTAAGCTTTTGCCACCGGACCATCGTAAGTACATGAACTACATAATAAAAAAGCTGGGTATGCGTTTGATTGAAGTCATGAGAGCCATCATTTTTATCCCCCAGCCGGAGGGGTGTTTCCTTGCAGGTAGAGAGCGCATCGGGTATCTTCAAGCAACGCGAGCCGAGCGCCGATGATTAATTGAGCGGACGGACACGCTACAAAATTGTGTTCCACACCATTATAGCCATGTATATTTTACTTACAATGCTATTTACGTTGTAAAGTATACTTTACGGATAAATTAAAATTCTAACTCATATTATAAATGCTAATGTGAGTTTGTTTATTTGTTTGTTTGTTACGCTTTAACGTCTTAACATAAAATCCGGAGCCGATCCGCCGATCATCATAAATAATTTTTTAATATTAATATTTTTATATATTTGGAATTATTAAAAAATCATCAAAACATCTGCAAGTAGGTATATTTAGAATTTTTTTTTCGCCGTTACATCTTTTCCATAGTACCTATAGCAGTATAGTTTACTGACAAATTAAAAACTTAACTAATATTATAAATGCGAATGTGCGTTTCTGTGTTACGCTATCACGCCTGACCAATTCTCAATACTTTATTGCATTTCACAATGTATACTTAGGTGGTAGTGCTTAAGTTAAATGAGTCATTGTGAACCCTGTCGGACACAGCAAAGTAGAGGATATATTATGATCCTAGTTTTTTCCCGCGGTTTCACCCGTGTAAGTCCCGTTCCCTTGAGAATATCGGGATAAAAAATAGTTTATGTATGAATTCAGGTTTTCAGCTATCTACGTACCAAGTTTCACCGCAATCGGTCTAGTAGTTTTTGCGTGAATGAGTAACAAACATCCATACAAACTTTCACGTTTATAATATAAGTAAGGATCACATATTATAATTTTTATGTTACATAATAAGTGTACCTATATCTGTTTTTATTCTTGAACTTTAGTGTAACCATTTTAATTGTTATGAATGTATGTGTACCAGTGAAGTTAAGTCTTTAGTTGATTATCATTCAGGTATTCATTGATAGTGTAGTAGCACTTTTCTATCAAGAGACTTTTTAATTTAATTATAAACGCTGGTGTAGTCTCTTCTAATTTTTTTATTGTATCTGGAACCCTATTATATATTTTTACCGACATCACATAAGGACTGTTCATCATGAAACTACGCAAACACGTTGTTAGGGGCAGAAAGAAACATAGGGTACATTTCATACAGAAAAAAGGCTTTTACGCCATAATATTTCTTTCTAGGTCGAGTAGTCAAGGCGTGAAATCGTTACAAGCTCACATTCACATTTATAATATTAAGTAGAATATCAGGCCGGTTTATAAAATGTACCATCGCTGAGTATGGGTTCTTTTAACATAATGGATCGATCAGATATTGTTGCTATTGTTTGAGTAGGAGTATGCCATACTTCTCATCGCGCTAAACAAACTTATTGTGGGTCTGCTGATACCGACCACAATGAGCCAGCATGGTGGATTATTGCTACACCATTCTTATACTGAAATATGTGACCAGCTTGAGACAGTTTTTAAGAAGAGCTCCTATGATAAAACTTAGGTGGCTAGCCTGACGTTAAACAGACAGGTCTTTAGCGTTGTAGTCGCGCGTTACTGACTACTCCTGACTGCTTTACAAGAGGCAGTGTAGTTACTACCAATGTAATGGTCCACTGCTTATAGTACAGCGCCTTCTACAGATCTGGAAATTTGTGAATCTGTAAGTACCACGTAAACTGCCAGGATGTTTAAAATCAGCTAGACCCCTTGGCGCTGCGTAGAGATGTGGCCTCGCTATACATCTTCTATCGCTTTTACTATAGGGAGTGCTCTGAAGAATTATTCGGACTGATCCCTGCCGCCTCTTTTCGCCATCGTCCTACGTGACAGCATTTTCATTCACTAACACTTTAGATGGTTGGCAGTCCACAACTGTGCGTTTCTCCAGGAATTTTCTGCCTCGCACAACAAAACTGTGGAATCAGCTGTCGCCTGCGGTATTTCCGGACCAATACGACCTTCAACACTTTAAGACAAGAGCGCACGCCTTTTTAAAAGGCCGGCAACGCACTTGTAACTACTCTGGTGTTGCGGGTGTCCGTGGGTGGCGCTTATTGCTTACCATCAGGCGATCCGTCTGCTCGTTTGCCAACTGAACCATAAAAAAACCTCTTCGAGTTTCAGACTCCTGTGCTTTCTTTCAAATAACTTTGACTGCACGATGTAAGCCTTGTAAATGTCACTATGGCGTATATAGTGGGTTCAAATCCTGCACTAGACAAAAGTAATTGGATTTACAAATGGTTTTACCATATCTTGGTGTTCTGTGTGTAAGTTGAATGAATGTATGTAAAATTTCCCACCATACGGAAAGCAAAAATAGAGCGGCAATTGCGTTTAGGTAAATAATATCTCGCCGAAGAGTTACTCTCTGTTAGCAATATTAAGCTTATTATAACTATCATTGATAAAGAATATTTCTCTATAGCTTTTAAAAAATACAAATTCGTATTGGCGTTCTTCATGTATAAGCTTTGGGCCAAGAAACCAACGCTACAAGCGAATACTTTGCTCATACCGTACGAATGTGTATAGAGTAATACATACAAATCAACGAAGTAACGCTACGGTCTAAGTTTATTCGCTACAAGCGTATATCAGTTCCCTGGTCCTTGGGTAAGGTACTCTTTTCACCGCCAACGAAAAAGCGAAAGGTGATCCAGTACTTTCTAGCTCGAAAAATTTACAAATTATATAAGATTCTATGTAAATACAAGAGAGAGATATATAAATTACCAACTAACAGTTGGCCTGATCATGAGATCTCGAGGTATATTTCCGAGATTTTTTGTTGCGTCAAGGAGTCTACAAATGGTGGACGGCTACTTCAGTCCCTAATACGTGCGATCAAAACTACACTTGGTGAAATGAGTGTCTAATTTCAAAAATAGGTGTACTTTTTTGTACTCTTCAGTGGAAAACCAGTCTCTGATTCTTGGTACCAGGCCAATGCTGAACTGGAGTCCTGATTGCTGCAGCTGTGGGACGCATGTGTCTCAATGTATGTTATATTCTGTTACTCTGTATTTTGTCTTTTTTTATTATTATTATTTATTTTTATCCTTGTACACATTGTGCCTACCTGATAGCGGTATGGCAATAAAGATTTCTTTCTTTCTTAGATATTGGCGTAAGACAATGTATTTATGTAAATTGACTGTCATTTCTATACCTAACATAAGTCTATACACACGAGCGTCTCAACCGCAGCGTTTGAACAGCTTGCCTGGTGGCAACCTCCTCGCACCCACGTAGCGAAGATCATTATCTGGCACGAGAAAGTTGGGAGGAATCTAGTTAGAGCCCTCCCCGCGCGAGCTGCCTCACCCCCGGACACACCCCACAGCAGCCTTAACTTGTTATAACCAGTTTAAGCCAGTTCGGTTTAGTTGGGTACCTGCGATACAAGCCTAACTCACGGTTTGTCTTATGTTTGATTGTTGGACGAGTCTTTGTTTTTGCTTGTTGGTCACGTTGGCTATGAAGTTGGCCGAAGCGCGGCTATTTAGGAACAGCATAACTACTGCTGTTGATATCATGTGTAGGTCTTACATGTCTGCTCTTAATGAGATGCGTTTTATATTTAAGGAAGGGGTATTAAAACCCTTCTAATGAAAATCTTATGCTTACGTATTTTAAGCGCTTCTTACACAATTCTAGGATAGTATTGGCGATCTGTTGAAAGAACTTGCGGGCGATGAAACTCAAGCCAGTGATCCAGTGAGTCTTTCACGCAAGGGGTTGAACCTATGAGATGATAGCTGCAAGAAAATCATGACAACTCTGTTCGCCGTCTAATAATGAGCTCAATAAACGGCAACATTTTTACTTGGGAGTTTAAATACAGCGAATCTGAGTGTACCACTTCTGCCTTTATTTCCAACTAATTATATTCCTCGTATAATTTTAACAACAAAGTTCAAGAATACAAAGATCCATAATAACTATCAATGAAGTACACAATTCTATACCTCGCTCGAGCATTCGCCCGCAACACTCGGCGATTGTAACTAATTGGCAGTTGCGAAGTGACCACGTAAACCACAGCTCCTTCCGTGTACTTAATAAGTGGTTTCAATAGTTAATTCGTTTAAAATGTATCTTTTATATATTAAGAGGCAATTTTGAATGGTTAAATAGCTTACACAAAGAAAAATTTACAATTGTAGATAGCTGACAAAATATCGTTCCGGTTTTATCCCATTTTATTTTACTTTATTAGGGGAAAACGTTAGTAGTTAATGCAATAATCACAGCATTTTCAGACAATCATACAATCATAAATACACATTTTTTCACATATTCATGCACAAACACACACATGCGCGCACCATACATTATTAAAACACGTATTATTATTATTGTACCTAACTAAAAGAAAAACAAATTGTATCTACTAAACAGCTTGTAACTATTTTGATTTAAATTGTCTTTGGGAAGGAACTGACTCCCAACATACAGCTCACGCTAGTTTGGGAATCAGGGCTGCATAATGTTAGTATTCACCTTGCTGTTACAAATAAAGAATTATTATTATGTTTCTCTTATCACAGATATTTTCTATCATATTAGAAAAATATCTGGCCCTTTGGGAGGCTTACACGGAGACATGTGTCCAACGTGAAGGGGCCTTTCGAGAGTTTTAATCTAAAGTGGGATGGAACACCTACCTTATTATTATTTTCCACAAATACAGCATTATCTACAGATTCCATGTTTTAAAAATCAATCCGTTCCGTCGAAAAAGTTATTTACATATACGAGTACATATACTATGCCTATATAAGCGTGAGATTGTGTGGAATAACTTCGAAGGGGTACCCATAGGTATATTGTCGAAATGTTGGGTACATTTCGCTATATAGATTTTATGTTAGGAGAATTTCTTGACAATACCACATTGTACGACTCCGAATCGAACATAAGACCTTATGCACAACAGTCGTATTAAGTAATGCTACACCACCGCGGCTGTCTAGAACATGTTCAGACGCTGAACCAATTTATAATCACAAATCTAAACATTTCGGAGATAACTTACTTATAATCGTTTACCATCAGGCGATCCGTCTGCTCGTTTGCCACATATACCATAAAAAAAAAAAACTTGGGTATATACATATGTTTCGAAGAGGGTCCTTTTAGGGGGAGATAAATCGGTAGGTATATTGCGTTCCTCTATAGCATATTACAGAATTACGGAGATTGCGCTTCTTTTCGCCTCAGTTAATGAGATCTGAGTTGTGAGATTAAGATTAGGAGTCGTATTATTGCGTGTTTTTTTTTCGAAAAATCTCTTCACTGCTTACCTGCTCAGAGGTAGTATTGGAGTCCCTCTCGTAATTTATAAACAGCGCCTTTATTATAATATTATAAATGTCCTCTTTATTAATCTTTGAGAGAACTATTTTCTAACTACATATATTACAACAGTATCATGATTGTCTTGGTAGCGCACCGCTGGTATATGTGACTGCTGTACCTACATAAGATCTTAGGACCGATTCCTGCGTCGGGCAAAGGTTTCTGTCAACAAATTCTCCATAACAACATGGAGCCTGGACCAGCGACTGACAATCGGCAATAGACTTGGAATCTGGAACTATGCCCAATAGACGGCAACCACCCTCTATAATGTTGAATCCAAATCTGTAGCAGCTGAAATACAGCTGTAACAGACCGCTGCCTATCCCTTCAGGAGTACATCCATTAGACTATTATTTTATGGTGTTACTAGCGAAATATGTCTATAACAGAACTCGTCAAAGTCAAAGTCAAAAATCATCATAAAAATCTGCAAACAATTCTTGGACACGTCAATTAACTATATATGATATACTCCCTTCAGGAATACACCTATAATACTGTGGAAGAACAGGGTGTGATATCCTTCCAACACAAAGGGAGAATCCTCCGACCAGGCTGATCAGGCAGCAGGCTTGATCGTGCCTAGCGGGCGGCGGCCTAATGGTTGATATCGGGAGCTTGTATATATACTTAGTCGCTGTGTAAATGTTACTTGTGCGATTCAGAATTTTATGACGTCATTTGCGCTCATTGTATTTAGCGCCATCTGTTGGATGTAGGCTGAACTTCTTCGTCTGTGTGGAGTCGCCACAGTACTATATACGATTGTATTTTTTTGCATATTTAGAGACACACACAGCTTACCCAACCCGTCGTATGTCCAATCGCGTCGAGAGTACAAGGTCGTCCCGACACATAAAATCTTATAGTCGGTACAATCCGTCTGGCGCTTATCTCTCCGGCTCGGCTACCTTGAGCCATTAACATAAGCAGATTAAGCCATTCGTTTATCTTAACATAGCACCGAGGAGCTCTGCTCGACGCCCAATTATATGTTTACTTTATTTATGAAGCTTTAGTTTATTTGTTTAATACTTACTGTCTAGCTTTGCCTATTTATCGTTGAGTTTGCGGTTATATACCTGATGGGATATGGAGTGGTGTATTATATCCAAATTCGGCTTTTAGCTTCGATATGTTAAGTACATTTTATATTTGATCAGCTAGTAATTTCAAAAAAATACTACTACCTGTATGCAGAGATTTAGAGAGCGGTTATTTCATGGTGTGTTCATATGCGGAAACAGGTATTATAACTAGTACGGGAGTTTCACTTTACGAACAGCTAAACAACAGAAACAGACAATCGAACCCGAGACCTCAAAATCATATACAAAAATAAACCCAAATCAATCTATGACAATGGCAACCCGTTCTCTTTAAACCGATGCTCGGCAATGTATAATTGGATTTCAGGAATAGGAATTATTAGTAACCGGCAATAGGTTCACTATACGTAGAACTTGAAACAAAGCTTACAAATACACCTTACACCTCTACCTAACTAGTCTTCGGGATATACAGCCGTGATTAATAAACAAACATCCCAACTTTCACATTCATAACATTACGTTATAGTAGGCAATCCTTTATCAAGAAATTTTCTGTTACAGTAATTTTACTTTAATGAAATTCCTCCCAGCATCTCTAGTTTTCATTAAGTCGATCTTACACAGATTCCTTGAGACCCGTGCCTGGAATACTACTCCTTTATTATGAGTGCAAAGCAATCTATTGTAACCACCAGCACTGCTTGAACCTTGCCAATCTCGTAAAATTGAACATTAGAAACTAAATACTTCAGTGAGAAGATGTCTACGTTAGCTGGTCGTATCTAAGCTAGAGATATGTACAGGATTAATGAATAATTTAAGAGTAATATGAACTTTTTGGTATTAAGTTATCAGCATTGTTGGTGCCGTGGCGTAAGGTAGCGATTATGTTTGCGTGCGATAACTAGGTCCCAGGTTTCATTCCCGGATCTGAGAGGTTTTAGGAAAATCATAATTCTCAATGTGTAACAATATGCCTGGTAGCCAGCAATGTGTTCGCCATCTATTATGTGAGATTGAATCTGGCAAAATAGATGCCTACCCTTTCGGAAACACAGCTATAGCACAGTGGGGGACCATCGGCGCAGGATTCTCGAGTTCGAACCCAAGACACAGAGAAATAGTTCATGAACAGAAACCTACATATCTCAAGCCAAACTGGGCTATTTAATTTATTTATTTATTTATATTTGGAAGACCAACACCACATACAACTTTCGAAATAAACACAATAAGACACAAAAGGCCAATTACAGGTCTCCACGAATAAGTAATGAAAAACAAAATCAGACATGTGAACATAAAGGTTACACATTATAACATTATATAATATTAAAACTAAACATCAATTAAAGCTATGCTTTAAGAAAAATTAAGACTAAGCACCCGTCTCAGTGGTTCCAGTTTACAGTTGAATATATCAACGTTACGTTCTTTACATTTCTTATTAAGTGACATTGAGAAGAGGCCCAGCAGTGCTACAGTTTATGTACAGAGCTAATATTATATCATTGTATACCCTTTCGGGGATAAAATGCCTTCTTTTTGCGGCTTTCTAAATATAAAAACTTTAGTCTTCAGTAGCATGGAGTGCGATTTTGTCCGATAGACGACAATTAGCTCGCGTCTATAACATAAGATCTAAAACTGTATTTAGCTGTAATACACCTATACCGACCTTAGGGATATACAGACATCATATATAATAATACTTTATGATAATAATACTTTATTGATTAAAAAACACTTAGGTACTTATTTATTATTATGCAATAGCATTGAAGGCGTCACATGCACTTAATTATAGGAACTATATTAGTCATTACTAGAATATTAAGTAAAACATAAAATTGAATGCCTGAACTACGTTCTGTATCTGTATATAGATATGTATTATTAAATATCTAGTTACCTAGAATATGTAGTTACAAACGGTAAATTACCAGTTACTGCTTGTAAAAATCTTTCTTTAGTAGGCATAACGATAGGCAAAAAAGAAAGTTAGACACTAGTCTAATCTTTTTTTCTATCGTTGATTTGTTTTTTTTTTATTTCAAACGCTGTGGCCTTTAAGTGGCCATGCATTTATCTTGTAAGTTATACCATGTAACTGTAATTCTGTAACCTAAAAACAATGTAATAAATGACGGAAATCTTAAATAAAATGCTCTACAGTAGCCTAGGAGCTGCGCAATAAAACGTTTGTTTTTGAGGTTGAGGTGAGCGCTTATCGAGCAATCAAACGTAAATGATAGCCAATTAAACTATTATTATATATCAGCATCTGAATTACGCACTGTACGCATTAGAGTAGTTACACGTCTCCCAGTATAAAAATATGTCGGTAAGAAGCGCGTAGGCGTAGGCGTGTCACGCTCAATAGGCAATAGGGTCGCACGCACCGCACGCATCGCTGACACCCCTGCCGACGACAATAAGTAGTGGGTTATTATAAGCTTTTCTGCGTAAATGCGTTTCTGTCTTAGCTATAATTATCATATACATATATGTAATATATTACCTATACATATGCGGAAAACTCAAATGGCGCAAATATTGTAATTGCATTGGTAATTAGTTTTTGAACCGATTGGGGTAGAGACGCTAGAGCTTCATGGGGTTCAGGCGCTCGTGCTCTTTTCAGAGATCTGACTAAGCGGCTATTCGACGCTTTGCGTGCCCAGAAATGATCTTTTCTTGGCTCAAAGAATCAGCGCTGGCATTCAAAGTGGCAATGCAGACTGATGATGATGCATGCAATTAATATTTTTTTAGTGTAATAATTGTGTCATATTGGGCAGACCAGGCCGAATTTAAGGATAGTGACAACCAAATATACCATATAATATATGTTATATATTCATTTTGAGATAAAATATATTTAAAAATTAAACAATGTATTAGCGTTTATCGTGATTTATTTTTAAAACACCAGTTTATACCAATTTTAAACTATTTAACATTACATGTATTTACACTTTTCTATACCTGTTATAAATAAGCTTTTCTGCATATATGCTCGTCTGTCTTAGTTATATAATGATACATTGTGGTCAAATGTAAGGATCGTAATTATATTACTATAAAAGGGTGATTTGGGTATTGTAAAATCTCTACTTTTATGCTACTTAAATTAATTAATGTAATATTTGTTTCAATGGCTTTTCAGCAGCCATGGTCACGGGTCACCTGCGGTATTTCTGGACCAATACGACCTAAAAACCTTCAAGAAAAGAGCGTACTCCTTTTTAAAAGGCTGCCCGCCTTTGCATTTGTAACTCCTCTGGTGTTGCAGGTGTCCATGGGCGGCGGTAATCGCTTACCATCAGGCGATCCGTCAGCTCGTATGCCACCTATATCATAAAAAAAAACTTTAGTTGTGAGTATGAAGCGGGTTTAGATAACTTATAAAAAAGTCATATTTTATCTTCGAAAAATATATTTCGAAATATACCTACAGTGTGTACAATAAACCCTGTCCGATCCTTGAAGGTGTTATACAGTAGCTTATTATGAGTACGTAAGTGACATCCTTTTATAAAATCGATCAAAATATTACCCCAGTAAATATTTAAAAATAATATGTTAATAAATCGATTAACATATTATTTTTAAATAAATTAATAATCAACAGCATCAAATGGGTAATCACCCATGGCAACACCAACAACTTATTAGTCAGGTATACCTAAAGTTCATAAAGGTTCACCGATGTTGCGCCGCGCTACGCCGCGCCTACCTTAGAAAAATGCCGCCAAAAGTATGCCACGCTCCGCGTCCTAGTCAAGTTTAGTAGAGTGTGTGTTGCTAGACTGTGGGCAATTTCTGTAATTTAAGGGTAAAAAATGCTGATCAATACTGTACTTAAAAATATTATGAATATGTTTTACGAAGATATAGATTTTTTTTGTTATTTTTCTTAGCATGTTTGTTAAGAGAGAAACAAGCCCTTAATGGATCGGACAGGGTTTATTATACACCCTGTATATTAGACTGCACAGATGGTGTGGTGGTTTAAGTGGCAGCCGAGTATTGTAGGTTCGAATCCCATACGGAACAATTAATTGTATGATTCATGATCGACTGATAAACCCGATCTTTGTCCTTTCTCTTGAATTTTTGTAAAATCCACTACGACACAGGATTTAATACTAGTACGGTCGTCGTCGTTTTATTATTATTTAATAGCAATAATTTTATTGTGACAAGGTTCTACAGTATCCCAAGAATCAATGCTTAACTGTACATACATCACATAAGCTTACACTGTTTGCGCAATAAAACGTTTGTTTTATTCGCTTGAGGTGAGCGCTTATCGAGCAATCAAACGTAAGCGATAGTCAAACTACGCACGTAACGACGTCGTACGCACATAAACTGTTTATCTACACCATGCCTTAGGCACCGGGCCGGTGTGTACGAGGCATAAGATGCCGCGATTTTACTACAGTACCTTGGTGGTGTAAAGGGTGGATGCGACTTCTGTATATGAGGTAACGGTTGAATTTCCAGATCGGCTAAAGTTTTATAATTTAGTCTTTATGTTCTTATATCTAAATGTGTTTCTCTTATAGTATGCATGCTGGTCTATATAACTCTTTGTATCAGCCATTTACTCTTTAATTAGCTTTATATCAATATGTTTTATAGTTGCTGTGAATAAACCTATATAAATAAAAAGTTTTATTGGGATTTTAGGTCAAGAAGTTCTCAGTAGCAGCAGTGCTCGCTCCTATTTCGTGTAATAACACCTCTGCCCACACTTTTAGGAATGTAGGTGTGAACGTATGTATGTATATTAAGGAAAATAGATACAAAATTACTACATAGACTACTTATAATATACATAGGTAGCAAGAAAAGCGTTACGATATCGATCTGCTACGCGTTATCTACGACATTCCGCTACGAACATCGTAGACAACGCGTAGACATTTGTAGCAATAGCAATCAATAACATTATTCTGTTTTTTAAATTCAACATAATTATATACTTTAACGAACACTTCTCTTAACCAATATAGTTTATCTTTTACTTTCTGGGTTGTTTATAATATCCACACGTTATGGCCATGACATCCTTTTAAACGTAGACTGTTATGCTATATTTTTGTAACCGCAGATCATAATATTACAGAGGTGTTTTACGGTAAACAATTCGTTTGTTTTATATTACTATGTGATAGTAACTTCTATAACATACCATCTATGAAGCAGTGGCTCTCTTCAGAGAACTTATCTTAAACTGAAATACTAAATACCATTATCAATAAAAAATGTTATACATCTTTATTTTAAACTAACTTTTGTTCGTGGCATCGCACGGGATCAATACTTTATCTGGATGAAAGGTACTCTATATCCTTTTCTGTTTCCCTAACAACGTGTATCCTAAAATTCATGATGATCGGTCGAGTAATTAAAGCGTGAAAACGACAAAAAGGCGATCTCATATTCGCATTTATAATATTAGTTTCTATTTTTTTTTGTAATCATCAAATCATTTATTTCGAGCTGCATAGGCCCATAGATAAATACCATAACCTAGATTTACATATTATAAAATTTTATAATACATACACACAACACCATCTAGCCCAAACTAAGCAGAGCTTGTATTATGGGTACTAGACAATGGATAAACATACATAGATACTATTTTTTTCTTTTTATAAATACGTACATATTATATATAGAAATACCCAGACCAAGACAAACATTCATGTTCATGCACACAAATATTGTGCGGGAATCGAACCCACGACTTCAGGCGTGGCAGTCGGTTACGTTAACCACTACGCCATCGAGGCCGATTTGATGTTAGTAAATACACCTTAATACTATGTTAGTTAGGATATGTCAGCGTATATATACTTATATATTCGTCTTACGTAACATATTTAATTTCTCAAAGGGTAACTCACCGAGAATAAAACCTCTAATAAATCTAAAAATCTTTCTTGAATGTTACCAAATGTTACTATCAAGTCAGCAGTCCGCCTGACGCTCGTAACTCAGTAACGTAAGAAGTAATTATCACGAGGCGATTGTAAAGTATCGTTATGGTGATTACATTGTTAGTAATTCTGTTCGGAGCGCTAAGTCATTTCGTTCCGTTGGTCCGGTACCGTCGCCGCCGCCGGCTATCGTTGCCTCGGTACCTAATTAATGTTTACTAACTTTTAATGTTGTTTACTTTGTTGCACTCGTTGCGAGGGTACGCTTTGAATGAGAGGACAATCAAATTGATTTCTGATTTCGTATTGACTGTTATGGTTTGCCTTTTGTATTATTTATTTACTTAGTTTCAAGAAAGCTTACAGACTAATTCAAAGATAGTTACAGAGGAAAATTATATTTACATTTTGCTAATTACAAGATTCCAGTAGTAAAAGTATGCTAGCAATAAAAATTGGTGTTGTCGTCCAATATTACAATAAAAATGTAGTAAAAGAACACATAAAATAAAGTACTGTGACTATGTATTAAATCGTAGATCCGCCTTTATTGTAAATTCAACATTAGATTTACATGATAGAGAACTATGGTGTACAATTTTTTAACGTTCTGAAAGGTGACTATATTTAAATGCAGTAGGGCGCATCTAAGATTTACTAGCGGTCGCCTAGTGGTCAAAATTCGACCAAAATTCCTAAGCTTGCTACATTGTTTTCTTTTTTCTTTATTACATATAAATAAGATATAGGTATAAAGAATTGTACGACGTCAGACGAACAACACCAAAATACTACGAACGCGATTCGACTGCGTGCGTCAAATGCATGGATGTGTGCGTGTAGTGTATTTTCATTAATTTAATGTATTAGTAAGGCATACTTTATAAAAATATTAGGATTTGCCCCTCCTTCTCTATATAAACTTTAACTGTGGCAAATTTTAAACTCCTCCGTCCGCGCAATTTTCGTAAAAAGGGGTACAAAGTTTTTGCTTCACGTATTAATAGATTACTTGAGTCTTTGATTAAAGACATAACATGTAAAATATATAGATACGTGTTTTCGTTAAACCTTTCGAGATACAGAGCAACGCTGAGGGACGAAAATTATTTAAATTTTAATTACATACATATATTATTATATATAACATAAAAATTACTAACATTATTTATTTATTTATTATGGTTCACCAACAATTGTCTACATTAATACTTAAAGATCTAAAATACAAGCGACAATGTAATAATTACTTATAAGTAAACACTGCTTGCGTAGACAATATAGTACCTTGAAACATATACTTTAATCTTACTCGTAGCTATACACAGGTTACATAATATATTTCTACATATGTGTTGTTTTTCGAAATCTGATATTCTAAGAAATATGGACTTTATTTTTTTAATACTAAAAGAATGCATATGCATTAGATCGCTCAAATGATTCACCAGCTTACACATTCTTGCGTAAGAAGAATTAGCACTAAAGACTTCTTCTTAACGGTGAGTGGTGAGAGTGGTGTGATTGAGTTGCGTAGCAGTCTAGCAAAAATGCGAATATTAAAAAGAGCTAACAACTGGGGGCAGTCTGCTTGCTGCTTGACGATTCTAAAAGCAAACATTGCGTCTTTTATACTTCAACGATTTGCTAAGGAATGAATGCCAAAGTGTTTTAATCTAGAATCGTAACAGCTTTTTTTACTGATGTAATTATGGACTCATGCCTGTATTATCCTGTTTGGTGTATTGCAACTACATTTCATGGACTATGGCCGAAATCCCACGTAATAGAGTCGACCCTATTGCTAATTATCAGCCACAGTTCCAGACATCATGTCGATACTGATAATGCTTTATGAGAAAAACCCAACACTTTGCCTTGAACCTCAAACCTATACATACACAGCAGTCGACACAAAAACACTTCTAATACTTTCGCATCTAGTAGAAACGCGACGAAGTATTACGTGATCTCTAATACATATATATTACACGTTACATATGTACGTATGTGTGTGTGCTGAGAGACGCCGGAGCCACTCCTACCTCTGTTCGGGTTCATTTCCTGCTGCAAATCGTCTTGTGACCCTCGCGGACTCAACATATGTATGTACAAATTATTACAATAATATTTCTATCTTTGCATACTGTTCTGGCATATTATTTTATATGTACGTATTCGTATTTACAAATCCTTAACGTAAGTTCAGTAGCGTAGATTGCGACTACTGTGCATGACGTCTCGGGTTTGGTTCCCGGATCGTACATGTTTTGGGATTTTCAGTTAAGAATTTTGTCGACGTTCCACTACAATGGGCTCGCCTCCTATTCACGTAAGAAAACCACTGCCGTCCGCTAACTAAAAACCGTTTAACCATATGTGTCATCATATCAATCAACAGCTTTTTAGTTTGTGGACGGCAGAGTTGCCATTACACGACACTAGGTAACAAACAGTCAAACATCTTCACAAACTATTACATTTATAACACTATAGTGACCCGCCCCTGCTTTGCATGGGTAGACATGGCAGCATGAATCATGTCTATTGGTGAAAACCGCATGAAAATCCGTTCAGTAGTTTTTGAGTTTTTTTTTTTTTTTTTTTGTACAACTAAGGTGGCATACAAGCATACGGCCCACCTGATTGTAAGTGATCACCGTAGCCTATAGACGCCCGCAACACCAGAGGCATCACTTGCGCGTTACCGACCTTTTAGGAAAGGAAGTGGGAAGGAGAAGGAGCGGGAAGGGGGAAAGAGGGTGATTGGGCCTCCGGCACTTTCACTCACCGAACGAAACACAACAGTAGAAGTACTGCTATTTCACGTCGATATTCTGTGAAAGGGTAGTCCTTCCCCGGTCGAGCCGGCCCATTCATGCTGAAATCAGCGAACAGACAAACAGACGCAGCGCGGGACTTTGTTTTATAATATGTAGCGGTAGTGAGGCCGCGATAGACACAAAGGGACATAGAACGTAAAAAATATATATTAACTTATATTAAAAGCAGCGATAGCCTAGTACGAGATCGTTGGACTCCACAGAGGTCTCGAGTTCAATCCCAAGGCACGCATCTCTGACTATTCGAAGTTATGTGCGCATTATCATAGTTAATAATCGCTTGCTTTAACAGTGAAGGAAAACATCGTGAGGAAACCTGCATGTCTGAGAGTTCTCCATAATGTACTCGAAGATATGTGAAGTCTTCCAACCCGCACTGGGCCAGCGTGGTGGACTATGCTCTAACCCTTCTTACGCTGAGTAGAGGCATGTACCACAGTGGAATAGTTTAATACAGGGCTAATCTTATATATTATATAATAGAATTCATTGATGCCTAGTACAAATTCGTCACTCCGTCGATACTCCTAATAAACTCGAAGTCGATAAACCGCAAGGGAGTTGGTACAACCTCCACGTTTAAATGAAGTTTGAATCCGATATTATGAAAGCTACTGATATTCTATTCTACTAACAGCAATGATACTGTACACAAGATATGTTACATTCATACTAATATTATAGAGGGGAAAGATTTGATTTTTTGTTCGTTCGTTTGTAAAGGTTTAACTCAAAAACTACTCGAGCGATTTTAAATTCTTTCACCATTAGAAAGCTGTATTATCACAGAGTAACATAGGCTACATTTTATTTATATGTATAACCTAATCTAACCTACTTTGACACGAGCGAAGCCGAGGGAAAATGCTAGTATATAATAATACATACCTACATACACTACCGCCTCGCCACCGAGACATACTTATAAATGTATGTATAACTAACTACACCGAGAACTACACTTTTTCTAGAATTAAGGTATCCTATGTTCTTCTCTGTACCCCTGACAGCAAGTATGCGAAATTTCATGATAATCAGTCAAGCAGTTAAGGTGTGAAAACGTACCAAACAAACGAACCTACATTAGTATTTATAATACATATTTGTAAGGATTAAGATTAATAAGTTAATTTACGCTTGCTGTAAGATGTGTAAAGTTCAATGCCAGCGTGGTTGGCTATAGCCTAACGCTTCATACTGAGAGGAAGCCTGTGTCCGAGAGTAGGATAGTAATTAATGTTAAATGTTATTATTATAAAAGATTAGATTAGATTTATTATTCACTAGATTTTGTAGAGTTAGTTAAGTAACAGTAACTATGTCCTTTTTTGTTGCCCAGACAACGTGTATGCGAAATTTCATGATGTCGAGTATTTAAGGCTTGAAAGCGTAACAAATAAACTCACATTCGCATTTATAACATTAGTTAGGATTTAGTATGTCATTTTTGCCGAGGTAAATATATATTTAATAGTTGCTCGAGCCTGTAAAGGGTAAGAATTATCCTCATGAGTAAATCAGTTGAGCATCCAAGACAAACCAGTGCACAGGTACTCATTAAAAAATGCCTTATATGCCAATGTCAATAGAAACTAATTGAAATAGACATGACAAATTACGATACCATGAAAATATTAAAATATTTAGAAAATTGGTCCTCTCATATTAAGATATATTCTTAATAGCTGTAAATGTGTTTTCTTCGGTGGACAATTTATCAAGTATATTTACTGATGCATGCATTGCATGTAGGAGTGCAGGGTAATGAGGAGGCTGATGAATTAGCCAGGAAGGGCTCAGAGCAACTATTTGTGGGCCTCGAGCCATTCGTAGGACTCTCTGAGACTACCGTAAAGGCAGCTTTGAACGCACATGGCAATGATAAACACAGGTTAGAGTGGATGGCCCTTAGGGGTCTGACACACTCCAAGAAATTCATTGCAAACAGAGCCACGGGCTTCATCCGGAAGTTCTGCGGGTACAGCAAGGGCCAAATACGCCTGCTCACAGGAGCGTTCACTGGTCATTTTGCCACCAACAACTTCCTGTGCAGATTGAGATTGTCAAACAATTCGATCTGCAGAGCCTGTGGTGAACAGGACGAGTCTATATCACACCTACTGTGTGAATGTGACGCGTTGGCTGGACTAAGGATGGATTTGATGGGATTGGCATATCCGAAACCTTAAGACTTCAGGCTTCTCCCTCTGAAGTGTACGCTGCGACTGATGCAGTACATTCATAGGAAGATATCTCAAGGACAGATCTCGAGGCCGACACAAAAGATCCCGCTGGGTCGAAGTGTCGCCGGTCTACACTGACTGGTCCCCGAATAAGATAAGATAAGGTACTGCACAGATGATATACTGGCTAAAAAGGTCGTACGCCATAACATTTGCGTCGAGTATAGTAGGATCGATTCCCAAAGGAAAGAAAAATTATGATTACCATAAATATTTGTTCCAAGTCTTGGTATTATTTGTTTTCGCTGTTTGAATATTTGTAAAGTCACTGGCAACACAATATTCATATCTAGTGCAAGAATAGCCTTTAAAATATAATTATATATATATATATATATATATGCATATATCCACACAAATTTACACTCTACATATCACCGCTCCGTACAGAACGTCTATAAGTCTGCAATTCATTAAAACGAATCCAGCTCAACTGGCATCTAAGTAATTCCCAGTACTTTAGCGGCAGACGTAATTGCAAACGAAAGCAATGGACGATGTGAGTACTCGGTACATAAGTACTAACGTAAATGTTGACCGCGCTGAGTACGTCTTTGATAACGTCAAACAGCGTTCGGTAGAGCTTGCATAGAAACATGCGAATGTGAGTTGTGCACGTTTTGTTTCTGTATTTCCAGCTTGATCGAGTAATACGTCGTTTTAAGAAACGATCTGTGGATTTATAATTCTATTTTTCTTGCTGTGCTTGTATTTGTATGCTAGTTATAAAGATATGCAGCTATGAGTTTTAACCTGAGGATAGATTATTATTTTTATGTATATTTTACTAGTACGTTAGGATGTCAGGATTACACAGTGACATGCATCCAACACACAGAGGCCCTCAGAGTTTTAATCTAGAGTGGGATAAGGTACCTACCAAGACACCAGCCGCTTCAGGTGTAGGAGACTATCGCTACAAATGGAACCTAATAATTCTGGTCTATGGGTGGTTGATAGGCTAATGGTTATTATATTATTCGTTGTATAACCGCCGCGTACATCGATGGACCATAACATACGTATCCATAGTCTCATGCCTATGCTCTTAAAGGAGTTGGCAGGGACTTCACGGATGTCGTAGTGATTTAAGTGGTCGCCTGGCCACTGCTAGTATGGCGAGTGTTGTGTTCGAATCCCAAACGGGACAAAACTTCTTATGTTCCACAAATGGTTGTTCTGAGTTTAGTTGTTCTATGTGCTCGTTGTTTGAATGTTTAACGTCAACCTCGATACCGGAATTATTTGAGATTAGGAGTTGTATATTTTTTAAATATAAAGATTGTTATACGCTTTTTTGCTTGAGTAATAAGTGATTTTAAAACAATCCGTAGATGTAGAATTTGATTATAGTACTAGCCGGACAAGCGTTACACATACCGATGGCTATCAAGCGGTAATGCGTAAAAAAGTAGCGTCATTGTTAAGAAGATTGAAAGGCAGTAGCAACAGCATCCTTAAGATGATTGCCTCACGTTCGGACTGTCCGATCCAGTACAAATGGATAAAATTATTATCGGGCAAGACTGACAAGATATTGTGTATTTTTTATTATTGATTTATATTTCAGACTATAAGTAATTATGAATTTATTTGACATTGACTGCGTAAGTTTCAAATTTTATTTAATTTGTATTTGTTTTTATATGGATTTTATCTGAAATAAAGTTATTATTATTATTATTATAACTGACGCGCGCAACGATGGTGGAATTACATCACTATGCTATTTGTTATTTAAATATATACATACTTACGCCTTACTAGGTACCTACGTTTAAATATGGTCACTTTTCTGGATGTTATATTCTCATCTGACACTCAATGGTTGACATTGTGTGTTAGATAAGAATGTCTCTGATGACATCTAAATTATAAATATAAATAGTATAATACCAGCCCTGTATTCAATCGTACCAAAGCTGTGCACGGACCTCTTCTCAGTGTGAGAAGGCTAAGGAGCAGTCTACCACGCTGACTCAGTACGATTTGGCAGACTTAACATATTTTCGAAAACATAATGAAGTACTCACAGACATGCAGGTTTCCTCACGATGCTTTACTTTACCGTGAAAGCGAGCGATCATTTACTATTTAATACGCACATATCTCCGAATTGTCAAAGATGCGCGTCCAATGGTCTCCCTCTAGTCTATCAGATGTCAGATCACTGTTTTCCCATAAATATAAATAGTATTAATATCCCACACATTTTAAAAATTGTACGCTATCTTTTATGTAATGTGTGAGCTCATTCTTAGTGTAGACACATTTTGGTGCAATAATATTAAGTTAAAGTACGCTACATCTATGATTTAACTCTTTGTTTGTTATCATTTTATTTTAATTTATGAATCAATAATAATTTTTTATTCATTATTGCTAAAATGCCGCATACGATTAGTTGGTATAATTTTTTAATTATGCAATTTTTTAAAAATAGTAGTACTATTAAATTAGTATTTAAATATTAACGTTCACATACATTCATAGTCTCACGCATATATTTTCGAAGGGGTAGGCAGAGGTTTATTAAACATCTACAATATACATAACGTTTAAATCTCAAGTAATAGCGGGTAAGCCTATTGTGATTTGGATACAGTCCCAGAGTCAATACTGCCACTGAAAATTTCTTGATAAATAATCCCAAAAACATGACGCCCGATCAGGCAATCAAATTCAAGACGTCATACAAAGCAGTCGCATTCAATACCGCTGCACCAAAATGCACTTTTATTTATTGAAATCTTTACAAAATACTCTTTTGACATTTCTCAAGCAAGAAAATTAATAGATTGTCTCTTCCATTTATTGTCAGTGTGACTAACGCCTAGGATTCTTAAAATGTTATAAATATTGTTACTATTTACACACGCGCCTTAAAACGTGGGACTTAAAAACATTATTGGCGAAATGTGTTTGTCTAGAACTCTATCTGACCCTTCAGGCATATAGGCGTGATAATATGTATTAACATATTCACGCAAAATGTTTTGTTTTACTTACTGATCAACAGTACGGCTAAGGACGAAAAAATACATCAGAAAACAAATTCGACATAATGAGTATGCTATACAACTCTATCTATCCTTTCGGGAATATTTCGTGAGACTATGTATGTAGGTATCTATTTACCTATTAATACGTGAATCAAAAACTTTGTACCCCTTTTTACGGAAATTGCGCGGACGCAGGAGTATGAAACTTGGCACAGTTAAAGTGTATACGGAGAAGGAGGGGTGAATCCTAATATTTTTATAAAATATGCATTAGAAAAACGTTAAATTTATGAAAAACACTACACGCACACATCCATGCATTTGTCACACGCAGTCGAATAGTACAATTCTTTGTAACTATGGTTACATGGTTACCTATACCTTATTTATATGTAATAAAGTAAAAAGAAAACAAAGTAGCAAGCTTAGGAATTCTGGTCGAATTTTGACCACTAGACGACCGCTAGTTTTTATCATATTGATATCTATGGTCGCAAATGACGAAAATAAAGATTTTAATAGGTAATACTAGTGCTGATTAGTAGCAATAAGAAGTCTGGCATGCTCGGTAGACGTCAAAGGCACAACCTCAACAAAAACTATCACATATTCATACTAATTCTTGTACTTTTCCTTACTAATAAACGGTACGAAAACGGACGGATAAAAATACATCAGAAAGAATACATGACCTATTTTGGACCTCCAGTTATTCTTACAAACACTGCATCGCCCTACCAAGACAGTCAAAACTCAAAATTCCCACAGAATCCGATCTCTACATGAATCCCACGACACCGACTAACACTAAAATGGTTCAGGGTCAAAATGACCATGGGTTCAAATCTCCTGTATTCTAACAAGGGGATGCTGCAAGCAAAGTAATGTATGCACACACCTTTATGTATAACCAACATCTCGATACCCCTTCACAAATAAAACACATTCGATTTTGAGCTCTATGCGGACTACATAAGGTTTATAGAGTATTTTATGTAGGGATAAACTTATCTTTGTCACTTACTCAGCACCCTTAATTTGTAGAGTAATAACTGGTTTGTGCACAATAGTTAGGCTTATTAACATAACTCCTTGACCGGACACAACTGGACACTTATTAATATTTATAAAATTACTCGCACATGTATCTGTTAAAAAACGTATCGAAAATACTTAGTTGTTCGAGTGACGCCGTTCTGACAACGCGTGTGATTTGAAAAATGCTAGCCGTTGTGATTAATCACCCACCATATGGGTAAGTTAATCTTTATTACCTATTATATAGTCTTAATTTTACGGCTTCAAGTTGTAGCATAGTGGGAGACCATTGGACTGCCAAGCAGAGGTCTCGAGTTCGATCACAAGGCGCGCTCTGACTTTTCGAAGTTATATGCGTATTAAATAGTTAGTTATCGATCGGTTTAACGGTAAAGGAAAACGTCATGAAGACACAAGCATGTCTAAAACTTCTTTTTAATGTTCTCGAAGATATGTCAAATCTGCCAACCCACAAAGGGCCAGCGTGGTGGACTATGGCCTAACCCGTGCCGAGGCACGGGCCTCTTCTTAGTGTGAGAAGGGAGTATTTTAAGTGCAGGGCTGATATTATATATTATAGATTTAAATTTATGTATGTTAGCTGACTCGTTGGTTAAGTGGAACCACTAGTTCTATTCCCAGGTCAGACAAAATGCTATTGGAGTCTTCTATATAAAAAAATTTACTAACAGTACGTATTCTGAAACAGTGACACTAGACGACAATAGGCACTCCTTCTATTCCGTGGGACCTAAAACTATGCCTGGTGAAATGTGGGTCCAATACACCTCATTCTACCTCTTTGAAGTTATCCACATGTGACTAGTTAACGATTTGCTTCTCTGGTCATGTGGCATGAGTTTGCATGTAGTAGCACTCCCGGGTCGGACAATTTTCTCTGTCCGATATTCTCAGTATATAGAATGAAATAGTGTCTGGTAGACATCCTATTACCTAAGAGGTTGGTCATAGCTAGCGAGATGACACTTAACTACACATTGCCCGGGGATATAACAGGCGTGATGATACTATATTTTCTACATTATCAACTCTAGTCCCAACGTTACGGAAACATTGTTCCTCTTACCTTACGTTATATAGCAGCTTGTCTATTTTCCATTCGCTTATTATTTCTGCTATTACAATCTCATCTTACCCTTTTGCTTATACACGACAATAAAAATTATAGTCACGGCAAAATTATGCTTTTAAACTTCTGCTGGCCATTTTTTTATTAATATACGTCTTAACTTATATAATTGTAATTAATATAACTCTTAATTTATATTAACAATTTATTTTAAACTGCGGAGGAATACTATGACGCCTATTAGAGGGTTTTAGTTTTCTTATTTATTTCTGTTTTATAATATTTTAGGTATAAGTTAGTTTCAAAGAATTGTATTTATATGTACATTGTTTTTAACTTTTGCATTTCAATATATATGTAAAGTCATTTATTTTTTTATCCTTAAGTCACCTGTAATTAATATAACAACAATTGTAATTTGCTGCTAAGGTTAATAAAATAATTTAATTAAATAATTAATTTAATAATTAATCATTTATGGCGTGCGACCGAACTAAGCAAAAAATATTTGGTTAGTATAGTGTTTAAAAATATTTGTGTAAAACATCTATTAAATGTATATCTGGTTTAGATATATAGTTTCTAACGAACGAAGCCCCACACGCAAAACAAATATTGGAGGAACAAACTATATTTTTGTCTCATATGGCGATTGAACCTTTAACATTCGATACGGCTGCAATAGCAAGATGATTACTATGACCATTGCGCACCCGTTTCAGCTAGGCCGAGGTATATTAACATATATTCCAACTATGATCAGCAGCTGCGCAAGCGCATACATTTACATTAATTGACCAACGAGGGTTACAATACAGCGCATTGCTTTAACTTCTTTATTCTTAAATTTAATATTTTGTTTTAATCCCAAAATTAAGTGGAAAACCTTACTAAACTTGTCCAGTCTTGGGATACAAGACATAATTGAAAACCTATTGTGTCCGGCCATCTGTGCTACAAACGAAATTACAAATATTAAACCAATTATTTTTATTACCAGTCTTTTTTACTATATACATAAATTATTAGTCCATTAATTTAGATTTTAGACCTCATTTGTACCCTGATTGAAAGAATTGAGACTTACTGTAATTACTTGTAATTGTATAATGAAATTTCATTAGTTCCGTGCGAGGTTGGAAGCATCAGCGCTCATCGCATTAATAATGTACTAGCCCATCAAACCAAAACGCCATACGCTCAACCATTTCATACGTCTAGACTTTCAATCCCTAACTACAACTTTGATAACTATCAACGTTGTTTAGATTGCTCGATACCGTGTCCCATCACTAAAGAGCCAATAAATCGATAAACGTCGCGCGGGCCAGCCGTCTCATCACTAATTTACAATTTTATGGCTTGTGGGATCGTGTGGGGGTGAGCGGGCGGGGGGTTAGGTCGCCACTCCATTAGTGGAGTTTGAACCCCCCGCGCGGACCGGTTAACCCTACGGGACTGGGCGCACAAAAAATAAGTTTTCTTCAAGATTTTTTGACCGTCTTTTTACTTCAAGATGGCGTGGTACTACGTAATATTCTTGCTGACAGTTCTTTGGACTATCATACAAATATCCTATTATATTTATAATGCAGAATAACTCTATTATTAAAGTTAATCCTTAGTAATATTATAAATGCGAAAGTTTGTATGGATGTATGAATGTTTGTTACTCTTTCACACAAAAACTACTGGACCGATTGCGATGAAACTTGGTATGTAGATAGCTGAAGACCTGGACTCACACATAGCTATTTATCCCGATATTCGCATGGGAATGGGACTTACGCGGGTGAATCCGCGGGGAAAACTAATAATCTTATATATTCGCTCATAGTATATAATATGTATTTAGAAACATAAGTGTATACTGAATCGTACGTATTATATAATATATAAGAAAATAAGTAATAAAAATGAAATGGTAGGCATTAGGTTAGAAAGTGTTTAATGTGTGTGTATTGTGAACATAATATTAACAAATAAATAACAAACAATACGACTTTATATTATAATATATTTACTTATATATTTAATAATATGTATAAAATGTATAAAGCAATGTGGTGACATTTGTTGATGTCGTGGATCTACAAAGGCCCGTTAACACAAGTTTTTGACGCTAGTGTGATGCTATCTTTGTCTTGATTATGTGATATGTCTTTGTCAAGCAACTCGCCTATTGTAGATAGGTTTAATACCGACAATTATGGCAACTTGCGCTAAAAGTGCACAGACCAACTGCTTCTTCTTCTTTTCGTGTGGTTAGTGGCCAACCTGTTGTCAAGAGTCGTTCAAGCCGCCCGTAGGCCTCTGACATGGCTTGACGACTGCTGTCAATTTAGCAACAACCAGGACTGACTTGTTACGTGCCCTCCGAAGCATGGAGACGCTCAGATGAAATACTACTAAGCGGTCACCCATCTATATACTGACCGCACCCAACGTTGCTTAACCTCGCTAATCGTTTACCGATCAGTGAGTGCAACTGGCTATGAGCGCCTCAGACTAACTGCTATAAGTTTTCCATCAAGATTCCCAGTAGCATTATCCTTGAACTGAACTCTGAAAAATTCACAATAATATGAATAATGCAAGTGTTTGTTACTGGTTTTAATAAACCCCTTCATCAGTCATACCCGAAATGTATTTACTTTGTATGGATTGACTCTGGTTCTTGAGATAGTCAACATAAAGAACGATTCCATCAGGACATTAGAACAATGAAAGAAAGATACCAAGACCGATGGAACAGCCATATTATGATGGCAGACTATTACTTGAGTTAAATAAGGGATTATCCTGAACATAAACACAATAGAAAAGCTTACAGATAAAGTTTTCTAATTTATTTTATGATTTTTTGTTAATAGCATACGTATTAAGTTTTCTTTTCGTTATTATATAGCCGCTTCTAAAAAATATATGTCATATATAATTGTATTTTTATTTCGATCTCTTTTTAGTCATATAGTTATAAAGTCTTATCTCATAGACTAGAGTCAATTTAACAAATCTGATATTTTCTCGTATTCATTCGTATGAACTTACACAAAATTGACTTCAAGTTACCATGCCGCAAAATGACTGTTCCATAGTGTAATTAACTAGCTTAGGCTCACGGCTTCACTCGTATACAAGTAGGTAAGGTTATATTAGTCACAGTAAACAAAATATAGACTATGTTACTCAGTGATAACATAGCTTTCTAAGAAAATGTTTTTGCAAAAGAGTTTTATAATCGGTTCATTAGTTTTGTGTTATACACTTACAAACCAACAAACAAACAAAAAATAAAATCTTTCCTTATAATATTAGAATAGATAATAAAAGTCTTATAATTCAATAAACAAGTGAACAGATACCTTATTCACATCATTATATATTATACTAACAACCTAAAAATACCTAAAAAAAACAAAATCCGAGTCAAACGCTGACTTAATATGCAAACTGTACAATTTCACGCCTCCCGACAAGAAACGCGTGCAAAGGAGAAAGGACAAAACTGAGACGGGACAGAGAGGGAGATCTTTAAGATACGTTGTCATGGCAACCGTGACACGCACACATCCACAGCTTAACGATAGTTACCACCCACACACGCTTACTGTAGGTATTAGGAGAATTCGACCCGACCCCCAAAGTTTCAGTTATTAAGCAAATGCTTCGTAAACATTCTGGGTGGCCACCTTTACTTTCGTACTATAAATAGGACGGGCATGGCTTAAAGCTTCAATTAAGTAAATGTATGTAAAGGTGCTGTTGTTCAAATCTAGACGGGACGTAGAAGTTTTATGTTATCGCCGTGGAAAATACCATCGTTTTGTACTTATGTCTATTTTGTTACAATCTGAGGGTGGCCTTTCTAAAAAAAATATAGTTTTGATTTTAAATATAGAACAGTGGTAGTTTAATATTTATAAGCGGTGCCAATCGCGGGTAATCAAACTTTACAAAAGGCTCTGTACTGCTACTGATTATTTCTTGACAGAAAAACTCAATAGAACTTTGTTTGATCTGGGATTCGAACCCGAGGTAGTTTACACAGCAGTTGGATTCACTACCGCTGCGGGCAGGCTGAAACTCTAAATTTCAGCGTTATATATATAATATATTATGTTTAATATAATTTATTATATTTGCTACTGAGGCATAAATATCAATGTAGATATTAAAGTATCTATAAATAATCAATCATATTCTGGGGAAATACAACCAACTGGGATAAAGTTTCCAAATGTCAAAAAAGGTGCGTGCAAGCTATGTGTGGTTTAAAAAGAACTGACAGCTGCAAGAAATATTTTATAGAATTAAAAATACTTACCGTGCTATCTTTATATATTTTTGAAATGGCTTCGTTTATCAGACATCATCCATCACTATTTACATTAGAGCTTAAATTGCGAAATAGAAGTCACTTGTACAATAATCTTACCAGTCAATATAGAACTACCCTTTTTGGGAAAAGTGTGTTTGCTATGGCCGCAAAGATCTACAATAAAATTCCTAATGACATCAAAAAATGTGGCAACATTCATGTCTTTAAAATAAATCATTCCAATTTCTTATAGAAAATTGTTATTACAATGTAGATGAATTTTATAGAATATAATTTTTTAAATGTTTTATGTGCGCTTAACTATAATTTATTGTTGTTCATTATCTTGTGTTTGTCCTGACTGTAGTAATAATATAATTTATGTTAAATATTCAATGCAATTTATAATATCAATACATTTCATCATCAATCAGAATTTACAAGATTATATTATTTTGTAATTATTTTTAAATAATTTGTATGCCCAAGTGGCTGATCATGGAATGGACGTTATTAACTACTTATCTTTATATATATAATTCTTCTGTACGTGTGTTGACAGTGAACTCCTCCTAAACGGCTGGACCGATTTGAATGATTTTTTTGTGTGTGTCCAAGTGGATTCGAAGATGGTTTAGATTTGGTTTTTTTTTGTCTATACTGGACAACCGTCTGTCGGGACAGCTAGTATAATTACGTAATGAACACCTGTATATAACCCATGTATCACAAATAAACTATTTGATTTGATTTGATAATATTTCTACCTATCTACTAGTATATTGTTAAGTATATTTTTTTAATATCTACACTAATATTATAAAGCCGAAGATTTTGTTTGTTTGGTTGAACGCGTTAATCTCAGGAGTAGTTCCTACTGGTACGAATTGAATAATTCTTTTAGTGTTAGATAGCTTATTTATCGAGGAAGGTTATGGGCTTTATAACATCGCGCTAAAACCCACGGGAGTGGTTCAGTAATCATTAACGCAGGTGAAACCGCGGGCACATCTAGTTTATAATATAAGACTCTTGTTTCTATTTTCTAATCGCTAATCTATTAAGCTGCCAAATTTAAAATCTTTTTGCATGAGATTACTAATTTACTAAGGATGAGAGGAACTTACGAGGAAGACGCAGTAGTGGATCTAAACGCAGGGCACAGCTAGTGTTCAGTAAAAATGTTATTTTACATGCAATTACTTTGTTGACAATTCAATTATTGTTGGAGTTTAGATATAATTTTTTTTTTTTTAAATTCAGGTCAATGATTGTACCTGTGTCAGCTGTATTTTACAAACAATTGAATGTTCTTTAGATTCAAACCAACAATAAAACAATTAAATCTTTGTAGGTGCCGAACGGTAATTCAACCTGGAACACTGAAAATCTTAGTCAAGCTACCACTAAAACACAGCACTCAAATTACGAAACAATTCAAATCTCATTACATACTAAAACAGATTTTTATACATAACATACGCATATAAAAAATAATAAATGTTTTCTACCATTCGTAACGACACGGCAGTCAGAACATAACGTTAAAGATAGAAATCCTTAACAGCAGCACGGAGTCTGGTAATATGCCAGATATCTATCAGATAATAGGTTTAACCCTACAATGAGGAACCAAATATAAAAAAATGTAGATGTTTACATAGGTCTATTTTGATACAGTATTAGGTATAGCGTTTTACAGTAAACATAACCGGTCCATCTTATCAAATAAAACGACGGGATTGTTCTCTGATAAAATTGGGTCAATCCGCTACGATGAATGATCAAAGGAAGGAATTGCTATCACCGTTTGACAAATGGATCGGTGTCCATCCACATACCTCATCCTACTATAGTAAAGGACATCTAACATATAGAGAGGAACCTTTGTATGATATAAACACTTTACTACACATAACGTGTTTATACTTTGTTAGCAACCAAAGTTCTTAAGCTGTTTACCCTGAAAACAAATAAGCAGTATGATTATTATCCCTATTTATAATATTTTTACTATAATGTTTAAATGGATATTATTTAGATTAAATAAACACATTCAACTAAAATATTTTACTGGTTTGATAGATAGCATTGTATTTAATATTATAATTATGTATACTAGCTGTCCTGACAGACGTTGTCCTGTACAGGCGGAAAAAAAAAAAGAACAGAAGAATTATATATATAAAGAAGATATATGTATGTTCACATATAGAATGATCAAAGGACACTGTTTTAATAACAAATGCTCCCAAAATATCAAAAGATCCTTTTCTATTGATTATAACCCAATGACATATTGCTGTCATTGGATTATAATCAAATTAATCACTCGTCCAAGGTTTGATACCTAGGCAAACTGTTTGACGACTCTCATTAGCAGCACTGAGTCTGAAAATGAGTTGACGGTAAAAGGAAAGACAAGCGATATAAGATGCACCTATTACCTAGGAATTGAAAACACGGTGCAATACATATGTGTCAAAAGGAAAACATTTATTTAAAAAAAATAACAATACATTTTTTTTTAATATTATTATACGGTAGACGCACAAAACCATCTAGACGTATACATATACATTACATACAAAAGCTTAGCAAACGACAAGAAAACCTCATCTACCTACACCTAGGCTACTTGTACCGATCATCAAAATTTTCTCCTTCCACTAAAACACCACACTTACAGGGATCCTACCTACTCACCCCTCTCTAATAAGTGGTGTTCGACCAGAGGCTTAAGTCGGCGTCCTTAATTCGCCCCCCCTCCCTCTCCCCCCTAAGACATATTTCATCGGAACTTCCAACTAGGGAGGGTAGTAGCAACTTTACGTAATATTTCACAGATAAATAATATACAAGATACGTGGAAAGCGGTTGTAAATGTGCTTGTACGAAATGGGTGGTTAGTTCCAAGTGTTTTTTGATTTAGGAGTTCTGTACATGTTGGGTATTAGGTATGAATAGAATTTAAACAGTAATAGCGGGGTACTTGTGTTATTTATACAATATGGTCTGTTCATATAGCTCGGAGAATAGTATCATGCATACGATGAGAAGTTATATCATTGTGAAAAAGCTTTCAACTAGTTTCATATCTACATATTTTGTCGTTAATTTTATATTAATATGAATACGCTAATTTCAGTACTACCAGAAATAATTTGATCATTCTTTTTGCATTTAATAATACTAATTCTTAAGAAAAGTTTTAGACAATATTTTCATACGTGTTTGGTTTCACAATCTGGTAACTACTACAAGAAATAGCTAGTTGTATTATAAAACTTAGTTATATAATACAACTAGCTATTTATATATATATATATTTATATATATATATATATATATCTATATATACATACATACATACATACATACATACATAAATTCTCGCCTGTTTCCCAGAGGGGTAGGCAGAGACTACGGATTTCCATTTGCTACGATCCTGACACACTTCTCTGGCTTCATTCACTTTCATAACATTCCTCATACACGCTCGCCGGTTTAAAGTGCTCTTAACCTGGCCTTTATCCAGAACGTCTCCGATCTGATCAAGAAACGTTCGCCTAGGTCTTCCCCTTGCGACTGTTCCATTCACACTAGCCTACACTAGTTTATATCTATATATATACATACACATATATACATACATACATACATAATGTCACCTTATATCCCCTAAGGAGTAGGCAAACCTGTATTTTTCTCACATTTGACTAGCTATGTATTAGGTCCCGCGTAATAGGAGGCGAACCTATTGCCATTTACCAGCGGAGGTTGCAATAACCTCCGAGTTGCTACTAGAAATTTCTTAACAGAAAATCCGAAAAACACTGCCAACCTACTACGTTCCACAGGGGAAAACCTACGCCACCTAGTGGGTATAATAACAAGCCACTGCTCACTCAATAAACACCTATTCAACATCGGCATCACTGACAGTCCCTTAAGTAGAGGCTGCATGGAGACCGAGAAGACACCGGCTCACGTGCTCCTACATTGTAAAAGCGTGAGCAACCAACGGGCGAAACTTCTAAACAGTTCAGAAACGATGAAGAGGTACTGCGCAATATCGGTCCCCTATTATCTTTCGGAGCTGAGGTGGTATCAGTAACCGAACAATATTTCGCGTCGGTTACTTACGCACAATGGCCCCAATTGTGGGGCTAAGTGCGGATAACACACGTTCAACTAACTAACACTCCCTGACCCAGAAATCACAATCACACACTTTAACTTATCGCTTTACTTAATCGTTGGTAAAGTAGCATTAGTTTGTGCGCAAGCTTAAGATTGATCAATATAGATTTATTTGATTAAGAAAATTCTCAATAATAGAATAAAATCTATAACTATGCCTAACAGTTGACGTAATGTGGATACCGTAAATTTTTACGATATCCTATGCGGATCTTATAAAAAGCGTAGCTTAATGAAAGCTTAGGCCAAAAATATATTTTAGTTATATCTATTCTACCTAAGTAATTTCTTGTCTTCGAATTTGTTTACGCATAAATTATGTATATGGATATTATAACTTTAAACTTACGCGTTGGTTAATACACCTTTATAATTCATAACGTGTACTAAAACGATCATGCATTCGATGCTAGACGTTACACCGGCCGCGGTCACAAGCTGACATGTAATTGTATTTCAGATACTGTACGGATGTAATTGTATTCCAAAAGGCCAATACGCTCAATAAATCCTGTTCAAAATAGAGTGCCGATTTAGTCTAATAAACGTGAAATGTGAACTGAAATGCAATATAAGTTCACATGTGACGTTTCTTTTAATTTAGGAGAATGCTATTTGTGATAATTATGACACTGAGACTAGATCGGAATTTATTTGGAATAGTTTTATTAAGAGAATAGGATTTCGGTTCTCTGTTTTGTACCTATTGAATAAATCAATTAATTGAACATAGACCGTTCCAATACTTACTTGTCCGGATTTAGAAATTAAAGCGAAACCGTTTCACAACCCGATATCTGAATCTCGCTATATTAACAAAGCCGACGATAATAAAAAGAAAAACGCCTGTTTCGCTGGAGACTTTACAAACATCCAAAGAACGGACACAAAGAACATCCAGACTAATAACAACTATTTGTGGATTACACAAATTTAATATTATTTAATATTATTACGTAATTATTGTTATATTTAGATTTGTATAGTCAGTAATATATGAAATGTTACTGACTATAAAAATATATTTAATTGTACCAAAATTATACTTAACTAGTGAAATACTAGTTACATGGTTTCACCCGCGTAAGTCCCGTTCCCGTAAGAAAACCGGGATAAAAGTAACCTATAGGTGAATCCAGGTCTCCAGCTTTCTACATACCAAGTTTCATCGCAATCGGTCTAGTAGTTTTTGCGTGAAGGAGTAACAAACATCCATACATCCATACATCCTCACAAACTTTCACATTTATAATATTAAATAAGGATTGGCGATTTAAAAGCGTGGCCGTGAGATTCTTGAAGGTATCTTCTCATAGGCTCAACCCTTTGCTTGAACCTAGCAACTAACCTAAACGTAGCTTAACTAATTTATTATACTCAATAACCTATATATTTGGCGTTGATAAGTGATACTATGTAACCTAAATGAATTAATTATATTAAATGAATAAATAAATATTATTAAATGAATAAATTTGACTTCGATCTCTCGTATGAAAATCGAACCCACAACACGGCACACGACGTCATCCGTGCATTACCAGAAAGATGGCTAACTTACTGAAAGACCCGTTCAATATCTAAGTTTTTCAGAAACTAGTTAGTCTATACATATATCTTTGAATATCAGTACAAAACAAACCACCATCAATAAGCCGTGCCGTTAGCGCGTATCGAAGCCTTGCAAGTTTTAATGAAAGCCTCTACAAACACTCTGTATGTAATGCTTACTACATATATTAGTGCGAACTAGCCCCGCCCGCTGGGTTCACTTGCGTTTTATTCACTGTTAATCTGTACAGCAGTATTATACCTATAGATGGAGTGTTTGTTGGTTTTATCGCGCTAATCTCAGAAACTATCAGCCCAATTTGACAAAAAAATGTTTTAGATAGCTCGTTTATTAAGGTAAGTTTTAGGCTATAATAATATATCGTTACGCTGCAACTCAAAGGAGCAGCGTAGTATATAAATAAAACGTCAATAAAAGTGATAGACGCTGCATATATATTTTTTTAAATTATTTCTTTCCTTTGCTATAGTAACTCAGATGTACATGATTTAAAACTCGTCCAACGTAATTGTTTAACGGTGAGATGAGCTCTTAATTCTGTTACTTAACCTAAGTTATACACTTCTTCTCCCTAGCCTTTATTATTCCCAAGTCACTTGGGGTCGGCTTTTCTAGTCTAACCGGATTTGACTGGATATCAGTTTTTACACGGAGCGGTTGCCACCTGACCTCCGCAACCTGAAGGCTAACGATACCCTAAGGCTAGTTCAGTGTCAGGATATTAAAGGGAACTGACTTCCCAATAACGACTGCCATAGATGTTCATGGCAGCCGGGACCGACGGCTTAACGTGCTCTCCGAGGCACGGTGTGTATAACCTAAGTTATACACATTAAACAAAAATAAAACACAATAAAATATTTAAAAAAAAATGAAGAGCATAGCAGATATATTTTTAAATCGTAGTTATGTCAGCATCGTAGCAATTACAAGCCGATACATACGACACACGCCAATTTCTCGGCGATAATTCTCGAGATAGAAAAAGGCCTACTTTGACTAATTGATACTAGACGTCCGAGCGTCTATAGATAGGTATATATATATTTATATTATTGACTAATGTCATGATCATGGACGACGGTTGTACCTTATTCCAAGTTCTTTAACACAAATAAATGTTCGTTTTGTTTATGAATATGACATCATAGTTGTATGTTACCTATTGAACGTGGGTAAAACGTGTCTCATAGATAAATCATGTCCTAGATTAACACATAAGATACTGTTTATCCCGGTATGCGTACCGGTGGGATTTACGCGGCGAAAACCGCGGTTGAAGCCAGTACAAATATATACTTCGAGGCAGCATCGAAGGTAGAATTGAAGAGGACAGTCGAAGTTTGTCTAAAGAGTCACAAATACACAGCTACAATAGCTTGTTTGTTAACTCTCATTTTTAGACTTTACTAATCTCGAAGTGAGACGAATGTCAATTTCTGCATTAAATATACTTGATACGAAATCGCTTTGTTAACTTCTTTTACGTCAGCACGTAAAAGAAGTCAACATAGCAATTTTCATTTTCTTTCTTTCCGCTCGGTCATCTGCATCAGTCAACGTAATCTGTGACAGCGTCATATAGCGCAAATAATTGTAACCAAAACCAACAGAGGCCATACAAGCGTTTCAAACATACGTACACACAGACTATATTCATATAGATATCCCTATACATACATGGTAAATGGTTACAAAAGGCGATAGTTTGCAGGCGCGGGGTGGCGGGGGGAAGGGTAGAATTACCACAAGATTGCTGCCATTCTTTAGGGCTCGGGAGACCCTTAACCCTTAGAAGGTTACCCCGAATTTGAAACCTTGCGTGAGATAATTTAATTAATTATTCTGATTTCAAGTAAAACGACTGGCTTAGAACTTCAAATAGAATTTAAGAATGATAATGGCGGTCAGGTCTTCAGTTCTTTATGCTATAGGAACATTGATGGCCGAAAGTTACTATTTTGTATAAATATAACTTTAAGTTACAATTTAAGGCATATAATATTTATATAGCCGTTGTCCATATATTGCTTAAGGTGTTGGCAAAGGTACTAACTTCGTTTTCAGGATCTATATAGCATAATAAGCTTCCATAGGGAAAGGCAATAGGGTTAAGACCGAATCGCCTTTCCCTATGGAAGGTAATACGGTATACAAGTTCTATTTCTGGATCGAGCTAAATGTAATTACATTTTCATGACCTATCATCATAACCGGCTAAATTTAGTTGTATAGCTATGTTCGTTATTAATAACAGTTGTAATTATTTTGCTACCTTTAAATGAATCTCAGAACTTACACAAAATATACAACGAATCGGCATGACTGTCTGTCCGTTCGTACTCTTATCGTAACTTAACTCGTAAATCAAATAATATATAATTTTGTCAACCGGCCAGGTTTTGGCATACATTTGGTTACAATAAGTAAACCTAAAGAGTTAACAGTAGGCATTTATCAGTATCATATCAATCAGAAAAATCACGGCACGGCGCGGGTGCGCTACGGCAATAAATCATAGTACAAGCAAATGGAGCCACGGTTACTGCTAGTGGTATTCTATTTAAATAACTGAAAATATTTAGTTTTCTTTAACCATTAAGATTTGCTCGTTACTAGTATTATTATAATTCCATCAAACGAAACTAAAAGCAGTTCGCTTCAACAATATAACGAACGGGTTAAAAGTTTCAAATGAAAAAAGAAACAATCATATTCAAACACAGCTTATCGGCATTAGACGCGTTTGTAGCATTTAAGTACGACTTAATACCCACAAAGTTCCCAAACCTTTTCCAAAGCAATTAAAATGAAAGCCGAATAACTTTCTAACCGTATTACCACTAATATTCTCAAAGCCCAAACGAATTCGAACTGAAGCAATCGTCTGAAGACAATTTTCCACTTTTTTTCACAAGTAGGCCAGTGAAACTTGGGCGTAACTATGGTATCGACGGTTTTACAATACACGAGACGACACCGACACGACTCATTATCGATGTCACTTGGACACGACACGAAGAATGTATGTAGGTTTTTCCGAGAACGATAATAATTGTTTTAAATACTTAATATAACAGCAACCTTCATATATAAATAAAGTACTATAAGTTTTATTTATAGAATTATTATAATTGATCAATGTTCCCAGATTCCAATATTTTTATTTCTTGCCCGTTATCAATAAAACACGATACAAAACAAAACAAATTTCGAATGCGATTGTTCGCTATTGTCAATTTCATGATACGAATGAACAGAAGTGCCACCCGAACTTCTTCAGCAAGACAGCTCTTTCATATTCTTATTAGAAACCGGCGTAAAAGAAGTATCAGTTTGAATGCATGCAAACGCCTAGTAAACAATAGTCTCAAAGACCCACAGATATACATATACTGCGATTTCTTTCCTATTTCCTAGACATCACCATTCTAGAGAGGTACTCATTTAAGTTAATTCAACCGATTTAAAACTACAATAACCGTTTATTAACTTCTGAGTCTTCTTCGAAGAGGTTAATGAAAACACTATGTGGGTCTGTGTGTTTGTCTGTTAGTGACAGTTTCTTAGTGATAGGCATAACTCCGGAACGGATCGATTGACTTGTAACTTGGTGTAGAGATACCTTGGGTTCATCCCTCGGTCGAGTTTGAATATGGGACCTGTGGGTCAAACGACCCCCGAGATATAGGGTTAAAACATCATAAGATCAGGGGATATCCACCAACAGAGTGCTTTGGAAGTCCAAGGGCAGAAGCAGTGAGACATTACAAAAAGATTATAAAAAATTATAAATAAAATTACATGAAGATGAAGAGGTTGAATCCTGGGTTTTTACACCCATCTCGTTATGAAGTAAGCCGAATGCTTTTTTACCACCATTGCTCTATCAATGACATTCTTCCTTCGTATAGATATCGCTGCTATATCGTCGTCGTTAAGTATAAAACATCTCGTAGGGTCGGTACCTCGGGCCCTCCATGCTCGAGTGAAGGTTGGCCGAGCTAACACTCAAGGAAATTGGGTCATTTGTCCCTTCTGCCGCTAGTGAACACTTTGTTTATACCCACTTCGTTTTTGTACAAACGTGATTTCAGACCGGCTAATGGCCTTGAACGTGGACATATACGTGTATCTACGCATCTGCTTATACCCCCTACCGTTGTTCAATGGTTTAGTCGGACTGTGTTTTGTTTTCTTCTGCCGCATTTGATAAAGCCTATGCAAAAGAGAGATAGGCATTGTCTAATTCATAACGATTTTAGTAAAGTTTCTTACAGTAGGTAGTTTGTTGTCAATGTTGAATTGATAGTTCTGTTGTTTGGTAATGGTAGACTTCAATGCGTATTTTAGTGTTAAATAGGTTTATACTTGACTTTTTTTTCATACAGGGTTGTCCTGATGATGACATGTTTGATTAATTCGGTTGTAATACCGGTGATCTCATTCAGTAGACTTTGCGTAATGCTAGATTAAATATATAGATGGACAGACAGACTAAAAGTCTATATGGCATTGTTTTGGATGCAGATGACTCTAAATAGTCGAAATTAGTTTGCTATGATATATTTTCATTCAATATACAGAAATGAAATTGTTTTACTTCTATAATAGTTTATAATATGTATATTCGCGAATTGTGTTCTCGTTTCCCACGAATATAGCTTGTGTATGGCACCAGCTTTCAAGGAAGCTTGTTGGATAGAGAATAGACAACCTCTATTAAGTGGAACCTAAAACAACAATAATAATTTGCATATTGTAGTAATACACCTCTGCCTACTCCTTCGCGGATATAGGTATGTAGCCGTGTATGTTACAAACAGATATAACAACTTTCACATTTATTATAATAGTTCAAATACGAATTACTATCCCACGAACTGATAAATTGATACACGTGTCACTTTAAAAAGCACCCGAATTCTAAAGAACTTATTTGAACTATTCGGAACATATTTTGGTTTCACGAAAAGTAGTCGAATTAGACCATAGCGCTTTCGCTTCTGTTGTCTCGACATTAGAAAAATGGTCGTATCACTGCGACTACTTTTGTACTGCCTACACTTTCGATTAAAGTGCCGTCAACCGATAATATATTTTATTTCATAATTCGTAAGATCATAAACAATAACATATCTTATCCGCCATCAATTTCTAACACGTCGAATAGTTTATAAGCAACATAATATCAACATCCTAAACTGATAAATATTAATTTATTAAAGGAAAGTTTCGTCGAGTATCGATCCCTCATAATTACACCCAAACTCACACACCCAACTATGATTATATACAACAGGCAATTTAATAATGTTCTTAGCACCCCCAAGTTTAAGAACCCCCCTCGTTCTTACCCCCGCGGGGTGTGAACCCGCCTTAAAGTTGGGGGGGTCCGTTCACCCCTTGATATTAGTTCCCACCGAAGTAATCTTAGGGCCCATCTGTGATGTTGCTTGTTTTAATGGCGCTCGCTAATAGTAGAGCCAATTTTAAGGCCGGCTTTCTCGTATAGAGTGTCATATTCCGTAATATTTAATATAGATACTACAATTATTACTACTGCCGAAGACTGCCTCAGTGGTGCGTCTGGTTTCGTCTCGGGGTCTAATCCAAGGTCGGGCAAAGTATTGGAGGATTTTTCAAGACGTTCTCAATAACATCCCGGTGTCTGTAACGGTGTCCGGTAGACGTCGAGATGCACGCTTCTATTATTTGTGATATAAAGTCGTAGTAGTTCCAGACATTAGAGGCGAACCTTTTTATGTATACCGGACACCAATCTATATCTATATAAAGACATAGTTGGTGAAATTTGTACTTGAGCGGTGATATTAGGGTTTGGGTCCCAGGACGTCTCATATCTCGAAGCCCCGGGACTTTTCGTAATTTTAGTTGTCTCGAGTCCCGGGACTTTCTTTTCGAGACTCGAGACGAGACAAGATTGTCGAAATTGTTAATTATTACAAAAATCAGAAACAGATTGTCGGACAAAGCTGTTGACGCTCTGATATTTTTAAAAGCCTATTTTATTAAATCAAAGAAGTCTAATTAATGTGTTAGTTGATTATTTAAAAGACTGATTTATAATTCTGTTTTATTATTTATATTGAGATTATTTAATTATGAAACAAATCTGTGATTATGTGAATTAACAATTTTGTGATTATGACCAATGATTAGATACTAGAATTACTAGATAATAGTAAAGTAATTAAGAATTAGTATGATTTTTAACAAAGTTCATTTTAGTTGATTATTTAAAAGACTGATTTATAATTTTGTTTTATTATTTATATTGAGATTATTTAATTATGAAACAAATCTGTGATTATGTGAATTAACAATGTTGTGATTATGACCGATGATTAGATACTAGAATTACTAGATAATAGTAAAGTAATTAAGAATTAGTATGATTTTTAACAAAGTTCTTTTTAGTTGATTATTTAAAAGACTGATTTATAATTCTGTTTTATTATTTATATGGAGATTATTTAATTATGAAACAAATATGTGATTATGTGAATTAACAATGTTGTGATTATGACCAATGATTAGATACTAGAATTACTACATAACAGTAAAATAATTAAGAATTAGTATGATTTTTAAAAAAGGTCGTTTTAGTTGATTATTTAAAAGACTGATTTATAATTATGTTTTATTATTTATATTGAGATTATTTAATTATGAAACAAATCTGTGATTATGTGAATTAACAATGTTGTGATTATGACCAATGATTAGATACTAGAATTACTAGATAATAGTAAAGTAATTAAGAATTAGTATGATTTTAATCAAAGTTCGTTTTAAAAATATAAGATTTAACTGCTTAAAAGTGAATCTGTGTGTGATTCAAAGAAATAAGCAAAGCAATTATTAAGACTGAAATTAAAGTTAAAGTTGTGTTAATACGTTTCACCAGAAATTAACTCAATTAAAATTTTCCAAAAGAGGCTTACACTCGTAAAAAATTTTTTTTTTTTTCACATACTTCTCAAATTCCCGTAACTTCGATTGTAGGCTATCTCGTGTACCGGGACTTTGAAATTGTCGGGAATTCCCAAACCCTAGGTGATATAGACGTGAGACTATGTATTAATGTCAGGCTAAAGCTGATCCGCAAAGTCAGGGCAACGTGTGTATTACAAAGAATTTACGAGGTGCGATGGACAAGAAGACGCGTTTACCTACGATACCTATTGAAGAGCGTTAACAGTCTATATGAATAACTATTACGTAGAATAAGTTGCTACAAAAAAACAAATCATGAAGATTTACTTGTTTCGAAGCTACAGTTTGTGGCGATGCTTCTAAACAGGTGAATCTTGTTATTTTATTCATCTTATTCTTACATCAATTATCTGTCTGCAGAAATCAACACCTGGGCTATACTAAGAATAGATTTTAGTCATTTTTCCAGCATGAATGAGCCCGGCTCGACCGGGGAAGGACTACTCTCTCATAGAACATCAACGTGAAATAGCAGTGTTCCTACTGTTGTGTTTCGTTTGGTGAGTGAGGGTACCTGGAGGTCCAATCACCCTCTTTCTCCTTTGCCGCTCCTTCTCCTTCCCTCTTCCTTTCTTTCCTAAAGGGTCGGCAACGTGCAAGTGATGCCTCTGGTATTACAGGCGTCCATAGGCTACGGAGACCACTTACCATCAGGTGGGCCGTATGCCTGTTTGCCAACATAGGTGTATAAAAAAAGAAAAACATTACTGTTTGTGTGGATGACGTAGCGGGCCAAGCGTTAGGCTCACCGCTGCCACGCACACCTAATGTTATGGGTTCAAATCTCACACAGAGCATTTGGATCACTATTTGTGGATTTGCACTTCGCGTCCATTAATTGTACTTTTATAATGTCTTAACAGAGATCAACTTCAACCATGATACACATTTTTGATAGTAAATACAATATCAAGCTTGTAAATCAGTGTAGATCGATTTTATTTTCCCATCTATACTACTGTCTATCATGTCTATCGTCGTGTATGCTTAACTATACTATTTGCATGGCATTCCAAGTTTGTAAAAATGGTCATATGGTCATATGTTTATATCCTAAGCGGGAGACAGGCTTTCTAACTATTTTATTTTTAAAGACATATCTAGAACTCAGTAATATATCTATGGGGCGGTGTAGATTAAGAACATTGAAACAACGGTCACAAAGACCATCTTTATTCTTTTCAACTATATGGTGTAGTTCAAACACATCTTAGGTGTATATGAACTTTGACGTGGTCCAATAAAATAAAAAAACAACCTACTTGTCAATTCCAGCCCGTCCCGTCAAATTATTCGTAATATTACCTGTTGATTCGAAACCTACCTAGACAGACTACATGTGTATATAAAAAACCTAATCTTATGTAAATCGCTCTTCACAATTTTGACCTGAACTAAAGCCCTGGCGCTTTAAATAACTAGGTTGACTAAGGTGACCAGTCTTCACGCAGTACATAACGAACTTGTTCCATACAAGCTATTATGTTCTCACTCCGCGGTTAACGTACACCCAACTATTGCTTTCTAACTTTCTCTAAGGCTGTATTCATGGAGGACAATATGATGCCACAAGACTTATATACATGGATATGAAAGTTAAAATGATAAGTTATATAAAATAAGTAAAGTAGAATAATAAAGAATTGTCTTCATTTTTGGTATGACTGAAAAGACAGTGCCGTAATCCTAGCTGTCAATAACAGTAACAAAAACATAAAGCAAAGAAGACCGTTTTAATTCTAAATACAAATTAGGGACTCGAAAGTTCTAAATTCAAAACATTTAGCAGAACACACTTCAATTTAAAGTTGTAAAGAGGCATCTCATCACGCAACTGAGAAGGTCGGCGGACAAAGAGGCCCGAGTGCGAAATTTAAATCCTACCCGCAGCTGCGGAATAGAACGGACCTTAGAAACAAACAAATCGTCCCTGTCCCCCCGCCGCGCGCACGCTGTCTCACCCCCTCGCTCGCCCCACCCCGGGCACCGAGCGAAACACGAATGGCCGCCTTATACGACCACATCTTACAGGCCCCAATTCCTACTTCCTTTCCATTACACAGCCAGCGCTGACTAAACATAATCGCCGAACTTCCTTACGACTCTACCCTTCCGGCCAACTGCTCGCAAATGTAACACAAGCTAAATCAAACTTTAATACATAACAAACAGAGTCTATTATATTCCGATAGACTTGAAATTCGCCTATCAATACCGATCGTTCAATTTTAAACTAAAACACTATCATCAAAAAGTCTATTTTCGTGCGTCCGCATCGCAATTTCCAATTTTCCTCGAACGACCGCTGAAGCACCCGAGTTAAGAACATCCCGAACAAGTTGTGCTGTTAGCTGCGAACGTTTGAATAGTTTTCGTTGTCGAAACTTGTTCTCTGGGTTGTTTCGGGTGTATTTCTTACACAAAAGATGGGGGCTAGGGTGGTAGGGTCATGATAAATGGCACAATATTAATACTCTGGGTTTGCGTTGTATAGTTTTATGATCTTAGTTGGGTAGTAATATAAATCTGCTTTTCCGGCCGGCCTCTCTTGTATAATGCCCCAGTTTAGTGCGGAGCTGTATCTACTCGAGTATTTAACTACCTAACAGCTAATAGTTTCTATTATCGTAAACAACACCACCGCACTTTATGTTTACGTGTGCTACCAGTTCGCACGTAAACTTAACTCTTAAAGATATTCACTTTAAACTGCATAGCATGGCGCAGTGATTAAGTGGTTATTAATACAAAAGTGTTACTAGTTTGATTACCGCACAAGACAAGACATTAATTGGTGATCTATCTTCATTTTGTTTTCGGATTGTATAATGGATATAATGGTTTTAAGTTCACGTAATGTAATCAGTATTCCTAGCGCAGATATTTCATTTTAAATGCTAATAATATTAGGATGCCACGACAAAAGACACAGAATTTTAAAACAGGAGCAGAAAAATATATAAATAAACTAATTTTATTAATTACATACGCCTATATCAACATGAGGGTAGGCAGAACTGTATTACATTTCGCTAGCTAGTTTTAAGTCTTAAGAAATAGAGGCGAATCTATTACCGTCACTATTTCAAAATCCGTGCAGGTACTGAGAACTTAACAAAAAACTCACAATAAGACTTTGCCCAACCCAGGAATCGAACATGAGACAGTACAGCAATCGCATTCACGACCACTGCATCATCGAATATCCTTCGTATATTGAAAAAGATTTAAATTGTCCTCAGATTGTGGTCTGTTTCGAATAAAGGTAGTCGTCGGACTGATAGATGACGTCAAAACTAATCCCTCCTAACTCTCTAATTACCTAGTAACAATACCTCTAATAGACTTCTGACTAATGGCGTCGTGGAATAAGTGGTCACTACACGGATTATTATGGATTTGAATCTCATACTAGATTTGTTATATCCACAAATATTAGTGCCGATTCTTGATGTTCTTTGTGTTCATTGTGTTTATAAAGTCCTTCCCGACACAGGAATTATTTCTGATTCGATAGTTATTTTGTTTGCAACCTTTGTTGTATGAACATATGAAATCTTTGATTACTTTATACAATACAAGTTGTTCTCTTTTCCCGTCTACAGAACACAGATCTAGACTACATGAGTAGTACTCAACAGAAAAATTCAACACTAGTTTAAACAGCCCGGAAATAAAATCCAAGACCTCATATACAACAGTCGCACTCAGTGCCGCTGCGCCGCCCAAGCGATAACAGAATAATTTAAACTTTAGTTGATGGTAAACGTTTATGATTCATCTTAGCAGTTTTATCATCGTAGCAAGTTACCTATATTGAAAGCAGCCAGGTTAAAAACTTATTAACACAAGGCTTTTTTTAAATTTTGCTGCCTTCGTCTTACTTGGTGAAGAAAACAGTGATATAATGACACTTACTTCTCGAACTCGACCTAAATGGACGTTTATATGCAAAAGAGATTACTCCCACACCAGTAATAATACCTGTATCCTGGTGACATGGGTCACATTCAAACAACGGATACAAAGAACATTCAGACTCGTAACAACTATTTCTAGATCACACAAACTTTTGTTCTGTGTGGGACTCGAACCCACAACACTCGGATCACTGGCAATGGCAAGGCGACTACATAAACCACCACTCCATCCGTTCAGTGTATCGCAAATATGAACAACAAAGATAAACGTACGCATATACAAGGGATCATATGAGACTTGTTCAAAAGTGCGACTTTCCTTATCGCACACAACAGAACAATATTCATAAAGCGACGTCGGCGACGGAGACTAGATTTTATTACACGCGCAAGACCCGACCGCCGTAAACCATGTAATATATACTAGAGAATAAACCACTTCGCAGTGGCCCATAATCTTTGGGTAACATTTAACGAATTTTATTTTGGAAATAGGAATACTTTGTTTATTTAAAATGCTTAAAGTATTCTAATCCATACTTAATATTATAATTGTGAATGTGAGTTTGTTTCTTTGTTTGTTACGGTTGCACACCTTAGGCCATAGACCATATAGACATAGGCCTTCCCCTTCCTTAAGGTTTTTCACACAGACCGATCTTAGGCCGCCTGCATCGAGCCGCTTCCCGCAACCCTTACCAGGTCGTCGGACCACCTTGAGCGTCCCCCTGCTGCATCTTCTGGTATGTGGCCGCCACTCCAAAACCTTTCTGACCCAACAGCCATCGATTCAGCGCGCTATGTGCCCTGTCTACTGCCACTTAAGCTTGGCTATCCGGCGAGCTATGTCGGCAATTTTAGATTTCCTATTCGTGTCGCAACACAAAATGTATCTACCTCGTATCGAACCCACAGCACTCGGCGTACTGGCAGTGACCACCAGTGCAGAGAACAGACCACCACTTGGATATAAGTGGTTGTGTGTTGTCTGCACTATACAAAATAGAAAGTGTCCCCAGGTTGTCGACACACGTTATTGATCGTATTCTCGCCGGAAGATCCTCGCACGCTTTCTGTTCGCCGATTAAGTCTAATTGCTCTAAAATTTATCGCCTACTACACTGCTATTATAGTATGATATCTCTTATTTATTATACGCAATTTGCTTCCAACAAATTATGTCATATTATTTACTATGCTAACGTGGAATATTACTGGTTTTCGGGGGCAAATATAAGCGTATTAGTTTCCTTTTATATATGCATTAATACATGTTTTTAAATTCTCGAACATTATTATACAGGTGTGTATTACACACATTCTCACATTTTAATATCGTTAAGGTGTCGAAATAAAAGGTGTTGCTTTGGCAGTAAACTATTGTATATTAAATAAACTTACAAACAATCATTATATTATATAGTAAGGACGATGCATCACACACTAAATTTGGTTACCAATGTTTAAAATTAAGATAGATGATCGCCTTTAGAGAGCAGGTTTTCTAAATTTTGTGCTGCTACCGAAAATGCTTTAAGAGACGATCATAGGAACAGTATATTTTATGCGGTTGTCGAAATCGAGACCTCATAGTCAGCCGCAAAGATAAGCACAAAGTTTCGCCAAATATAAAACGAGGTATCCTATCAATGAGATATATTATTATCTTGTGTTTAATTATCTACTAAATATAATATGTTAGCAAATTCACTAATGCTTAATATAACAATATCTAGTACCAATGAAATAACCATTGTGTCAGGACGGCGGCGTCCAAACGTTAGTAATTATCATAAGCACCCAGAGATCGATGCTTAAGTCGAAACAAATGCTTTTGGCGTTTTCTGTATAATAATCCTAAATATGATAAATATTCGCATTTATAAGAGTTTGTTTGTTTATTTATTTGATACACCTTCACGCTGTAACTACTGGACCAATAATCAAGAAATTTCGCGTACTCGTTATCAGTCGTACAGAAAAGGACATAAGGTTATGTACCGAGAATTTTATTTACATCCAGAAAAAAAGTAATGTTACTGAGTGAATCAGCGGTTAAAAGCTAGTAAGTAAATAAGAAAACGTTGCGCATACGCAGTAAGATGTACTCCTTACTATACATATATAGCTCGCCGACGCGACGTTAGCCAGCTTGCGTCATATAGTCGTTGCATACAAGTTGATGTTATATGAAGTGCTTCAGCTTGCCTCATAGAGTCGTTGCATACAAGTTGATGTTGTATGAGGTGCGTCAGCTTGCGTCATAGAGACGTTGCATACAAGTTGATGTTATATGAAGTGCTTCAGCTTGCCTCATAGAGTCGTTGCATACAAGTTGATGTTGTATGAGGTGCGTCAGCTTGCGTCATAGAGTCGTTGCATACAAGTTGATGTTATATGAAGTGCTTCAGCTTGCCTCATAGAGTCGTTGTATACAAGTTGATGTTATATGAGGTGCGTCAGCTTGCCTCATAGAGTCGTTGCATACAAGCTGATGTTATATGAAGTGCTACAGCTTGCGTCATAGAGTCGTTGCATACAAGTTGATGTTGTATGAGGTGCGTCAGTTTGCATCATAGAGTCGTTGCATACAAGTTGATGTTATATGAAGTGCTACAGCTTGCGTCATAGAGTCGTTGCATACAAGTTGATGTTGTATGAGGTGCGTCAGTTTGCATCATAGAGTCGTTGCATACAAGTTGATGTTGTATGAGGTGCGTCAGCTTGCGTCATAGAGTCGTTGCATACAAGTTGATGTTATATGAGGTGCGTCAGCTTGCGTCATAGAGTCGTTGCATACAAGTTGATGTTGTATGAGGTACATCAGCTTGCGTCATAGAGCTGTTGCATACAAGTTGATGTTGTATGAGGTACGTCAGCTTGCGTCCTAGAGTCGTTGCATACAAGTTAATTTTATATAAGGTGCGTCAGCTTGCGTCATACAGACGTTGCATACAAGTTGATGTTGTATGAGATGCGTCAGCTTGCGTCATAGAGTCGTTGCATACAAGTTGATGTTATATGATGTGCGTCAGCTTGCGTCATAGAGTCATTGCATACAAGTTGATGTTGTATGAGGTACATCAGCTTGCGTCATAGAGCCGTTGCATACAAGTTGATGTTGTATGAGGTGCGTCAGCTTGCATCATAGTATCGTTGCATACAAGTTGATTTTATATGAGTTCACGTGACACGAGTCACACGAGTTAAGATTTTCTATTTATAAATATTAAATGTCAATATTATTATGTTATATTTTAGTGATTCATGATCAGAATAAGCCGTATAATCATTCTGTACATAAGGCAAGAATGCAGATCAACATCTTGTGTGTGTATTTACGAGGGCTAACGCCTAATTCTGCAGATAACTTGAGTCATTGGTGAGGCATAATATATCAAAATTACATTTCACATATATAGTCACTCATATATAGTATATATAGCGGCACGCCTATACGCCCGATGGGATATTTATATGTGTATTAGACCCACATTTAGTTGAATATGGATTTAGTTTCCAAGAAATAGCTGTGCTTATCGAACACAGTTTCAGACTCCGTACCGCTGCTGAGAGAACAGAAAAACCCAATAACAAGGTTATTATTAGGTTTTCCTGTTCTCTGAGGTTTCTGTTTCAAGTCGGGTACTTGCCCGACCAGGAAATTAAACCTAAAGCCTCATTCGCAGTTATATCACACTAGCTGACCCGCGCAACTTCGGCTGCTTCACATAAGAGAAATTTCCCCGATTTTGCAACGTTTTTATTGATGCTCCGCTCCTATTGGTTGTATCGTATCTGTTATAGCCTTCCTCGATAAATGGGCTATCCAACACTAAAATATATTTTTTATTAGAACTAGCAATTCCTAAGATTAGCGCGTTCAACCAAACAAACAAACAAACTCTTCAGCTTTATAATATTAGTATAGATAGAACACCTGACAGAAAAATCAAATGTAACTTATATGTAGAGTTCACACAGGTTTTTTAACCCTTCACAATTCGCTGTCCGTTGCGCGTGTGGGTCACGGCTGTGACCGAATTGTTGAGGACTATACACTCGCTCTACTCTAAGAATAATAGCTATATAAAACATTGATATTTTACGAAATGACGCCATGAATTTTCAAAGTCTAGCGTGAATGCGATTTTCTATATTCCTTCCTAATTGTGTCGTATTCTAAGTCAAAGTAAAATTAATTATTAATTTAGATCACAACGTCACAGTTATAAGCGTCAAAGTATAGTGAGTTTATATTTAGGATAATATAAATCAAGCGAGAGATTAAGCCTGAGAAAAGATACATTAAATGCATAATGACATTTGTTTTTTACTGTCGTTTGCAGTCGGTGTTGCAGTCATCCTAACTAACTTTACTACTCGACTGATTATCGTGCATCGCATACGCTTTGCCAGGGGTACAAAAAGGACATAAGGTACCTTTGAACCAGTAATATGTACTATTGCCAAGCGAAGCAATGGGCATTGGGCAAAAGCTAATTTTACAATAATTATGTTACCTTCCTTTGTGCTGACATAGAGAACTATTTGCCTACGGACAGCACAACACTTTCTTCAGAAATTCTGAATGTTCGCAGGATCACATCACAAGATTATTTAACTGCGAACTGCTGTAGAGAGGAAGTAATTTCCCAGTTTAAATGCCTCACACTCAAATAGTATTGGGATTTTAATTTTAATATCATCTAACCGTCAAGCCAAACTGACCGAGTGGGTCAGACTCGCGATCTTTGGGTCACAGTATTGCAAAGAGTAAATTGTTTTTATAAAAGCGTGATGTAACAGGAAGCTATGATAACAAACAAACGTAAAATAAATACCTATAGCCTCACGTCTATATTCTTGAATGATAGGCAAAGATACACCTCTGCCTACCCATCAGAGATAGTTGTCAAAATTTGGATGTATTACAATAGACGCACTCGGGTTACATTACCAGGTCTGGCAAAGACCTATTCGGGTATTTTGACGAGAATTTTCTGTAGTAACACGAGATCTGAAATTTGCTTTATAGACGACAATAAGCTCATCTCCTATTGAAGCGTTAAAACATAATTGCTGGCGAATTGTGGATGGAGACTTAGAAACGAAACGAAATATACTTAGATGTGAATCTTGTTTACGTTGATATTAAATCATATGGTACAAATAACTAAACAATTTTCAACTGAAATAGTTGTTATTTTTATATATGAGAACAGAAGCTTTTTAACCCTTTCAATGCTACCGGTCGCATTGACCCGCAGGTCGCTGCTGTGACCCTCGCGACCCGCGGTCGACCCGCCGCACCGGTTGACGGTCAGTTCTCACGATTTTATTTATACCAGGTTGACAGATAAACTACAGACAGCAACATCTTCTATATTTGAAATTACTGCACTTATGTATAAGATGGATATTTTGAAGGTTTAACGCGCTAATCTCAGGAACTACTAGTCCGATTTGACAATCCTTTTGTGTTTGATAGCAAGTTAATTGAGTAAGATTCGTATCCAAGAACCCAACGTTAAATACTACCATAGTCTTAATGTTGACTAGATTTTGCCTGCGGCTTCATTCGCGTTAATTTAGATTTATGTTGATATAGATGATGATGATGATGTATAAACTATAATACTGTAAAGTTTCATTAAAATCCGTTCAGTAGTTTTTGCGTGAAAGAGTAATGAACATCCATCCATCCATCCTCACAAAATTTCTCATTTATAATATTAATAGGATACTGCATTATCTCATTAACAAGATATGATTCAAGTTTCAGTAACTTAGTAAACTCACCAACCTATATATTTTGACGTTCATATGTGTTACTTTGTGACCTAAATGCATAAATGATTTTTGACTTTGACTTTGTCTATGATAATGAAGTATTTAACGAAGTAATAAAAGGGTAATATATTCATAAACTCTCCACACCTGAATATTTCCGAAGGACTTGGTAAGTCGGAGTAATAGATAGCAAAACTATCTACATGATACATTGCGAAACTCTATGCCGTTGCTGAGAATTTCTTCCTAGAGGTATAACAATTCTCATGAACCTAAAATTGAATCCCCGTGATAATTCGCAACCCTACGCTAAGGAATTTATAAGTCAGTCTACCTTAAAACAATGTTACTAACAGTAAAAATGATTTTTAAGTCTATACGACTAGTTTGAACAGAAGGCTCGTAGGAATACGCGTAATAAAACATGTTAATAATAAAGTATCAATCTAGTCTAAATAATGTTAAATGTGAACTGATATGCAATGTTTAACGTTTGTTTTAATTTAGAAGAATATTATTGATGATATTTATGATACTTGACTAGATTGATACTCTATTTTGAATAATATTTATTACGCGAATTGGCCCTGAGTTCGAGACTGAAGCAATTTAACAACCATTAACTTAACATATTTCTTTACAAAATATGTTAATTATTTTTTTTTATTATAAAGTACAAAAAATCCAGTTATAAAATCAGGAATCTTATGTGAACTCATCTCGGTATTCTAAGCGCAACATCACAGATGTTGTTGATGACGGGTCAGTTATGACCCCGGGTCACGGAGACCCTTCATCTCCGCATTTCTCACGACGCCGCAGCATTCAAAGGGTTGACTTGAACAACTCGTTCTTTAAAAATTCCATAGACAATTTAACCGCTTTTAAGATTAATTTAAAACTTGGTGAGATGAATTTTTCTTTACACAGCGTCACGTTTTAAGACTGCGCCGTGCGAAATGTGCCAAAACAGGCGGTCACAGATACTTAAGGTGATAAAACAACACTTTTTGTTTAATACAAATATAAAATATACATTTACCATAACAATGAATGTATTTACAATTACTCCGTGTAAAAAACTTAAAATAATTAATATTTTTGCCTACAAAATTACGTAAATTTGCACGAAAAATGCAAAAACGTAAGTTGTGTTACGTGATTTTTAGATTATAATAGTAGAAATCTATCCTATTTTACAGTTTAAACGAAATCTAAATAGTCATATTACATTTGTCCGTCCCAAATATTTAAGTTATTGGTTGACAATAAAGATGCATATTTATCAAAAAAGCAATTCAAATCCTCCATACAATTTTACTATGGCGGCCGCGCGCCGATTTGAATATCGAGCTTTGTCATTCAGTCCAACCGCGTCTTACGCTCGGCGCAGTCTTAACATCTCCGACATAGAAGCAGAGGTCTGTAACAGTGATAAGTAGCACTAAGCTTCGCCACTAGTGGTAGTGAACATTCCAGCGTAGTGACGCTGGGTACTGTTTGTCGAATCGCGCACGGAACAAAAATTTGTGAGATCCATCAATGGTTGTTCTGGCAAGTCTGGATATTCTTTATGTCCGTTGTTTAAATGGTTGTAAACTCCCCAGCGACACAGGATGTATTCCTAGTGCGAGAGCATTCTTTAAAAAAATAATAATATAAATAGTTCAAACTGATTTTCCGATCCGATCTTGTCTAAATTGAAATGAAACATTAAATGTAAACATAAATTGCAGTTCAGTTCACGTTTGACGTTTATAAGACTAGATCGAAACTCGATTTTGAACAATTTCAATCTGAGATTTGGCCTTCTGACTAAGCTTTCGAAATACCCTCAAAATTTGCTATGATAAGCTTCGCTGTTCCCGTGACATAAATTAGAGCTTAATGGATTATCGCGAGGTCCCGGATGCGATGCCTAGGTTGGACGGAATGTTATTGGTTTTCACTGTTAGACAAAGTCTGAATATTTGCCCGGTAGACGGTGAACAATCAAAATGGGACTTAAAATATAAATAAAAGGGACATATTTTTAAAAATGTACATACATATATAATAGTCTCACGCTTATATACTCGAAGTGGCAAATAAAAGACTTATACACCCTGCAATTCCCTGCTTTATTTTCAGATATCATGTTATAGGACCCATATTATGTTACCGTCTACCGAGCACAGGCCCAGACTCCGTACTACTACTAAGAATTGAACCTGAGACCTCGTGAACAGCAGTCGCATTCACTAACACTACATCAAGGCAATCTGAAACTGAAAACACGGTCTATCTATGGGCTGAGTGTCATCCAAATCTGTTGAACAATATACGCGTGATGCAGTAACAAACATCTTCACAAACTTTTACAGTAGTATTATTGTATAAATAAAGATTAATTATCATGGATTACAACTGACTTCTGACTTCGATGACATAGTAATTCTCGTTCAATGATCCCTGTGATTGTAGCCCCGTCATCATAATTATTATCTAGTAGAGCTCGGTAGAGACGATCGTCTCTTAGTCAGTTAAACTTTACCAATTTCTTACTATTTTAATCAACATTGTCACTATTATAATTTTTCTAACTCTCTTACTTTAAGAACGATAACGTCACTGTTTTTTTAAATTAATTCGTAATATCCATAATAGTGCGAAAGTAGGTAGGACCTACTTTCTTTATTTGATACATTTGAGAAGTTTGGTTTGGAAACAGCTTTAAAAGACATATCCCACTAATTCTTCTAATATTATAAATGTGAATGTTTATGAGGATGGGTAGATGGATGGATTAAAATTAAACTCATTTATACGGATTTTATCGCGTTGTTTATTTAACATTGTATTACATAATTTAGAAACAGTGTTAAATAAACAACGCGATAAAATCAGTATAAATGAGTTTAATTTAAATGAATAACATTCGCGTAAACAGAAGACAATATTATATAGTTGGATGTTTGTAACACTTTCCCGCAAAAGCTGAATGAAAGGATGTTACAGAAACTTTACAGTATTGTCGTGGTCCTGTACAAACGATAAAAAAACACCAAATCTAAACCATTCTCGAATCCACTTGAAAACACACAAAAATTTCATCAAAATCGGTCCAGCCGTTTAGGAGGAGTTTAATTACAAACACACGCACAGAAGATTTATTTATATAAAGATATGTAAGTACATGATAATAAATAATATATAGCCTACTAAACGCGAGCGCAGCCGCGGGCAAAATCGAGTAGTTTATAAAACTTCAAACCCATTATTGTAGGTTCACTTATTTCTTTAAACAAGAACTACACTTTACACTCGTGGTATATCTTTTAAATATAGTCTACGTTACTCTGGGGTAATGTGGCTTTCTAATAATCGCTTTTTGGAATTGGTTCAGTAGTTCTAGAGCTTACCCCGATGTGTAAACAAACACATTTTGCCTCTTTATAATATTAGTACAAATAAACATAAGGATCTACAATAAAGCCGAGCCAATTGATCTATTTTAAAACAAAACTCCTTACAAAAAAAGACATTCTATCATCAAAAAAACATGGTAAGTAATATCTTATTCCAAATTCAAACACAGCAGCGAAGGGCCATAACAGTATAAAAAAACACATCAAAATACACGAAAATAACGTCTTAATTCTCCTTAATAATAATTACAGCGTTATCTTCAAACCCTCGCAAGGTTATATACGTGTATATATATATAATTAAATTATACGTGGGTCCACACTAAGGCCGATAAGACCGAGTGGGCGGCGCGCGGGGGGCGAAACGTAATGTTCGCGCCGGGGGTGGGCGTACGTGAAGACAGCGGACTGAAGACGTGCGGTCATATTCATAGTACTGATATTGCCTACGTTTTAGTATTTTCTTTTGTATTGTGTGTATGAATTTTAGAGTGAGTCGAAAGCACTGATTTTCTTTTTGATTCTAATTAAACTTTACAACTGTAGATGTGACTTCATTTAACAATTTTGATTTTAAGAGCAAGTGTTATTAATATGTGCTTCCATCGCTTTTAGCATATACATTTTTTGCACAAGTTAGGCAGCTACGCCATTATGTAACCACACGTCTCTTATTCTGGGCGTTATGTTATGGATACGAAATTTGCCGAAACAATTGTCTACACTTGAAGTTGCTTATCGGAAAAATAAAAGTCAAATTTTATTATAGACGCGGGATTGTAAATTAATTAAGCAATAAACTTATATTTACAGCTGCCAAGTCAAACAGACTTAAGAGAAGAGCATAACCTTACGGCCACTATATAAAAACATTATACAATTACCTATATTTTATATATTTTATGTAATTTCCATCATTATATCATGGCTAATTGGCCACCTACGGGCCAAATCTTGTAAAAAATCTGTTAAGAACAGAGTCCTGATCTAGTCTCACTTACATAAATATCACCAAAGGTATTCCCCTAAATTAAAATTAACGTTAGAATATGGGCATATAAATTGCATTTTATTTCACATTTGAAGTTTATTAGACTAGATTGGTACCTTATTTTGAATAGACTAGATAATAGAATTTACTACGAGCATTGGCCCTCTTTTTACTAAGTTTAAAGGAAAGCGGCGTTCCAGTGATAACTCTTCAGTATTATAGAACGACGGAGTCTTTGCACAATTTATAACTAATTTGAAAAAATGCATGTCAATCATAATTAGGTACCTGTTTATGTCAAAGTATCATAATAAAACAAAAAAAAGGTGCGTGATTTTGTGATAAATAATTCTTAGATATTATGATGTTAAAAAAGTACTCGCCCTACTGATCAAATATTTGCATTAACATTAATTAATCACGTAGCCCTAAAAATACATGTTTTATATTATATATATTATTTATTGGCTATTCAACTATTATTAAGACGTAACTTATGATATTGCTAAGACTCAATTTCGGTGGAACTAACGTACTTACCCATTTCTTACTGGGTTCATTAGTTTTAACAAAGCAGTTCCTAAAATAATAAAGATTAAATGAAATATACATATATTTAAGTGATCATGCTAGCATGCATCGGTCATTATGAGTTTGATGACGTTTCCATTTTTGAACGATATATGTATGTATATCTGTGGATTATTAAGTTATTTGTTTAAATGACTTTTAAAGTATCGTGAACTTTGTAGAGTATCTCTTAGACTTTGCTAAATCTTAGCAATAAAATTGGTTTTCTTGTTCCAGGTACTATGCGTCGAGTTCCCAAAATAGAATATTCTGAAGAAATTATTCACAATATGTAGCAAAACATTTACAACTTAAAACCCTCAACCATGACCGAGACAGCAAAACAACATACAAGACTAACAGCATCCGAATTCATCTAGAAAACTTAGCTCGAAGGACTCATCTAAACAGTATTAATAACAAGTGGAAAAGTGTTAACAACAAAACGACGCATCAAACTATATCTGACATAATGATGTCATCTTAAGTAAGATATAATCTAATTCTTAGTAGCAAATACAGTTTTGAACAACACCAGTCAACGAAACGATTCCACTGTAGGAATATTTTTCCTAGGCGGTATTAGCAGCTCTATACGATTCTCTCATGGTCCGCTCGAGCGGAGTCCGGGCGACTTTCGTTAGGGTGAAAGCAGTTTGAAAGTCGGGTCGGTATTGATCGAGTGTCTTGCCCCCCCCACCGCTCACCCTCCGCGGCCCGCACCCCTCCCCCGCCCGCGTCCATAAGGAGCGCCCAATTCTGAGGATACCCGTCTTTAATGTAGAATTAAGGCTATGTTAGTTATAATGCTTAGCTAGTGTATAGGTATTAAGCTTATTAATTAACGTCTAGAGTTAAGGTATGAAGCAACGACCGGTAGAAGTTGTTGACTCACATGGACCATGCTTCGTTTTTTTACTTTGGAATATGTAGACTTTTTAATTTTCATGATTACTGCAAGTGTTTGAATATCGAAGTTGCCGATAAAGCAGTGGGTCATTAAACATTCTTTATTTGTAGCCTTTTTGGAGTTATTATATTTTAGTAACATTTGAGCCGCTTTTAACTAATTAAAGATCGATTACGCTGATTGAAAAATAGAGAAAAAAGTAAAAATGTGATACATATTTTAATATTAAAAGTTCGTTTTAGCTGCATCAAATTTCATTATTTTTATTGTTAATATAATTTGGGAGAATGTTTTTTAATGTTGATTTGGTTTAGAAGCCATTTAATCGTCATCGGATCATTGATCATATACATTTAACGTATTTATGATAAATTGCGCCACAAATCTTTTCGAGAAACAAGTACTTACATAATATCATCTTATTGTTTTACCTTATAAAGCAATAAAGGTTAATCAAGCCTTATATCATAGTTAATTACTGCGTACCAACAACTCAATTAAAACGATTCATAGAATTCATTCATCGTAGCAAACTTAGTAAATAAAGTATGTAAAACGCCAGACTAAATACATTATGCACTAATACTTAAAATCTAAAACTTGTGTAGAACGATTATATTCTAAAGCAAACAGACTATACTGTAGGCTACGCCCTACGAGATGACTACTTATCATAGATAATGATGATAGGTAGACACAACGATCTTACATTACGCGCAACCCTATTAACGGCGAGCGACACCTGAGAGGCAACCCTAGCGAGATCGAGGGATGACACCCGATACACGGCCCTATTCTGAATACCTATTACATGTCTACGTGCATGTATTATATTAAAAATATATATTCGTAAATCGAACACAGTTGAAATATTTGTTCATAGGATATACTAAATTCAAAATATTGCTCAAACTAATAGGCGAAGCGTTTTTACGGTTTTATCATAGATAGGTTATTTCTGTAATAAATGCAGATGTTTTAAAATTATGTATTTAATAATCTTGTTATTGAACTGTGAAACGCTGATTGGTTAATACCATACAACAACTAATCCAGAATCAATCGTATTCCTTTTTCATTCTCTTTAATTTAAATGTACTTCTAACAGGTATGGTTAAAAGTACATTTAAAACTAAAGAATGACCTACAATAAAATAGATTATATGTATATATAAAATTACCTTCCATGCATCCATCTTTACGATTATATCTATGCTGTATCGTTTTCTTTACAAAAAAAACTGCCTTCATCGTTTTCATCATATAGTAAATATCTAACGACACAATATTTCAAAAGAACCATTAAAACTAAAAACATAAAATCGATAAAGTTAGTTAGAATACGACCGCAGGGCTAACACGGTACACTTTCGTCCGATCTCGCCTTACATTCTCGACTTGATTAATGTGTGTACCGACCGAGTTAATCACCCACTCGAGATGCCGATGATAACCGCTCGTTTGTGCCATCGCCAACCTTTAAAAAATATATAAGATTGTTATCTATGGCTCCAATTTCGAATTGATTTGAAATAATGACAGTATTCTATTTTTGAAAAGGGATTCATGTCTTTTGTTTTAGAACTGTATTCGTAGGTTTCTTTAGATATCTACATATTAGGTATATGTTATATAATCACGTTGGCTAGAAGTCCTATTGAAAATTATTTGAGATATTTACTTCAACGAACGCTATAGGAGTGTATTTCATTCTACTAATGCTGAGCTGGGAAGCGTTACGCCATATTCTATTATAACTTGCCTTTGATAATGTTTATGTAGAAATAGATACATTTTCTATCTTTGTCAGCGATAACCGATTATTTTTTGATGATGATTTTGATGTGGTTTTGAATACTTAACTTTGATACTTTTAAATTCACAACAAATTCTGTTTCCGATGAATCACATAACCATAGATTTATGAACATGGAATAGCGAAATAGTTTAGGTTAATCGGGCATTGTATACACATTTACCTATATTGTACGAGACATTTTCACTATGGAATGATAATCAAAATTAAAAAATAAAGCCTTTTATATCGTTACAATTAATGCAGTCTTAGTGTGTCACTTATCTCACATTTAAATAATGAACTTGGGTCGTCAAGTTTCGTATGTAAAATCGTTTTTCATTAACGTAACACGTTTTGAAGACAGAAGAAATCCTTTCCATTTATAAATGTCCTTTGAGATCGTATTGCGTAGGCTGGCGGCATTTTAAACTGTTAATATAAAAAATAATAATATATAAAATAAAATATTTCAAATATGGCGTGTAAGAATAATGATTATATTATAGACAGAAAAGAAGGTGTGGTCTTATTTAAGTACTTTTCTTGAATGAGGTTTATTATTAACAACCGAAAATAATATCAATATTTGAGAACCTTTATTGAAGGATAAACCCATATTTAAAAAAACAATTATTAAATTTTGTATATTCAATGAAAATACGTATAATTTCTTAAAATAAATAATATATAATATTTTAAAATAATTATATAACTTATTTCATTTTCATTAAGACATTATTTAAAACTAGATTAGGGTTTAACCAATAGCTAAACACTAGTTAATGAAAGGCTATGTAAAACTTTTGTTACAAGTTTACTGGCTATTGATTTGATTTAATAAAATATGACCACACAAGTAACAATACCTTTTAACTACAATATTACCTAAGAGATCGTACCAAAAAATTAATTATCACACGTTTTCAAGAAAATGAAATGTTAATTTATCAATAAATCCTCACACAGTCTGCTACTGGAAAGGTTTTTAAACATGGAAACAACGGACACAATCTATGCAGGTACATCCAGGCTCAATACCTAACTTTAGTTAATACAATTGCTATTATCGATTACTCCAATTACACTCGGCGTTTGACCTTAATGCTGGCACTGTAAAGGTCTTCAACGCGACAGCTATGCATGAAGTCCTGGGATCGAATCCTGGGTGTAACAAAATGTTATAGCAAATTACGTCAACAAATTATTTACAGTAAGGTATCTGGAATTGTCCTCGATAGACCGCTTAAGCTCACTTCCTATTACGTAGGACTTGAATCCATAGTTGCCAAAATTGCCCCTTCGGGGTACAGGTATAAGGGTATACCTACATTTTATTTCCCTTTTTTAGAGACTTTTCACCCATGGACATGTCAGTCTCTGTAAGACAGAATGGCTTTATATGTCAAGAATTTTAATAAGCATTCCCGCCATTTCTGATGTTGGCTCTGCAAGTATGCTAAGACATACCGCGACATCATACTTATTTATTTTGGAGTCTTCAGTGAATGTCCTACGATCCTCGTACCGGGCACAATCCATCAACAGATGTTGCACATCTTCAATGACACCACATATATCACAATTTGCTGTGTCAGCTTTACCCATCAGGAGGGTATACATAGATCTATTAATTACTTTATTATTATAATTCATTACAGCGAGACAATACTTAGCCAATTAGACCAATACTCAAATTATAGTTAAGTAGTTGCGAATGAGCAACGTGATTGACAAATTTATTTTCTTTGCACTGTACCATCAATAATACTTTTGCCATCATTCTCCTACGATCTAAGACTTACCATCCTAACTAATATTATAACCGTGTATGTGAGTTTGTTTGTAACGCTTTCACGCCTAACTACTCTACCGGTCATCATGAAATTTCGCATACACGTTGTCAATAGTTATAATATATAATAGTTGTATATTTTACCTTTCAAAAAAATACCTTTCTCGTGTAAACGAAGACGCGGACAAAAAGCTAGTAAGACTATAAGGTCGTTTCAAAATAAATTAATAAAATTACTTTCTAGATTGGTATTGCCTTGTTGTCCCGTTCCCATACATCTCATCAAGCATACATTAGTAAGTTATATTTTGAGAGAGAACATAGTTTACGATTCATTTTACAATTTCACGTGTCGTGGTCCGCCATAATGAATGGTTACCACAAACCGGCGTTAAGAAGTGGCCGGTGGGAGGCGATCGATAACATACACTTTAAGGCTCGTTCCTTCTAGAGGATTGTGGCGTTATGGTGTAACAGCAACCGGTTGCTTATATTACACAACATTCAAAAGACTAATTCTCTGCAGTTTGAATTGCTATCTTATTGTTTGTCGTCTCTCAGAGGCGTTTGCTTTTAACCAATTTTATTTGAAACTTATATTTCGATTGGTTACCAGCCATGAACGCCAATATAGAAGCTTCGAGTGAAAAATTAAGTAAACGTAAATTACTAGGAAAGGTGTTATGTTTCTGTAAATCTTAGAAGTGAGATCAAGTTGTCTAATCTCTCTGTGAGGTAGTCAAGACAAGATTGAAAATAACCTTACATTTTATCTTTGATGTAAATTTTGTTAAAATATATTGCCATATTTAGAGTTACCAACTTACGAGCTAATAAGTTAAGTTAATGATGAAATAATCAAAAAATCTACGACGAATGTATCAATATACCTAATTCATTAAAATTTAAATTAAATGAGAAATACAATGAGCTGTAATAAGTGTAATGTTAATTTTAATACAACAACAAAATACGACTGCAAATTAATAGCAAATAGTATGGTACCTTATGAATCTTATAATGGTGGTAAACTCAAATATTTTTTTCTATTCATTCTATATATTTAAATCGAAAACGTTACATAGGTATATTAGGTTTAGAAAAACAATTTAGTATTCTTTTTACGATAATTGCACAACAATCGCGACACAAAACTACATAGTCGTCGCAGTTCACAGCGATACCCCGCGGGGAGTTTCTTCTTACGTTCCTTACTTCCCCCGCCACCCTGCCAGCATAACAAGAACTTCCAAAGTTCATCGTGCGTTGTTTCCTCTTCGTCCAACGTCCTCATTAAGGGGGATGGGCAGTCCAAGTTATGCTGGTAGTTTGTATGTTGGTTGGTCGGTTGTGCTGTATGTGTGGGTTTCCTCAACTTTAAGACAGTTAAGGGGTCGCAATCAACTAGCAGTGCTTTTCATTAGTCCTAACGGTTATCTCTCGGCGTTTTGTTTAACGTTTGTTTTGTGTGTTTGATCTACGAACTTATTGATTAAACTGAAAATATTGCTGGCACTGTTTATATATAATTTCAGAGGCCAAAATGTCGTATTAAAATATATTCAAATGAAGTTCCGATCTAGACCGAACTAGATCTTACGGCCACTACAAATAGCCGTAAATTATGTACTTACATTGTCGTAGATATATTTTATAAACTATGTGTAATTGCAATCAAATCATGGCCAAATGGCCACCCGAGGGCCAGTTCTCGTAATAAATCTGTTTAGAACAAAGTCTTGATTTAGTCTTAGTGTTTTATTAATATAGCTGGAGGGATTAACAAGAATACTAGCAATATAAAACCCAAATTACTAGCAATCTTTAAACAAATAAATATAATTTTATTTCTAAATCAATTCACTTTTGAAGATAATTAGAATTAGGTCGGATCTCTATTTTGCATCTTATTAAGAGAGTTGGTTTTTTGGGGCGATTAATTGAAAATAATCCATATATTTTTAGGTCCATACTTATCCCCCTTTCGCTCGTATTTGAAAAATGCTATGAAAACGTTTCATGGCTATAAATCTAAAATAACATTCACGAGTATTTTAACGTAACGTAAAACTATATTATTATATTAAAGAAATTATAATTTGTAATTCTCAATATCATGTCTACACTATCTGGAAAACAAACGAAGCCACAATCACAACAATTATTGTGTTCACACATAAAAAAGTATATAATTTACATCTCAATCGCCAGCTACTTGACTGTATATATGTATGTACCTCTGACATTGCTCAAGTCCATGAGCGATGGTTACCACTTACCATCGACTGGGTCTACTACCATTGGCACATCTGCCACAGTGCCTTTATATACAATAAAACATAAAAGTTATTTCGCAATTATTATTCCAAATTCAAATAAAGAATAAAATACTACGTACGCAATTTCGTAGGCGCGGCGCTAGTAGATAAGCAATACATATATTTTGTTTTGAAAATATTACCTGTTTCACTATTTTACCGCTAAAGTTATTTTGCGCCAACTAGATCAATAGAGAAATAGTTTTTTTTTCTATTTAAACAACAAGGCAACGACAACATACTGGCAAGTCTATTGAGGAACATGCCGCCTGTTATTAACTTTTTTCAATATTAAACAGCAATAGCAAGTCTATTGAGAGCCAGCGAGTTTTTAAAGTGATTAGTATGCGACCCCTGTACACTGCACTTCTTTAATTCTCACACGGAACATATAAACGCTGGTCAACGGACGTGACCAGAAAATGTTAATCTTGGAAATATATTTAATTCGTTTCGTATTTATTTGTTCATAATGATTATTGGGTTTATGCTGAGTTGTGAAATATTAAATGTGGCTTCAAGGTTAAGGAACCTAATTAAAATTAAATATTTGCATAGGTATGCATAAAATATTGCGCCTCTTCACTACTGACATGCTCCTAGCACAATCGTAGCGCTTCATTAGAGTGATCAATAAAAAAACAAATCTAGCTATTATTATCACGACATAAATTAACTGTATTTATAAGATTGCATGTCTTGTTAATCGTCTAAGTTCGTACGAAAACTAAATATTATTAATTTCAAATGACTACTGTGACCATTGATATATAATTTCTTTTTTTGGTTTTTATATATCAATGACTGTGACTAATCTTACTGTGTATTTTACAGCTGGTCAGCCTTGGAACAAGCCCTTAAATTATCCAAACGAACAAACTTCGAAATAGAGACTTTACACGACATGCATTTTCTACTTTATATAAATCCTTCTAAAACCATTAACCGTAGTAGATTTGTAGCATTTTTCTTCACGTCAATTAGGGTTTTGGACATTATACCGAAATACAACATTTCTATTTGGTCACAAAATGACCAGTATTACCTTACAGTGCAAACAAAGACGAAACTAAAATAACAGGCATGTAATAAAACATTCAAAACTAAGATTCATATAAAGAACGTGGGCTGCAAATGTCTTTTAAAAATAAACCAGTCGCTTACTGGACGCCCGCTCCCGCTCCCGCGCCCCGCCACGAGTCGCTTCAGACTACACAAAAATTATTTTCAGTACATTCCTACAATAGGGCTGCCTCGCCTTTCAAGATATCTAGTGTTTTAGTCCCTTAGTTGTCTTTAGAGAAAAAGTTCGTAGTCTAACACAATTTGCCTACAACTCGTATATGCAATGGTGTTAAGAATTTTGGTACGTTTGTATTTTCCATTTACAGTTCAAACGAACTAATAATATAACGTAATAATATGATAATAAGTACTAATTAAAGATATAACGTGTTAATAACAACGCAGAAAAATGGCTAACAATATGAAATACGAGTATATCATGTTTGATGATTATATTATTACATTCATTTCAGTAAGATACGACTATAAAATAAATATATTATTTACTTATATATCACTGATACATCGCACTTCTTCGATTCCTTTTTTCTTCAATAGCAATGTAATTACATAATTATGTACTAAGAATTATCGAAATCGACTCAACGGTTTAGCAAAACAAGAAGAACACTTTATTTTTCCATTTACTTAAATGTAAATATCAAACCAAAATGTTTACATTAAAACAAACACACAAACAAAAAACAGCTATAATAATCCTGGTTCAACATCTTAAAATACTAATAAAGTACATCGCATTAATTCTTTAATTGCCTAAAATAAATTACAAAAAGAGATGTTTTAGTATCTCAATAAAATTCAATTAAAACCTCACTTTCAATTTAAACTAAAACAAAACGGAATGCATGTGTTACATCTAATAACACGCTCTAAAACAGATTAGAGTTAGTCCGATATTAGGTACATGTATCCAGACTTAGACATAGTACCAATGCTTAGACTAAAGTGATTCAGAAATTACTTTGCAGTTTTGCACGCGGCTTAAATATCAATTAAGTACTTGAACGGACCTTTTAATTAACATAGGTATACTCGGCTAAGCTTTTAATTTTAGTTAAAAGACGGCTCGCTACCAAATTCGGTTTTAATTACAAGTTGTTTATATTATTTTAGATTTTACATTTTAAAGACTTTATAACTTAGTCGTAATAGCTGTAGATGAAACACTTAATTGAAATTAAATTATAACATAAATGTATTTTAATTCCAATCCATTTATACCTATTTATGACGAGCTAAGCATCTTGTTTTTAAATCATTTAAATTACGAACATCATCTAGCCTCAGTATCTAGCCTCATTACTACAGTCTATGGATCGCAACACAACTTATGTTACACGTAGATAACAAGATGGCCTCATAGACAGTATGTCATATATAGATATACGACATACCGTCAATGAAACAAAAATGAAAAGACAACATTCTAGCAATAAGTATTAGTTTTTTTTAGTAATATTTAAAGTCGTTAAAAATGAAGACCTTTTTATTATTTACTTTTTTTACTAAATTGGTCTTTTCATTTTCATTTTCTTAACACATCTTACTAAGTATTTCGGCAAGTTTGTTAATTACAGATTCAGTAATAATTTATATTTGCTATCAAATCTGATCATTTCAAAATCACACTTGTAGTTTATTACATGTCGGTTACAATTGCGGCAGATGTTCTATTTAATAAGGAATTCTTAGATTCGACAAATGAAAGTTCATTGTAATATCAATTAGTACTCAAAAGGTAAGCTATATGGTTGCCGGGTTTTTATCTTATTAGGTCCCTTTACGACCCTTATAATATAACCATAACTCAATGTTACACGCTGTATAGATCACATATCATATGACATCAATATATCCACGAAACATTATTTTGCGTACACTTTTTGCCATGTTTAGATTTCGTACAAGGGAAATTCTATGGACGGAAGAAATACGATTCTATTGTTGTCTACATCACGTGATACCAAGTCCATGCTACACTACTAAGAATATCTGGTGAGAGAATATAAAAATATCTATAACGATATACTGGCTGCATAATTAGTTGACAAATTAATATCATATATGTATAAGATATAGAGTATATCCTATAATAATATTATTGTAGATAATATGAATTGTATACAATTCTTATTCTTATAATTTGATTTATATTCTATTCTGATCTGTATTTTTGAAATTACTATACATACACATAGAAATTTATTTGTTAAAACTTATTAATAGAAACTTTTACTATACATTGTAACTTTGCCCTAGAATATTAGTCATTACGCGTTGCAATAAACTAAATAAATCAATAAAAACAGTTCACTAACGCCGCAGTTTTAACACTATATAAAAGTGGCCGCGTACAGCCCTACCTCACGTTTGTTCCTCGAATGCTAAAGTAGCGGAAAAAGATTTGCATAAAATTGTCTTCTTATAAGGTCCAGTCCAACATTAATGTTACTTTTATTATTTTGCACACCCGCGTTTTATATTACTTCTTTTTTCAAATTAGTCTTTAGTTCTACGATTTTAGATGCTCTGTTATTTCGAATGAGTTGTTTTTTTCTCTCGGCTCCGTAATGCATGTTTAATTGTTAATGCTATTCCTGTTTTATGACCGGCCAAAGACCTTCGCTTTTTATGTTCCAAAATTGAATCTAGAGCTAGATCTATCATGCTGTAATAAAAAAGAATCTGTCTTAATTAAAAAGGAGATTGTAATTTTACTTATTAATAAAAAGGAATTCTCAAATCTCGTGTCAACGTAAAATAGAATTAGACACGTACAATCCAAAAGATTAACTCTGTAGAACGATGCAAATGGTCCCCCAGGCAACAAAGCGAGCCAACCACAATTCTAATAAAGAAATACCGAATTGTCGCGTTGTGACGCAACGCAATAGAAATCTCCAAGTGTCCCGCGCGAAATCGTAAACGGACGACCGGGCTGAATACAAAACAGCTAGGGGAGGCGCCCCTCCCCGAGCCCGCCCCGCCACCTCAACCCCCACACCCCGTCTTCATGCCCTTCTTCCTTAATGTGTAACAAAGACACCCCTCTTACGCTTCAATGTATTTGTGTAGTTTTTACCGCTGTGTGAGTTTAGTTTTACGTTCGTTAATGTATTGTACACGCGCGCGTGTGTGCGTGCCGCGTTTGTTGGTGTTCGGTTTGAAATATTTCATATTAAATTTCAGGCCTCTATCAATATAGGCGTGTTTGGGTTATCTTTTGTGAGGTATCCGTTATTGTACAGTTTGGAATAACTGTAGATGGACCGTTAAATCCTTATTACTGTTGCTAGTGTTCATGGATAACATTTATGAGTACCTACCACTCTTATTTTATATTCGTTTTACGAACTAAGAGCTAAGTTAAGATTTATATAATATGTAGTAAATCAAAAAAACATTCTTAAGTAATATTGAAATCAAAATCTAAGTCCAAGTCACAAATTAAATGTACTAAACCTAAAATTACAATTAGATCAATATATTCCAATTAAACATAAAGCTTCTTATTAGTTAAGTCAAATCTTATACAAAACTCTGTTTCAATAGGTACTTATTAAATCCAGTGCCCATTCAATACGAAATAAATAAGTCTAGTCTACAACTTTCAAACAAATGGGTGTCATTACGTACTTAACGACAGCAAAGGAAAACTCCACACAGCCTGCATTGAGGTGAATGTGGAGAAAAAGTTGGCGCGAAACGGCTAAAGTGTGAAAACTTTGAGGCGTCTAACCCCTGCTTACTTTGTCCCATCGCGCAACTTATTATCTCAGTTTTATAATTGTCGCAGCACTATTACACGTCGCACGAAGTTCTATTATTCAAAAGAGTTCCACAATTCTTTTTCTCTTTTCTAAGTGTACTTGATTCTCAGAGTCGTTCCATTTTTAATTATTTGAAGCTACACCTTTATTTTATACTTAGAATTGTGTTGTATTAAAATAAACTTAAGTATTATGAAAAAGCATAAAAGTAAATACAGGACGTACCAAGCACGTTAATGCATTTTACATATAAACCTGATTTCTATTATGAGTCAACATTTGTAACTAAATAATTTAATTCTGCATTCATTAATATATACTAGTTTCCGCAAGTTCGATCGCATAGTAGGTATGCTATTGAAAAAGAAGAGAAAAGAAAAGAATTCAAATAGGTTTGTAAAAATTATATGATCCTGGATCCAAATTCGTTTGATTCGGTTGATCGATTCGTTGTCACTGAGTATAATTTGAATCTTTTCTTTGATAAAGGCAGCATCGATCTCGGTCGGAGTCGATCAATCATATTTGACGATGTATCATATTGCCTCAGACGACATTAATAATCTATTTTATGTCTTCCTACTAACATTTACATGCCAGGACCTCATGCAAATAATAACTAGTTGATATAAAAATACTGTTTCGAATATTTTGATATACTTGGATTTAAATAATCCAACCCTTAAAACATTCCTGTTTTTACTAGGAGCTAGCGTAGCTTTATTATTCCAAAAAAAATATTAGAGTCGTTTCAATAACTGATTCCAGAGATTACTGGCTCCATATACCAAAACAAATGTTGCGTCTTCATAATATTACTACAGATTTGGTATTGCTATGTTATTCTAGACAAAGGCCTATCTGTGCATGTGTCAAATGTCATTCAAATCTGGTCAAAGCTTTAAGCGTGATAAAGAAACAAGCACATGTTTCATTCATAATATTATAATTGTAGGAGGTTAACTCTCCTCAGTTATAAGCACACCTTTCCCTACAAGTATAATTTAAAGAAACCCTTGCGATATAATGTGCCAAATAAAACAACGCAAAAATATCTCCCCTTTGGTCGCGCGTCGTCTCAAGTCCTAAGTTTGCCTTTCTCCCCTTGATTAATACTCCCGTCTTCCGTCTCCGTTGTCATTATGCTAATCATACCGGGATATTTAAAGGGTTCTGTTCATTCTTCATTCATATGTGTACCCTTCCTTGTTCGAGAAATGGCATCCCTTTTAGAAGGCGCGAAAATTATGTGAAAGGCGCGAAAAAAGTCGTGGCGCTAGTGGATACAGCGTTGTTGTTTTGTTTTTAAACTAGTGGTGAGCAAAACTGTCTGTAGTCGGCCAGTACGTTAACATTTTATTGTTTGTTTTATTATAATTATATGCTATACTTGAAAACGCAAAACAGTTTTTAAGCTACTGAATATAAATTTCAATTGTTAATTGAAGGATTCCTAAACCGATAATAAATAATGGGATTAAATATAAAGACCACCAAAAATAGTAACTCCGCAGAAAAATATGTTTACTAAAATATATCATAACGAGCACCTATACGCCTCAAATCACTGCATTCCGTCTCGGAAGGGTTAGGGTATGTTAGGTTCCTTCTTAAACCCACCCAAAAATAGGAGCCCCGCTCTTTAAATATATTGCCGTTTTAATTATGGTGGTCATTTACTATTTTTAACTGTCATATTTACTATGTCTGGTGATAAGTTAAACATAAGCCATAAATAATATATTACGTTATGTGATTGAGGAGTTACAATTTACTCGAAGGCAGCATTATTAGTTATATTGAATCGGAAATAGTTAATTAAGCAGATAGCGTTCAGAAAAAGTAATTATATGATGTGTATATCGTCTTATTGGCAATATAAGCACATTCTTAGAAGTTTAACAACCAATAGTTAAAACTATTAATATGGCAATTATTCCTAATACTTCATTTTTAGTCATCAAATAATCCTTCACAAAAAAAAAATTGCGTTAGGTTTTGTCAAATTCAAGATAATGACTTACTAACTCAGATAAGTCCCTACTAACGGTTTGACAATCTGTCATAATAAAAAAAACCGCAAATCAAAGTCGGTTAATAAATTATCTAATAAAATAATAATTTCCAAATTTGAGATGGACTGTTTGCACATTGTTTGCTAAACTTCTATCATGCGATTTTCAACAGTCCACCAATCTATCACATTGCCAATATGGAATCGAAGTGTCGAAGTTTCTAATCTCTAACATCACACCAAATCCTTATTTTCTTAACATTACTACTCATAATTATACTGTCGTCTACAATCTAGAAATTTTCTTTTTAAACTTTCTACACTCAGAATTAGCCGTCCATATATCCATGTATATTAAGCAATTCTACATTTAATTACAACAATTTAGTTATGAAAATTTTATTCATCAAGCACTTAAGCGAACGAAGTTGCAGAAATAGGTTGATATATTTAAAAAGAAAAATATCTAAGTAATTTTTGGTATTAATAAATAAATTAAATATAATCTGTGAACATTTTTGTACGAAATATTTACCTTAATAAAAACGAACGTACAAAATATTTATTTTAAATAAAGAACGTCCATGTAATGCTGGCTCCTAGGCATAGACAGACATAGAGTAAACAGTAGACTGTTATATAGGTTTACATTACAGAGGTATTAAGCTAAAGCTATTGACAAGCGCGAATTAGTTTTTATCAGCACCCACCACTAAAAGCTCACTAACTGAAAATTAACCTTAATAAGGGACTGTTAACCACGTTAGTGTTTAGCAGGTCATGGCTGCTCAGATAAAGCCTATATACCTAAAACAAATTAAACTATTACATCACTAAAAATATATACAAGGAAATATAAACTTTATTGCGTAGTATTACCGATTAATTTATTTTAAATGAACGGTAAAAACATGTTTGTCGAGGTATTTTGGACAGGCCCGTTCGGTAATTTTCTTTAGAACGCTCCGTTGGCGCGAAAAATTGTGTTTTTCAAAGGAAGAGCAGCTGCCAACGCTGTGGAAGATTGACTGCTGTTTACTTGAAATAGGCTGCAAATTGCGGCTGGTCAGTTTAAGCGGCGCCTTTCAATACTTTAATATTACAAATTACTTGTAAATTAAACAATAAGTGTATTCACGCGATCTTTCTTATCATACCAACAAAATTTAGAATATTGTATAACCTTTTGCGGCTACTAAATTTATACTTTCTACAAATACAAACATAATATGTTTTTATTCATGGTCATTTGCGGTTAAAATGTTTGCATTAAAAACTACAAGACTTTTAACTCAATATTTCTTGTAATATTCCTAAAAACCCATGCATTCGAAGAAAACAAATTTTCAAGTAAACTAGTTGAACTTTAAGCCCATACCAGGCCATCTAGCATGCAATAGCGAGAACGAGTAGTCTTTCCTATTGCACGAAAGATGTCGCCATTAATCAATTTAGTACTCCTATTTGCCGCTAGTGTCGCTACTGTAGGCTTGCTTTATACGACATCTAGCGTCGAATAGAAGAATCAAACTGAATGCTATTTTTTATTTCACAATTTCTACTTATTCTTTTGATGCTTTACAGATTTTTCTGTATTATGTAGCGACAAAATTAACTAGTTAGGATACAACGTCAAGCCTTAAACGATGTCATACCTATGAAGTTAAATTTTACGATGAAGATGACTAGGTATCGACTAATTAACCTTTAATTTAATTTCCTGTTAAACTCTGTTCTGTTATAAATGAAAATGTGTTTTAAAAGACAACGCTTACACTGGGAATAAATCCTGTGTCGCGAGGGACTTAACAAACATTTAAACAACAGATACAAGATTTTGGACTTCAACCCACAACAACGTTTGCTGCCGCATCGCTTCCCCGGCACCGAACATTAAAACCGCTACGCCATCCGTACAGTTGCCAAACTCTGTAATGGGTGCTAACTAATTAAGAATTATTTAAGATGGAAATCCTTATTTTCCTTAATATACCACAGTATTAATTTTCTAAACGTAAAGATCAACATCAAAAGATAACATCATAACATCCCAACTATAATTTCTCAAATGTTCTACTTATCTTAAATACAATTTCAACAAAAACGCCAGCACCTCAATTTCTAAAACGATAACTCACTAATAAGATCTCGTATTATACACTTGAAATCGTCACATTTACGGAGTACAATATAACGAGTAATTTCCATTCACTAATATCTATTGAAACTGGACACTGAAATATGGAGAGCGTATACAATAGCTTATTAGAATAATAAACAAACAGATCGGACACAGCTGCCGGACCGGTCGCGACACCGGCGTCGGACCGACAACGGCACTCACAATACCATCTGTAATCTATATTATTATATAACACAATTCAAAAATCACCTTTATTAAAATTATTTTAATCGAGTACATAGAGGTGTAATATTTTTTTGCATTTGCTACCTGTTAACTTTTTATTAGCAAGAAATGAAGAAGGTAAATATTTTTCTTTCAGCATCGGATCGGAATCCTAACTAATATTATAAATGTAAATGTGTGTTTGTTTGTTTATTACGCTTTTACGCATTAACGACTCCACCGATCACTATGTAATTTTGCATACACTTTGTCAGGGGTAGAGGAAGAGACAAAGGGTACTACTACTTTCCCCGAGAGATGTAATTTTTTTGACATAATCTACATTAACGCGAGCGAGATAAAATCTATTAACTCTATATACTATATACAGCGGGAAATCAAAACAATAATTAGCCATCGACTTCTTAACGTAAACTGGCGCAGTAGAAAGCACAAACCCAAGAGCACTCTCTATTCTCTATCTTTCATAGTTTAATACAACGGCAATCCAATACCACCTAAGAGTGCAACGTCACCAACTTCCTAAAACGGATATTAATTCAAAAAATATTAATAGAAAAGCCTTTTGTTAGCCCGAAATTCGAACCCAAACCCTTCATGCGCAGTGCGACTACTGAGCATTCACCACTGCTACGCCAACACAAATGACTTTTTATGTTCCCAAAGCATTTTAATTCAGAGATATCTCAAACTGCTTTTAAAGCCTCTTCTAGTTAATTATGATATATCTATTTTGTGTAATTATTATACGTAAAAATGACTGGCATAGTCCACAAATTAAGCACCTATTCCACATATGTTCAGCCTCGATGGCGTAGTGGTTAGTGTAACCGACTGCCACGCCTGTGGTCGCGGGTTCGATTCCCGCACAAGTCAAACATTTGTGTGCATGAATATGGATGTTTGTCTTGGTCTGGGTGTTTCTATGTATAATATGTAGGAATGTATTTACAAAAAAAAAAAAGTATATATGTATGTTTATCCATTGTCTAGTAGCCATAGTACAAGCTCTGCTTAGTTTGGGCTAGATGGTGTTGTGTGTATGTGATAGAATAGAAAAAAAAATATATCTCTTGTACGTGTAGCAGATCAAGTTTGTATATTTGCTTAACTCTATGACTTGACAAAATAATACCGCACACCAATTCCGAATTTTAAAATATAATATTTTTAATGACAGAATCTGTGAGCTAATAAACTGTATAATGTTGGCTCGATTAAATAACACGAGGTAATATCCACTCAATTTAAAAAATATCAGTAAGTTAACGGGTGAAAAATAAAATGAATAACCATTTAAACGGTTAATAAATTACTGCTTGATAAAATTAACTTTATTTCGTTTTTTTCGTAAACACCTCCGGATAAGCCGGGCGTTAATTTTCAGGATGAAAATAAAATGAGTAATATTTTTATTGCGTTAATTGACCGATCGTCTGATTCAATGGGATTGTAATTTGCACCGGTTTCAATGTTACGGAGTTTTCTCACAAACTTCTCTCACAAAGCTTACCTACTAAAACAAAAAAAAAATCTATTGCTAACTATGACTTGCCTTTACAAAGAACTTATAGACTAAAAATTCCAATAGAGGCCATGATGTCGGTCTAAATTGACGACTTTGTTCTTGTTTTTTTGTTCCGAATGATGAAATCGCGTACTCTTTGAGTGTATTTCCTAGTGCCAAAGTATTGCACTGCTCTTAGACCACACGACTGCTTACCATCAGGCGGAGAGTGGTCATTTTGAAGAGCAAAATAAAAAAATAAAAGAATTGAATAACAGTTTAAGTACCTAAAGTAACAGTTATATGTTTAGCAGGTTTTTTTAACGTTAAGAATCCTAAACAGACTGCATGGTTGGGGCCGCGGCATAACTTTGTAACTTTATAATATCCCGAATGAAGCAAAATGCTTTTAAATTTTCTATTGAAATTCATAATGGCGACGATACCAAAAACTGTACGCGAAAAATAGGTATAACAATACACGTCTAAAGTTTCCCTTTGTGAATATAGAGGCGTGCGTATATGTATGTGATCTATTTACACAATCATTTAGTTACGAAGCTGAGAATAGCTAACAGCACCTTCGTCAATTTGCAACTGGTTTTATTGACAGATATTCCTTTTACCCGATTACACTTTGTAAAAACATTATAGGAGCTAGTGGAGCTGTCAGAGGCACGCGCCATGTTGCTAAATCTGCACTATGAACATGAGCTTGATGGAGCAACCCTCTAGTAAGGTTAGACATTTATTGCTCAAGCTAGTACACATACGTTTATACTCTCGTGTGTTATGCAACGAGGAAGGCAAACTACTACAAGTGCTTAGTTTAGACAACTACACGATAATTACTGAAATATTTTATAAATTGACATTGTTGTATAATATAACTAACTAAGGACGAATTAACTACGGTAAAAAAAGAATATCGACATTTTAAAAGCAATTAAGAAAAGAGTGAATAGGTCATCAAGTATTTTCGCTTTTGTTATGTAGTGGCATTTGGGAACACTACCCCTACAAATACATTAAGATAATATGCATGTTGTTTTTTTTAATTAAGCCGAAGTTGAGCAATTTGTATACTCTCACAAGGATTAAAAAGAGTTATTTTACTAAAATCTACATATTTATATTAATAAAAAATTTCTTAGCCACGTTTCTTTATAAAGATTGTTATACAAACTCTTTGCTTTATTTTTCAATCAGCGTAATTCGACATTTCTATACAAGTTGTTGTTAGTTACATTCATAATATAATCTACGTGATTGTTAAACGTTACGTGTCCCACTGAAAACAGAAAATATGTACCTGTAAGTTTGGCTTAACTGATTATAATTAATTATTAGATTTTATTTATCTTGTTAGGGATACCCAAACTCTAAAGAAGTTGATTATTTAGTCATTGATTTTAATCTACCTAGCTAAACAAACGGACAAATTGTAACATTACCCAGGTCGGTATACAAAACACTACGAAATAAAGGCATTAAAATTATAACACCGTCGAAAATCCACTTGAATCGTGGAATACAAGTGTAACCGATAAAATATTGTCATTTATTTGGCGCTTTGCACAAAGCACAAACATTGAGACTGACACCCCGCCAAAGAATAAAAATCGTGTTCAGATACACTCCACTACAAAATTGTTTGACTAATACAATCTCTCACACAAATATTATACAATAATATCTGTATCGAATATATCTGTATTGCTACTTATGTTTAAGAATGCATAGTGTAATAAATAAATAAATGTAATTCAGATACCATTGAACCTGACTCGGCGCCATCTTGAATCGTATCAGATATTATGCAGGAAAATTACTTTTTAATTAAGTCCCCTACACAGCAACTTTTATTTCTTAAAATTTACTATTAGCTTCTTGCATTTTTCATTATTAATATTCTAATGTAAAATACGAATCATATTGGCGCCTTGTTCAACTTGCAACTTGTGTGTGCAAACAACTTATGTTTGCACATTCGACTTCATATACAAAAATGTAAATTTTGTAACTGTACCTACTAAGTAATAATTAAGGCATACCTAAGTTACTCAAAATAAATAATAATGTATATGTCATTATTATTTATTTTAAAACGATATCATAAATAATATACCTAGACGTTTATAATAAGTTTATTTTAAAATAGATTTAAGTTAGTGGTTAACAACTACAGGACATTGTTTAAGTTTCTTAATCAAAAATTGAATTTTAATTACAATATTGCCAAGTTCTTTAAATTGTAACAAATACTATAATTTTTGTCATATTCATGTTTTGTTTAATAAATTACTTATAACTGTCACCAGTTTCGTTATATTTTATTTATTTCGTTATATTTCTTTACCCCTTACCCTCAACCATCACATTCCTTCAACGTGAGTATCTACATAAACTAGAACAACAAGCTGCACGTATTAGTAGAAAGCGCAAACACCGTTCCTCGCGCCAGTACCTGTTGAACGTGGCGTCTTCTTTTTATTTCCCGTACACCGCTCGCGTACTAAAAATCGAATAAATCAAAATAACCGATCACGGGACAAAAGCTCATTCACAATTTTAAAACCAGTTTTTTTAATTCTCCTTTTTTTAATACGCATGAAAACCGCGACGGACGCAGCATCCGCGGCCTTTCTGTATAAATCTTTTGTGAAATACAAAAGACAAAGTATAGATAAACCGGTTTTTATTTTATTATATTTTTTCTGAATCGCTATTTAGGTCACCAACGGCTAGTTGTTGTGTGTATCCGAATCAGTTTGGAGTGAATCCCGATGCGGGCCGTTGCTTTTGGTGAAAAAAATATTCGATTTTTAAATTAGATAGGTACACTAGTTCGCGTTAAAATGGAGATTTAATTCGGTGACTATGTGTTTGTGTATTTTCGCTCCATGTTTTAGAATCGTTTTGACAAAAAATGTGCTGGTAACTTTATATTGTTAGAGAATATAGTAGTGATAGATTTGTTTAAATATTGATAGTGAATACGCACGCACAAGAATCAAAGCAAACGGCAAGAGTAAGCAAGACGTATTTTACAATAGCATCTAGCTAATTTATTTTCTTTTACAAAGAACTTTTGGTATGTATTTTCTATATTGCAATACGCGTATATGTACGTTATAAATAATAAAAACAGCGAACCTCAAAACAACTCACAGCAAGACTAGGATCAACAATCTGTGGATCAAATATTTGTTGCCACTTGTAAGAATCGAACACACAGTACCTACCTACTCTGCGTTGGCACTATGCATTCGCAAGGAAGCCCCGCGTCATAGAGAACAATCTCATTGCTTTCTATTGTCGGCCTCGATGGCGTACTGGTTAGTGTAACCGACTGCTACGCATGTGGTCGCGCGTTCGATTCCCGCACAAGTCAAACATTTGTGTGCATGCATATGGATTTTTGTCTTGATCTGAGTGTTTCTATGGATAATATGTAAGTATTTACAAAAAAAAAGCACATATGTATGTTTATCCATTGTCTAGTACTCATAGTACAAGCTCTGCTTAGTTTAGGCTAGACGGTGTTGTGTGTATGTGGTAGAATATTATTATTATATTATTATCTACTATACACTCCACAGCACATATCTCTCTCAGTAGCACACACAGTTTCCATACAAAAAACCTAATGTCACTTTATCCAACACGGGGATCGAAACCGGCACCTCATGATTATCCGAATAATTAAGCGCAACGCCTGCACCGCGTCTGTTTGTTCTTTATAGAAGCTGTTTACCTGTATGCAAAGCACACCGAGTCCTATGGAAAGCACCGAAAAAGCCTGTTACATATACCAAAGAACCTAGAAAGCCTTCTAGCTAAAATAATAATTAGTTTTACTAGGAAAAAAACGATTAAAAATAAAGTAAGCTAAGTACTGTCATTCCATACATACCTAAATTCCCATAGACATTTATTTCTTCTATACTCTGTGGAAATGTATTTTCCCGGCATAAAACCTTAAGTGGACTACCGGCCAATCAACGAAATCCATTGAGCGTTACAGCGAAATTAACTGTTCTTTGATTCAAATTAGCTGTTCTCGAAGCTTCCATTCATCTCTATTATAAGCTAGTTCCTGAAAGAGGATTTCTTTATTCATCGATCATAAAACTAGATTCGTTGGTCCAGTGGAATAAATGCCGATCATAAAGCGTTGGATTCGATTCCGGCCAATGTTTATTTTTCTTTTAAAAAGCATCTCCCGCATTCTTGTATCGCGAGGGACTTTACATAATAATATATTCAAAGAAGACTTAGGTATAATTATTTGTGGTTTACACAATTGTGAGGATCGAACCCACAACAGCTTGCCAGCAAGCCGGCGCAGTTGCAGTGGCAAGACGTCAAATTAAACCAAACCGTTACACTTTCAAGGTGAATGTACGTGCTCTCCTCCTTGCCAGTTTATCAGATTCATCTCATCAATAATATAATACGTATGTATATATCTATCTATATATATTTGTATATATTTTATTCAGATTATATAATATGTTTATTGGTATATATATATTATGTAATATATCGTTACTATTATGATATTCTTTAGTATTTTTAGTTTATGTAAGTGTATATTTCATGCTAATGTATGCACCTACTATTTTTATCTCTGCATCACCTAATGGTTGACTGGTAGATAATATAAAACCGCCGATGTATGTACTATTTTGTGTATAAAGTTTTAAATAAATAAATAAGTTTAAGTTTAATAAATAAATATAAGGGAGTTTGTGTAAAGTACGTATACTACGACCGATAGGCGGTGATACACTCGGATCTTATTACGCGGCACACCGGCGGACAGATACGATAGGTTTTTAATGTCTGGCATTCCAAGACTTGGCAGGTTAATAAGAATATGTAGCATCTGATATGGTAATCGTTCTCCGTAGCCTATTAGCCCAGACAGATAACTCGTGCGTTGTGGTCCTTTAGAAAAAGGATTTATAAATGGTAATGGAGAAGTGTGCCGTCGGGTTCGATTCCCGAGTCGGACTTTTCGGCAGCTATGGTTTACTGCCTACTCGTGCCGGGATATAGGCGTGAGACTATATATGTTATTATTGTGAACTCATCTACAGCAAGCAAATGAAGGGTACAGGGAAAGAAAGTTCACTGTCCATTTTTGCCGATTAGAAGTTAACAATGCCATCTAGTACAAAGTCATTAAGCTGTTTGGTTATAAACCCGAAAACAGTTAAAAAAATCATTATACACATGTGACTCAAAAAACGTCAGTTTGGCTGTATGCATAAAATATCATATTCCCCACTCTCGTATTTAAAAGAAGATAATCCTCAAGTGACAAAGATCTTTCTTTCCCCTACCCTTCAAATGTGAGTGTTTTACACTACATAAAACAAGAGTAATAATTACAGACAATGAATTTAAATAAGATATATTTTAAATAGAAATGGCCCCTGTTCAAAATAAAATTATGATCTACTTTGATAAATGCATTTAAAGTTTATCCAACCAGATTAAAATTGTATTTAGAACTTTATTAATTTAAATCAAAAAGCTATAGCTGAATATAAAGATATGAAATCAAATATGTATCTCCAAAAGGTTAAGTAGATAATGCAAGTGTCTTGTGTCTACTTGCGTGTCGAATATACCCAAAGACCAATCTTAGTACAAGTTTTCATAACTGCCGATTAGGTTAAATGTCGACGTCCCCTACCGATATTATATTTCAATTAGTTAATCAAACTTCTCCTAGACACAAGATATTTTGAGATGGCGACTACAAACATTTCTACTAGAGACATGGGTTAACTTTTATTTATTTCTTATTCCTAGGCGGTCTGATATATAGGTACTGACTAATATAAAAACTATATAGACCAAATAAAAATACCATTTAAAACATACATTATTAGAAAATATAGGTAAAATAATTTTCATAATATGTATGTTAGTATTATGTCAAATAATTGAAATTAAACACTTTATATGGACAGTGTTTTAAAGTAAAATAAACAACGCGACAAGCGTTGTTTATTTTACTTTAAAACACTGTTAATATATATTTTTTAAAACTCTAACACTACTATTATTGAACTTTACTACCATTTAAGCCATATTTTTAAATAGTAGTGTTAGAGTTTTCAAAATGATGTATTAACAGTGTTTTAAAGTAAAATAAACAACGCGACAAAAGTCGTATAAAGTGTTTAATTTCAATGTATAACATTCGCGTAAACATAAGACAATATTATGTCATGTAATTACTTAAAAAAACCTATTTGCAAATAACTTAATAAATTTTGCCAGCAGCTGTGTTTAATATATTATACGAACAATCAAACACATTATATATGTTTATTTATAATTTGGACGTTTACAGGACTTTAAAAGAAGGGCGCAGCAATCTTGAAACTCGGCCCAACCTTGTCTTGTATACCTGCAACAAGTAGGATATCCAAATTTATGGCATGGAAAGCGTTGTATTGTCCGTACAGAACGAATAATATTGGGCCCGCCGTGTGTAGGTCAGCAATGAACGATAATAATAGGCTATAACCACTTGCCATCAGACAGACTGTAAGCTCGTTTGCTACCTTCGTGGTGTAAATAGCAAAATACTTATGTTTAACTATTGAATTTATGAAATTTTGTTACACACTAAGTTTTTATATAATTTAACTAACTTGTGATAATTATCTATTCAAAAGCTAGCTTAGCTAAATTACCCAATTAAGTTAGAAACCCTTCTATTGTTTAAAAAACGAAAACAATTGAATGCAGATCTGTCAAATAAAGCAAAGACATACAATAAACTACTAAACAGCCGCCATTTTGCAAATAAATATTCAAAAAAAGAACGCAAAAAAACCGATTCAATAATGAGTACATACCGCCATTCGGGTATCGATTTTGAGATCCCCTTTCTCCTATTATTATTTTTTTTTACATAACAAAGCAAGAAAATATAAAGGAGGAGTTTTGCAAGGGCGCGCGCCCCCTCGCGGCCGCGGGTGCGCGTGTGTGCGTTAGTGCTGCGTGCGAATAGTGCGCGCTGTTCTGTGTGTGTATGTGTGTGTGCAACTTTGAGACGATCGGCGGACTCGAGTGAAATAAGGGGAGTGATTTGTAGTGGAATACGCAGTTTTGATAGTTTGCGTAAATAAATGTTGTTATTTATTGCCGAATGTGCGCAAAGCGTCAGTAGTCTGTGCCAATGCCCAATGGGTCTCGTATTGTGGGTTCGGCCCAATTTTTATAATTAATTACTTGTGTCAAATCTAGTTTAGATTATTTGTATTTACTCCCACACTAGGAATAATGTCTTTACCGAAAGGTTCTCCAAACGTCGAAACAACAAGTATAAAGATTTTTGCGCTGAAGAGCATCATCGTATCTGACTATACCTGACACGATACATTCACAGTGGCAATATGACCATTTAAACCAAAGCGCGATATATGCGCGATATATGCGCGATATAACCTACCTAATATTTATCAGTATTTACAACTCACTAGAGCACTAAGTAATGCGTATAATTATATTCAAATGATATTGGAATCCAGATGCACACAACAATAAATCAATCTTTACCTTTTATCAACGATCTACTTTCCATAATGGACCTTGCCAGCGCATATTTCATGTATTGTGCCTTCAACACTATTAAGAATAATTCACATTGCTAGGTATATACCACATTATGATAATACTAGTCTCATATTTATATCGCAGAATGCAAATAAAAAATGCGTGATCTCACTTTATCCACTGCTCTAAATTGTTGCCAATCATTCAGCCTAGATAGCGTATTAGTTGGGATGATGTTTAAAAACTGATATAATATTAATTATCATATTTACGCCACTGTCGTCGTCAAATCCATGTCATGAATGAACAGGATGAACAAACTCTTTTTATAAATACTCCTACATACCAAGTATCAAATCTTACAACTACTCCTATAAGAAACGAGGGTCCGAAGAAAGCATCTCTTAGCATCCCCTCCTTGCGCACACATACACAACCTGTATCTGTGTATTAAAAAATATACAACACATACATATCTAGAGCTATCAATAGATTCATTAGACGTATTTCTTTGATACCACCCGTGCTTTTAGCAACCTCTCTCACAACTTTATCTTTGCTATTACAAACTCAGTTATCCACGCCATTTTCGACCTTATTGCTTTCGGAATTTCTGGGTTTTGAGTTATTAAACTGTATTATAATTGTTGCGTAGAAGTAATTGCGTCTTTGCTAGGCCGATTTTTTTTCTTCACCCTTTCTGCTAGGGGTCGAAGTGGGAGCTGCGTGTTTGAAGTCTTTTAAGAATGGCAGTTTATTATAAATGTATAAGTATCGCTCAAGGCTGGAAGCATTAGTGGGTAAGCAGAGGGCTCGGTCGATAAAATGTAATCTTAAAAACGCAAGCGTAATATGAAAATGCTATTTCGTGTTTTGGTTAGGGATCTTTGGGTAGCAGGACAGGCGACACTGTCCAAAAATAGAAGCTGGTGAAAAAGAAAATTCAGGAAAATCTAATTAATATTCACTTACAGCCTTACTTATAAAAATATCGTTAAACATTCCTTACTTATTTCTTATATAAGAAGCTGTCATACCTTTAATCAATGAGTTATATTTCTTTACATATAAACCAATTGTAACGGTCTCTCAGGTGATAGCTCGCAAAAAAACAAAGTACAATTTTATTCTTGCAACATTTGACAGTCAGTACAGGGCATTACAAAACAATAATGCAATTAAAGTAATCTGTGTATATCTGTGGCGACTTTAAACAGACGGTGTTTTCAGTAATTAAAGGAGTTTGATTATATAAAAAAATAAAAATTTTATAATTTGGAATAAACAGGCAGTATATTTCTAAATATACATAATCATAGGGAACTGCTGCATATTCTCATGAATAATAACAACAATCATTTGCTTTCTTAAAAAGTGCATTTAATATATACAATAAACAAAATACCAGTGTTCTTCGTGTTTATGATTGTTGTTGTTCGATTATTTGATTTCTTTCATAAAATCACTCAATGTGGAGAAAACTGCGGTAAACCAATTTATAAAAAAAGTTTTTAACTACGATATACCACCTATTTCATTTTTATGACGTTAATATTTTCGTAAACGATTGACGTTAATGTCAAATCTGACCCAGCTGGTCGGAAAATCGGCCATATTGTCTCTTAGCTATGTTTAAACAAGGGACCGCCGCACTGTGGGCTGAAAATCGACCTCCATAGACATAGAAATGAAAGTTGCTAGATGTTCGTTTTGTTGACGGATATGGCTTCTATTAGCTATTATACACATAACAATGTCATCTGAGCTAACTCCGCACAAAAATGAATTTATTATAAGGTTTTTTCGAAAAAAATGTATGGAGCTAGCATGAAAAATCTGAATATCTCTGAACTTGCAAGGAAAACCGTAATATCCTCAGAGATGGTTATAGGACTAATTATTTATGATTTTTTGACATACTTCATATAACGGTACCTGCTGCAGATTTTTTTTTAAAAATAATCTTATTTTTAATTAATTTTTTTTAACATTAAACGATTTGTTTTGGTGTATAAGTAAAGAAACAACACGTTATATGCATATAATACTAAATCTTCGCCAGTTATTTGTTAAAATATCAAGAAAATTATTTTTGCCTAACATAGTATATATGTTTTAAAACAGTTAATTGGATACCATTACTGAACTTTGCATACAGGTAAACTACTGAATAATAAATTAGCCTTCTAATGAGTTCTGAATAAGAGATTAAGTGATTTGCAATGTCGCACAATGGTAACTACGGATTACACTAATTAAAATCTTACAGGTAAGTACATAAGTAACTTAAATAGTTAATTAGATATGTTACGAGTTCTAAGAAATATTTTCGACAACTGTCTAATGAGGTCGTTAACTAATGTTGGACTGAAATATAAAATGGTTAACATTTTGCATCATAATTTAGTTTATTCTAAGCTTTGTTACCCCTAACATATCACTGTGAAATTTTATAATGGAAAGTTTAAATACCAATTTAGACCTATTCGTTCTTCTAAAATGTAAGAGTACTTCATTTGATCATGAGGTATTGTTTAGTGAAGTTATATCCCGCCTAGACGTTTGTCTTTCCGTTGAAGATCAAGTGACTCTAAAAGAATTTTGTCGGAGATTTGTACGAGCTGCATCACAAAGGTGGCAAAAATCTCACCGAATTCTTGATACTTTTAGAAAACAATACGAAATTTGGCTGCAAGCAACTATTGATTGGCCAAGTTGTATAAATTTAGTCGATCAAGAACCAACTGTTGCTGAGGGATCAAGATCAATCTCTCCAGAACCCTCAACATCATACTCTGTTGGTACAATGACAAAGAGGTCACGAAAACCATTCGAAGATCTGGAAAGCAAACAGAAGAAGAGAAGATCTGATGAGCATAAAACTGACAATCCCAGTGAATTGGCATATACAGCAGCAGCGCGTTTTAAGGAAGAAGGTTGTGAGGATATCGCATCTGTAATCGAATATATGCTGAAACATCCTGAAGCAGCCTCTAAAATTAAGGAAACGCTTAAGCAACCGGTGAAAACTATCTTATTTATACCAGAAAAAGCACTTGGATTACTCCTTTCATTAAAATTATCAAAGTGGCAATACATCACTTTACGAGAGTCAGCTATTCGGGAAGGTAGAAAGGATATTTATCCATCCTACTATAAAGTGCAACAAACCAAGCTGGCATGCTATCCTCCGAAGCAATCAGTGTTAGTGACCGATTCATCGGCAAGAATAACCCTTCAAGCTTTACTCGACATTACGGTCAAAAGAATCCTCCAAAGTTTTCCTAACGATGATGTGCAAAATAAGGATTTAAAATTGATATCTAAATGGGGTTTCGATGGTGCGTCAAACCAAAGCCGATACAAGCAGAAAATGGATAGCGATCAAGACGATTTAAGTATTTTCATGACTTCCTTGGTGCCACTAAAACTGACCGATGGAGACAATACTTTGTGGATGAACCCAAAACCATGCTCAGCAATGTATTGTCGTCCAGTTCAATTTACTTTTGTGAAGGAAAGCGAAGCAGTAGTCATCGAACACAAACGACGAATGGATGAACAAATTAAGGCTCTCATTCCTACAGAGTGCAATAATAGAAACAGGGTGAATCATCACCTAATGATGACAATGATCGATGGTAAAGTCTGCACGTATTTGTCTCAAGCCAGATCAAGTTCATCATGCTATTTGTGTCTGGCAAAACCGACAGAAATGAACCGTTTGAGTGTAGTAACAGCAAAGACCGTATCTTCTGATATATACGAGTTTGGATTGTCATCTCTACACGCCCGTATAAATTGTATGGAATGTTTACTACATATTTCGTATAGACTAGATTTTAAAGAGTGGGCTGCGAGAGGTAACGAGCACAAAGAAATGCTAAGTAAGAGAAAAAAGATTATTCAAGACAAATTTATAGACGAATTAAATCTATTGATTGACTTTGTTAAACAAGGTTCCGGAACTACTAATGACGGCAACACTGCAAGAAAGTTTTTCAAATTTCCCCATAAAACTGCAGCCATTACTGGGTTGGACGAAGAACTAATAAGAAGATTTGCTGTGATTTTACAGGCAATAACTTCCGGGGAAAAAGTAGATATAATTAAATTTAAAGATTATGCCTTCAAAACAGCAGAGAGGTACGTGGAATTATATGACTGGTACTATATGTCATCAACCGTCCACAAATTACTTATACACGGGGCAGACATAATCGAGAAGAATGATGTTGTACCCATAGGAAGTCTCTCGGAAGAAGCATCCGAGTCTCGCAATAAAGATTTTAGGAGGTTTCGGGAACATCATTCGCAGAAAAAGAGCAGGCGAGATTCGAATCATGATATCCTTAATATGTTAGTTGTTTCTTCGGATCCTTTTATAAATGTACAAAGGCCCAAGTTAGATGCCAAGAAAAAGGAGGATTTATTTCCTGAAACTCTCAATTTAATTCAGTTTCAAGAAACTGACTGAGTTTCTAGGCAATCTAGATTCTGATTCAGAAATCGACGAGAGTGATAAGGAAAACTAGAAACTTTTTGTGCTTTTAATTATAATTCTATTCAATGTAATTTTTTCATGATCTTTCATTATTTAGCTTTGGTACGTAACTATGTTTTGCAATTGATTTATTTTTAAATATTTTATATTACTATTCTTGTACCTATTTATATTTTTGCATACTTTTGTACCTATGTTTTGTTTTATATAAATTTTATCAACTATTAAAAAATACCTTTTTAATTTATTTTTCTTTTTATTTAATGCCTATTATTAGCGTTAATAAAATAACTAACTTATCGATTGATCTTTACTTTGACATTAGTAGAATTTAATGATTTAAAAAAATACCTTCATTTAGACATAATAATAAAATAATTAGACAGTTGTCGAAAATATTTCTTAGAACTCGTAACATGTCTAATTAACTAATTAGTTTACTTATGTACTTACCTGTAAGAATTTAATTAGTGTACTCCGTAGTTACCATTGTGCGATATTGCAAATCACTTAATCTCTTATTCAGAACTCATTAGAAGGCTAATTTAATATTCAGTGGTTTACCTGTATGCAAAGTTTAGTAATGGTATCCAATTACCTGTTTTAAAACATATATACTATGTAAGGCAAAAATAATTTTCTTGATATTTTAACAAATAACTGGCGAAGATTTAGTATTATATGCATATAACGTGTTGTTTCTTTACTTTTACAATAAAACAAATCGTTTAATGTTTAAAAAAATTAATTAAAAATTAGATGATTTTTAAAAAAAATTCTGCAGCAGGTACCGTTATATGAAGTATGTCAAAAAATCACAAATAATTAGTCCTATAACCATCTCTGAGGATATTACGGTTTTCCTTGCAAGTTCAGAGATATTCAGATTTTTCATGCTAGCTCCATACATTTTTTTCGAAAAAACCTTATAATAAATTCATTTCTGTGCGGAGTTAGCTCAGACGACATTGTTATGTGTATAATAGCTAATAGAAGCCATATCTGTCAACAAAACGAACATCTAGCAACTTTCATTTCTATGTCTATGGAGGTCGATTTTCAGCCCACAGTGCGCCGCTGTTTAGATTTCTTTACTGTTTAGCTATTGATAAATTTACTCTTAGCACTAACTAACTTTTATAAGTAAGATGTCTCATAATATAATATATAATATAATATATTCTACCATATACACACAACACCATCTAGCCCAAACTAAGCAGAGCTTGTACTACGGGTACTAGACAATGGATAAACATACATATATACCTTTTTCTTTTGTAAATACATACATATTATACATAGAAACACCCAGTCCAAGACAAACATCTCATGAACAGTTGCTATATAGTAGATAAATACCTCTCAAATATTTAAACTGGCTTTATACTATAATTTTCTCGCGTCTTCTTTTGCACTCACAATACAGTTAGCTTTGTCCTACTAAATATGTGAAATAGATTATTTATTAACTTATTCAAAATGTATCGAACAGTATCCAAAAGTTATATCAATGTAAATGCATGTTTGTGGGTTGCCTTCTCTTGTAGCAGCGGTGCATCGGATCTTCATATATTTTGCATAGATATAGTTTATAGATTGGAGTTTGGCTCAGGCTGCTTATATTTTGGAAAAATGCGCTTGCCGCTGTGGTTGTAAGGACCATAGTCCAAAACAATAACCACAGCGGCAATGCCACTAGTAAAACTTAAGTCATGGCAATTATATAAATGTAAATCTGTTTTTTGTGTTTTCACGGCTACACCGTTGAACTGAAAGTAAATTTTCATAATGCTACTTGTAAATTTAACAGAATATTATTTGAGATATTTGCTATGGCATTGAGGGTTATTAATAGGCACTCTATATTTAACAGTTTTATGACGAAAATTGGCCCTCTGATATCGATAACTTTTATTATAAATTAGATTTTGCCAACAACATTGCTCGCGTAAATGTGTTTTGTTTTCTATCAATCGGAAACAGTAAATTTTTTTTTGGATTTTCATCTAGCTAAAAAGTACCCTACAACTTTTTCTATACCACTGACAACTTGTATGCAAAATTTCATGATAAACGGTTGAGTAGCAAAGGCGTAAAAGCATAACAAACAAACACACAGTCACATTTATAATTTTAGTTAGCATATACCTTGAAAAGGTAATAACAAAATATTGTTTTTCTTTTTCAATTAATCGCCGTTGAAGATCTGATAACAGCTATAAATCTTAATTTTCCACAGTTACTTTACCTATAGAAAGAGACATATAATATACATAGTACATTAAGCAATAAAGGGTGTGCCATAACTGATCGATTTCAATATTTGAGCGGTACTAACCGCAAGTATGCCTCGCCTGGGAGGGCTCCACTAACGATATTGCTTCACATACATAAATCTTAATATTTACACAACAGTTATGTTAAGTATTTGATGAGATGTGCGTCACTGTCTGGCAATTCTAATACCTATTTATTAGATCGCATCTTTGTTTATTTTTATTTAAAATGCAGTCATACGTCCTTTAGCTACGAATTTGTTATTTAAAAAGTAAGCCAACCATCTTGTCCTAACTGAGTTATATAAAAACGTTAAAATGTGTAAAACACAAACAAAATGTTTTACTTTTTATGCTGACATGACTTTCTCAAACTTTTAAATATAGCTGGACTTTACTATTACACGTTATACGTAGTTGGAAGTTCATATTTTTCAATAAAACTACGGGACGAAAATAGTTATTTAACGCTGCCTATAATTACACACTACATCAAGTACCTAATCTTAAAGTAGGTATATAATATACTTATTCATACTAATGTAAAAGTAACTGTCAATGTGTTTGTTGTTTTTACTGAGTCGGAATAAAAATCTGAACGAATATCAACCTGATTTCCAAATACTGGTACTTGGTATTGTATTGGTATTCAAATGTAATAGGAATATCTTCAAAATAATATATTCTTATTTCATACAGGCCATAACGATAAGTAAATATAATTAATAATATGAACACATAATCCGTGCACAGGTTGTCCCCCGTATCGAGGTGTACCGATGCATGTAATGAGTCCATCCAGCGCAGGCAGCGACGCTCGCCCCCGACGGCGCGCCTCGCTGAGACGAGTTACTTGGCGTCGCTCTGATCCATGCGGTACAAGTGTAAGCGACCAGCGGTCAACTAACTATATAAGTATTAGTACTGGAACTATCCAGCGCAGACAGTGACGCTACACGACGTAAGTACAACCCACCAGCGGTCAACAAACTATGTGTTAGAGTTAATTCCATCCAGCGCAGGCAGCGATGCCCGCACCCGACAAAGCGCCTCGCTAAGACGTGTTACTTGGCGTCGCTCTGATCCGTGCGGTACAAGTGTGAACATACTATGTGTTAATATTAAGTCCGTCCAGCGCAGGCAGCGACGCTTGGCCCCGACGGCGCGCCTCACTGATACGAGTTACTTGGCGTCGCTCTGATTCATGCGATACAAGCATAAGCGACCAGCGACTATCATACTATGTGTTACTGTTAAGTACATCCAGCGCAGGCAGCGATGCCCGCCCCCGACGGCGCGTCTCACTGAGACGAGTTACTTGGCGTCGCTCTGTTCCGTGCGGTACAAGTACAAGCGACCAGCGGTCATCAAACTACCTATTTGTTACTGTTAAGTCTATTTAGCGCAGATAGTGACACCCGTCCCCGACGGCGCGCCTCGCTGAGACCATTTACTTGGCGTCCCTCTAATCCATGCGGTACAAGCGAAAGCGTCCAGCAATCAACAAACTATGTGTTGGCTTTAGGTCCTCCCAGCGTAGATAGTGAAGCCCACTCCCGACGGTGCGCCTCGCTGAGACAAGTTATTTGGCGTCGCCTTGACGTAAGCGGTGTAAGTACAACTGACCAGCAGTCAACAAACAATGTGTCAGTAGTTGGTTCGTCCAGCGCAAATAGCAACGCCCGGCCCACCTCGCTGTAGTAAATAGTCGCATAAGTAAAGTTATTTATTATAATTAATGACTACAACAATACATAGTATAAATAATACCTATAGGTACTTATACTATGTGTTGATATTAGGTCTATCCAGTGAAGGTAGCAATGCATATGAGGCCGAGTATATGAAAAGCTTAACTTTATAAAATACAATTTATACAACTATAACTCTGATTATATTTTTCTTACAGAGACGCCGATATTAAGACTTCCATTACAAAAATCTTGACATTAAATAGAGGCATTTCCTCAAACAGCTCGTAGCTTGTGCCGCCGCATAAAATATATCTAGTCCACCTACTTGGCAACTGATAAGTGGAGGACAGTCCGTATGGATACAGGAAACATGATATACGATTATACGTGTTCAACTCGTTTACTATATACGTATACCTATATATATACTACTGCTATATTTATTATCAATATTATGTCTTTCAAGAGTATATACCTGTCAACGGATCTCGAAGCATTTCCTCGGTATGCCTTTCGATCTTTATGAGTTTTTAATTTTGGCTGTCAAGTGATATAACCGAGCGGTGCATGAAGTTCGAGTTCGATAGCGGGTTATTGCATATTTAATACTTATATCACGAAATTGTCAGTATGGGGTTTGGAACTTGGTTGGTCGGCTGATGTGTCGGTAGAGGACATTAGGCTCGCTCTCTTTATCGTGGAATCTGACTGAAATGGGGTTGTAATACATCTCAATAGCTGACTCGGTGGTGCAGACGTATTTACGGCAACTGCTATGCATAAGGTCTCGGATTCGATTCTCTAGTCGGGCAAAGTGCTATTTAGATTTGTATAAAAAACTAGCTGACCCGACAGTCGTTATCATGTCTATATATACAAAAATAAATGTCACGTAATTAAATTCAACATCAAAACGTCAATCAATATATTTTCATATAAAAATACCATTTAAATTTTCGACATGTCCCGCGGCATTTTCACAAATTTTCGTTCATACAACCCTTGTTCCGACAATTGCAAACACAACAAATAGAAACAGCAAAATCGGTCGAGCCGTTCTTAAGTCATGCGCCGTCATACATGTGGCAATATAATTATATAGAAATCTCAGTAGCAACGTGGAGTGTGCGACTATGGCTAGTAGACGACTATAGGTTTTCAAATACGCGGGTCCTTAAACATACACACATAGCTGGGGAAATATATATAATATGTAATGGGGACTATGTATGTATGTATTAATCTCTGAATACATTCGTATTGTAGCGACACTGCTGTCGCTTTAGTTTTGTATAGTCAGGCGCAAGTTGACAGGAGCACCGCGATGGAGGCGTCTCCTCGCAACCACTGAGCTAGATCGTAGTTCAATATGTATTTTTCATATTACAACTGGTACCAGTAAATGTTTATTCAACAAGCAGGAATTATTTTATTTGGCCGCCCACAAGAACACTTACCCTACATAGGTGACCCCCGACATATAAAGACGCAGCCTTCAGAGAAATGGTGGCAGTGAAGCACGCGCACATGACTTGCTGACTATGGGAGGTGCACATGTGACACGTGGCAGCCGAAAACGCGCTCGGAGGATTGACGAATAAAAGAGAATTGGGAGACGATTCGCCTTCTTTGCGAAGACCATCAAGGCTTGGACTACGACGACAGAAATAATTCTTCTACATCTCCTAGAAATGCTTTTACAAAATGCAATGATATGATTTGGAGAGTGCCAATCAAAAGTACCGAAGTGCATTAGTACATATAGAAATATGAAACGCAGGGCTAGACAAGTGTCTACCCCTACGTTCGTTGCGTTTCTTGGGTTCGATGACTGAATCACAAAGGAAATTATCAGTTGCAGCAATTAGCAAGTTACACCTTGCAAATGACAAAAGGTCAACAATTATATTACACAGAACTTTGAACAGTTATCGAAATATGGGGTATTACACCACTGCCTGGATTTCTGTGGCAGTTAACAAATATTTATTTATTTATTAAATAAACACTCACGCGACTTATAATTAAACTTTACCAAGAATGGTCAAGGAATATTGTGAATCTGTCACTTACAGGTGTGCACAGAACTTGTGTGTATAAAAGATAAACAATGAAAAACATTATTTAACTTAAATCTAATTTTGGTGTCTATAGGGAAAACAGTTCTGTACCTTTCTTTTTCTGTTTGTCAGCCGATAATCTTTTTTTGTTTTATTTAGTACCAACAGACGAGCTTGTGCTATTAAGAAAAAAAATTTAGAACTCGGTTTTTTTATTGTAGATTGGCAAAGACTAAAGATTTCAGTACATTTCTTTTTTGTTTGTCTACGGATTTTCTATTTTTTGTTTTGTTTAGTAGCTTCTGATGAGCTTCAGTATCAGGTATTAATGAAAATATTTTGAAACCGTTATTTTTTATATGAATAGTTTATATACAAAACTGCTTAGTACCTCTTTCTCCTGTAGTTGTCAACCGGTATTCTTTATTTAAATTATTGATTGTCGAACGAATGTGGAAAAATAGAAGAAGAAATATTGGTAAATGTAAATTTATATATGTTTTCCCTCAATTTTCAGTAATGATGATGAATATCAACCACTAGTTAATTTATGCGTTAAGATGTAGACTAACATAAAACAGACATTAGGTTGCATGGCAACATAAATACGTTACTTTTGCGGTTAGACCGATAGTGATAGCAGAATATACCTATATTCTCAGTGTCTCCAAAAAAGAGATATACAGAATTAATTAAAAATACTAATACATTTTACCCGTGACTTATTTATCTTACTTACCAACAAGATGGCCTAGTGGGAGGCCATTGGACTGCAATGCAAGTCAACTCATCTCTGACTTTCCGAAGTTATGGGCGTATCAAATAATTAAATCGTTAGCTTTAACGGTGAAAGAAAACATCGTGTGAAGAAACCTGCATGTCTGAATGTTGGTTGGTCTAATCGTACAACTAAAACTTAAATACTATAAGCGGTCGCAAAATAAAAAACAGGAATTAAATTTGGTTATATATGTTTATGGCAAAAGTTTGCATTTTAGTAAAACAAAACAAAAAACAAAATAAATTTATTCAAATTAGGTTACAAGGTAACACTTATGAATGTCAAAGTTACACGTAATTTTTTTTTCTGTGAATTTACATTTACTGCCACGTTCAGCAAAGCAAGGGTGTGTAGGGCTCATAAGAAGAACGGGCAAGAAAGTCATAGCCACTCTTTTTAATCGCCAAGTAGTAAAAAGTGTCTGCACAAAAGTTATTAAGTATTATGTAAAAAAGACACGGGTAAAAGGTTATTATTGTATTTTTAATTGAACCATGTATAATAAAGACACGTGAGTTTGCTCGTTCAATAGCCGCGTGTGTGGACGCATGCCTCCTTCGCACAATATCACATCACTCGCTGCCCACATGCCAACGTGCACTCTCTTGCAGGTCCCATTATGACTAGCCACTAATGAATATAATTCCTTAAATCATTATATAACTTGTTTTTATCTTTTATTTGTGTACAAACTTTTATAATAGTCTGGAACTTTCCCGCGGGATCGCATACCTTAATCTAGGTTTTGACAATAAATTTCTATCCCTCGGAAACAGTACTTTTTGCCGGATGAAAGGCTTCCTATGTCCTTTTCTGTTTCCCTGACAATGTGTTTGCGAAATTTCATGAAAATGAAAACCATGTAAAATTTCGTGGTTAAAGCGTGAAGCGCAAACTGCGCAGCATAAAAAGCGTAACTCATATGCGCATTTATAATATAAGTTAAGATGTTTTAAATATAACTAGCGGATTTGATAGACTTGCTGTCCTGCCAGAACGAATCGATCAAAGTCTCACCTACTGGGTGCCGTTGTGACTCTAAACCATCGACGGATCGTCTTAATCACACACAAACAATTTCATCAAAATCGGTCCAGCCCTTTACCTCCTAAAGGGCTGGACCGATTTTGATGAAATTGTTCAGTTCAGTGACATAAACACGTACAGAAGAATATAGAGGACATATAATAATTATATAGTTATATAAAGATGTAGAGTTTGATTGATAGAAATGTAAATAGACATGTTCATGTTATTATATAACTTGTGTATATTTTATTCCGTCTTTTTGTATACAGTAACTTTTATAATAAATGTTTTAAGAACAAACGTGTATGGTTTTTGATAAAACTGGTTCCTATTGCCATTTTATTAATATAAATGGGAATCTTTGTAAGGCTATTTAATTTTGTTATTCAGTTTTGTGTAAACCGTTCCAAGGATTTAGGTGAATCTTGGCATACAGATAATGTATGTCCTGGAGTAACTTATACTACTTTTAGTCCTATTTTACGTTCCCATAGCACTATGTGACGCTGAGAGGTAAACACGGCATGGAAAATAATTTTTTGCCAAAATGACCAGAAATGTTTTAAATATAATGTAGAGATAAAATTGATCCGCCTAAAAAAATCATTAGAAATTCCGACATACCGAAAAATCCGAAATTCGGAAAAAATTACTGTAAAAGAGGCTGTTTAGGAGAGACTCATGCCCAACAATGGGTCAGTTTATATACAAGGCTAATTTTATTATTACGTTGTTGGTCACGTAAAAAGTTTGCATTATGTTTGAAGCCGATCACGAGATCCCGGTTTGTTACCACGATCAGGCGAAGTATTACTGGGTTTTCTACATCCTAGTCTTCTACCAGACGTATTAGATTCCGTGTTACTACTAAGTAATTCTTAATGGAGAATCGGTTCGTCCAGCCCAGCATACAAACTTAAGATTTCGCAGTCGACCGATAACATAAACGTAAACTTCTCTATATTTATACAACTGAGCAATTCTTGACGGAAAATCGATTTGTCCAGGCTAGCAGTCAAACTCGAGACTTCACAGTCAACTGCTGACTTGAACGTAAACTTTGCCACCTGTTACTACTGAGGAATTCTTAATGGAGAATTGGTTGGTCCAACCCAACATACGAACTCGACACTTCACAATCGACCGCTATGCTACGCAAACTTTGCCATGGGCCAAAAATTCTTTCATATATTTTACGTTAAATCAGAATGTTATCAGTCGTGTCCATAAACGAATCGACACATCGAAATCACATTAGGCCCGTGAGTGGAATTGCAATTAGACTGGTGAAGGTAGCGCGCTTAACTTCCGCCGGAAGTGCCGCCCGCCCTCTGGCCGCGGGGGCCCGCCCGCGCCAAGACGGTCCGCCCTTGCGTACCGTGTTTACAAAAAAGGTAAGGTTTCTTGCATAGGTATAACAGTTTAGTGGCAAAAGTGGTTTTGAATTCGAATCCGCATCGGTCCCGTAGCAGAACATTTTTATTTTATTCTTGTTAAAAAGTCAACGACATTAGAAATGATTGCTTCATCGCAGACAGCAACAGCCTAAGAATAACCACACCTGAAACAGCAGGAAGACACACTCTCATCGGCGCAATAGTAATGTATGCGACTGCTGTATATGACGTCCCAAGTTCAATTCCTCGATCGAGTGTCATTTGGCTTCACAGAGTCTAGACATGTGCTCGGCAGAACGAGAAAGATCTCTCTATAATTAATATGTCGTTGGACCTAAAACCATAACTGACGATATGTGTCTGAAGTACACCTCTGCTTGTTGCTTCGAATATACGCGTGAGACTTTGTACGAGGGTGCGTTTTTAAGTTCGCGGAATGGAATAGAAGGGGATGAAATAATATTACAAAATTATTTTTCCTTTTCAATATATTCACCTGAAACCCTAATACATTTCTCAGATCTATGAATTAACTTATGAATACCTTCATAAAAAAATGTTTTGTCTTTCTCTGAAAAATACGCCGAAACTGCATCCTTCACTTCTTCATCGGTTGAAAATTTCTTTCCTCGAAGTTCTTTTTTCAGATTTGGAAAGAGATAATAGTCGCTGGGAGTCAAGTCTGGGCTATAAGGTGGGTGATCAATGATATCGAAGCCTACCTTGTGCAAAGCAGCCAACGCAACTCGACTCTTGTGAACAGGAGCATTGTCGTGCAAGAGCAGGACACCTTTGGTCAATTTTCCTCTTCTTTTTTCTCTGATTGCCTCTTTTAACTGCTCTAAAATTGAAGCGTAGTGTTCTCCGGTTATGGAAACACCTTTTTCTTTGTAATCAACCAACAAAATTCCTTCTGTGTCCCAAAAAACTGTCGCAATGAGCTTTCCCGCCGATTGCGACACCTTGAATTTCTTAGGCGGTGGTGTACCCTTTTTATGCCACTGCATGGAATCTTGTTTAGACTCAGGTTCATAGTGATGAACCCAAGTTTCATCCCCAGTAACAATTCGCTCCAAAAAACCATCCTTGTCTTCATTACACTGGCTCAAAAACGCACGCGAACACTCGACGCGCTTCTGTTTTTGAGGCGGTGTGAGCATTCTAGGCACCCATCTTGCACTGACTTTTGTCATGCCGAGATGATCATGGAGAACCTTGAAAATGGTCGTTTCAGATACTCCAACCATCTCTGCGATTTGTTTTTTCTTCAAACGTGCATCCTCCAATATTAATTTTTCGATTTTTCGATAAGATCTGGAGTGGTGACCTCAACAGACCGCCCAGGCCGGGAATCGTCTTCAATTGATTCCCTGCCTTGCTTAAAGAGGTTGTGCCACTTGTATACCATGGTTTTTCCTGGACAAGAGTCCCCGTATACAGATGACATCCCTTCCAAAATGGTTTGAACATTTTTTCCTTGCTTGGTAAGGAACTTTATAACGGCGCGGAACTCGATTTTCTCCATACTTCACAATTTCTTCCAGATTGAGTTGCTTGAGGGACGATAGTTCAAAGACTAATGACCTCATTATGATAATACTCGGTATATATACTAATTATTAGTTGCTAAACACGTTAGTGACTAAACAAGCACCCCCACCACCTTCCATACCCTCCATTCCGCGAACTTAAAAACGCACCCTCGTATGTATGTATTCTATTAATAAAATTCTCTGGCATGATGTGAGTATGTATTGTTAGCTAACTTAACGCCAACTGTATTAATTTGTTATAACTATAATTAATAAATGATTATTATAACAAAATAATGCAAACCATTTTTAAAAGATATTTATTAAAAATGTTGCACACATAATTATATATCACGTAAATGTTGTAAATAACTTTAGGTAAGCGGTTGTTGGAGAAGGAAAACATCGTAAGGAAACCTGCATGTCTGAGAGTTCTCCATACTGTTCTCGAAAATATGTGCAGTCTGTCAACCCGCACCGGGCCAGCGTGGTCAACTATGGCCTAACCCTTTTCACACTGAAAAAAGGCCCGTGCCTAATAGTTGGACAGTTTATATACAGCACTGATATTATTAAAAGTGGCAATCAAACTTTTTGAAAATAGACTCTCATCTTTCCGCATGATGGTGGCAAGATAGCCTACCTTTAGGATCGACCGAAGGAGAGCCGAGCAGATATACGATGGAGTCTAATTTACATTTCAATGTAGATTAAGCATATAAATGGCTCACTTATAAGAAACGATCGTAGAAAATAGTCTGCTCCAGTTGGGCACGAGGCACGAGCGAGCTTGTAAGACAAATTAGTTTGTGTGCGCGGGCCCGCACGGATATGTGGTGCTATAGAAACGCATAGAGTAGGAATACGAGTATTTTGGGCATGTAACTTATGAGCATTTTACAGCGAAAAATTACTGAAAACCAATTTTACAAAAATAACTATTTAATATTTGAGTTCCGATGTAGTCTTATAAACGTAAAATGTGAACTGACATGCATTTTATGTTCATATGTAATGTTTATGTAGAAGATAATCATTTGTAATATTAATGAAACTAAGACTAGATCGTAACTGTATTTTGAACAGAAGAATAAGAAGCTAATATCCAGCTTTTATTAAAAAATCTGGCTCTCAGCTCCTGTAAAAAGAAGTCTGTTTCAGAAAGTACCTACTTATTGGCTGTAACCATTTCTCTTAATAAAATATGTTAAAAAGATGGTGCTGATCTAGTCTAACACACGTCGCATCTGAACTGAAATGCAATATAATTTCACATTTGACGTTTATTTTAAACTAGATTTTGACTCCGGCTTCGCTAACGTTAATTATGATTTACGTTAAGATCGATTTTTAGTACCAAGCCTATATGTTATTCTGATGTATAAACAACAATACTGTAAAGTTTCATCAAAATCCGTTAAGTCGTTTTTGCGTGAAAGAGTAATAAACCTCCATCCATCCTCACAAACTTTTACATTTATAATATTAGTAGGATAAGGATGTAAACATAAGAACGTAACAATTAAATAAAGTTACTAAAAAGTAACTTTATTTATTAACGTTTTATTGATTTTTCCGATTAAACGTAAGAACGTAGCAATATACCTAAAAAATATAAATGACCTACTTTTAAACTAGCAATAGTGCATACATTGATTACCTATTAGGTTTTAACGCATTTACTGTAAAAGCTGGGCTTTGCTAAAATGCTATAGGAAGATAGCTCTGGGCCTCTCGGATCTTGTACTATTTGGAAATATAATTACTTAAGATACATAACACTATTTTAATTAACTAACTAACTTAATAGAACCAATTCTTGTAATAAAACTGTTTAAAACAGAGTTCTGGCCTAGTCATCAATATCACAATTAATAGTATTCTTCTAAATCAAGATAAACTTCAAATTTGAACATGAAACTTCTAAGTTGTATTTCGGAACATTTATTAGACTAGAACTCTATTTTGTACATAATTTATAACGAGAATTGGAAAACTTCAACTTGCACTTAACTCAACATCTTTTTCTGTGTTCAGTCCACTAATTATGATCAGAGGTTCGCTGTTGGATAAAACGGCAGACATACCACGTGACCGGCCCTTTTATTAATCCATAAATTATTTATAGACTGAATTGTCACCCGCCAACCGCACGCCTTACAACTGACTTGCGTGCTAAATCACCTTTAACTTTAAATAAATAAGGTACATTTTTGCATGAACTGACTGTAAATGTATTTTGTTTTTTTGTATTCGTTCGTAACCGGCTATCGATGGATAAATATTTTCAATGTTTATTTACTTTCAGTGGTTTTTTATACGCTTGTCGCCGGTTACCGAACCGTGTAGTATTTATACCGCCGCGTTGCCAAGGTTAAGTTAAGCTTGCGACTGAAAATAAAGTGATAAATACAAACAGAAATAACATGTTATTATACTGTGACAGTCTTGACGTTTTTGATGCTGAACAGTTGCATATTATATTTTTTAAATTGTCTTTTTTTTATTTTCTCTATTATATTAATGGCAATTTAAATTTGATTTTTATATTTGCTCGCAAAAATTGAATGATGAGGAACCATATTTTGACAAAATAACTAAAGGAGCATTATAATGACATACATAGTCTCACGCCTATTACTATCCCCTAAGGGCTAGACAGAGTTGTATCACACCCAGATTTTCCAGCTATAGCTTTAGCGGACTTTAGGTCCGACGTTATAGAGGGCGAGTCTACCTGGCACAATTCCAGACTCTGTTACTGAATTTTTTTTAAATATGCGCCCCTAAATATTTTACCTGACTCGGGAAATGAAAGCGCGACCTCATGCACTGCAAAAACACTCACTACCACTGCGTCATCGACGGAGTCAAGTATAAATAATATATCAAGTTTTAACAACTTAACATACAAACATTTTCAAATATATCTAACAAAATATTAAATTCTCGCGGGTTATTGTCTGCGCTATCTAGTACTTACCCAAGTAATATTATTTCTTGATCAATAAAATAAATCCATATCGAATCGGATGCCATTACACCGTATTTTATGACTTCAGATTAACATTACAATAATTTAATTCTAAAAATAGCAACCGCAGCAACTTAACAAACAAGTTATAAGAGGGGAAGAAAAAATATAGCCCTATTCTAAATTCGAAATTACGCAATGAAACGATAGCTGAGCCCGCGCGAATTTGCGAATCGGTGGCCCGCGCACCCCTAGTCTCCCTTTCGATATTTGAAAAATCAAAATGGCGCCGTTTCCCCGCGTCTTGTCTTTATCTTTTCCTTATGTAAATCACTTGGAATTATTCGATGTTTAATGAGGTTAAGAACTTTCTAGACGGCGTCGGCGCCAAACCTCGGGGCGCTCGTTACGCGATCCTACCCGCTTCCTGAGCTGCAGAAAATATTATCTTTTTTTATCTGCCAAGTCTTGCATTCGTAACAATCAAAAAACGACGTCTTTGTAAAATTGCCGATATTTTCGGGCATTCTATAGATCGAAATAATGTAAACAAGGCTTAGAGAAACACTACATCAAAAGATGATGACACTCATACGAGTACATTTATTAAACAAATCCCTTACTAAAAAGACAAGACAAGATATTAGATCTCATGCTCGTACTCGTACTAAACACTTGATACTTAATTAAATCAACACTCAAAAAATACAGCTAATGTTTAAAATCTTAATACTTATAAATGAACACTTACGTCAACGGCAAAACATCTTCAAGCCTGCACCTGCATAAGTTCAAGAAATTATTAACTTCACAACACTTCTAAATCTATACAATACATCACTAAAAGTTTAATATTCATTATTTTCAAAATCTACACTTACCTTCATTGACCCGCACTGTTTACGAAAGAATTTAAAACAAAAATAGTGGACCAATTTTCGTAATAAAATATGTTTAAAATAGATATCGATATAGTCTTATAAATGTCAAATGTGAACTGAAACGCAATTTATATTCACGTTTGACGTTTACATTTTAATTTAGGAACATACCATTTGCGATGACACTGAGACTAGATCGGAAGCCTATTTTCATCATGCATTGTCAAAACCACGCTGCATTTTTTTTGTACCAATTTCGGTCTATATATATCTGAAACAGGTACCGGATATATATTATATACATAAAAGAAATAGATATGTTACTATCCGCTGTGCGTACAAAAGTGAAGACTCCGAAACAACTCAATTGGGTCGTTTTTCTATTATTTTCAAAACATAATCAGTTCAACAAAATTCCTTGCAAAGCACTTACAACACAATTAGGGTACAATTTTTCGAATGATAGCTTTGCTCACGTAAGCTTTTTTTACTTATTTATCATTTTTTTTTTTACCTAATTACAACTTATTTACCAAATTTTTAACACAAATATAATTATTATAACAAAATTGTATGGACCGGATTTTTAACGTGAATAACATAAACCAAAGTAGACCTAATCTCACGTCATCATCATTACAACAAAAAATGTAAAACAACAATAGCCTTACGCTCAATAATTCTTAAGACTCTCTTAACTCACATTAACAACGCAAACATCGCCATAACTTGGGTCTGTTTACATTATGTCACCGTATATTGTCTTACCCCACTGGCACCCGCGCCTCACGCCAAAGCCTTTGCCAAAACACTGGCGAATTTATAGCAGGCAGAGGAAGTCTTCGCTACTTCCCGCGACGTCACAATAGCACATCCGTTTCCGCTCCACACTTGAGTATAGAATATATCATTAGTCCCCAAAATATATTAGTATTATTTAAGTCTCACACAGGTGTAGTAATAAATTTTAAGCTGTGCTTTATGCACTCTATTCGTATCTTATTCAAACGTTACGAAGATATTATCTGTATATTGTAACTACAGATATCTTACGTTGTTCTGAGTACTTATTTTTTATCATTTTATATAGCATATCGCGTCGTATATAAACGCTATGCAGAGCTATAAAATGCGATCATTCCGTCACCACCATAATGCCAGATACGTGTAGGTAATATTTTTCTTCACAAAAGCATGCATCTAAAATATTAGTAATCAATCGATAATACTTGAGTATGCATATTGAATATTAGTAATCAATTACTAAAATTATTAGTAATTGATTACTAATAATTTGCATACCTACTTCATCTAGTATTAGCACGCAGCTTAAGTTTTAGTAATAAATTTTTATTACTTGAGCATGCATCTGAAATATTAGTAATCAATTGCTGATACTTGAGCATGCATCATTAGTATTCAGTTAGTAATATTTGAGAATGCATCTAAAGTATTAGTAATCAATTAGTAATAGGTACTTGAGCATGCATCTTAAGTAATAGTAATCAATTGCTAATACTCGAGCATGTATCTTCAGTATTAGTTATCGATTGCTAATATGTGAGCATGCATCTCACTTTTACCCAAACATATTGATTAATTTACAGACGTTCTTGGTGTCCTTCAAATGTATGCAGACATGTCGACAGACAAACGTGTTGAATTACGCTGAGAGCTTAAAACATCGACCCACAGAATCCAAATCACTGTACATCTGTATAATACAGAAACCAGTCACCAGCCGGCCAAGCAGAGTCTTTACAAACGAAACAGGTATTGACATAATGGTGTCTTCTCGGACGCTCCCTATCTCACTATTGTGATCGGAAAACAGGTATTTGAGAGCTACGAGACAAGTTCGGTGATAAACGGTTAAACTGAATTTTATAACAAACTAGATCTTACCCTAAATTTTTAGCTTTAAGGAAACATAACAAACAAACAAAACTCACAGTCGCATTTATAAGTTAGGATATGATCGGATTGCGATTAATTTGAAAATATTACTATATAATATTTATTTTTTTATTTTGTTTAAGAAGACAACGCCCGCTCTAGTAGTAATTCCTGTGTCGGGGCTTTACAAACATTCAAACAACGGACACAAAGATCACCCAGATTCGGTACAACTTATGTGGATCTCAAAAAAATTTGTACCGTGTGGGTTTCGACCCCACAACACTCGGCGCAGTAGCAGTGGGAAGGTGACCTTAAACCACTACGCCATCCGAGCAATCATTATTATCATATAGTTACATATAGTAATTAATAATATTGTATTATTACATTTTTCCCGTGGTTTCACCCGCGTAAGTCCCGTACCCGTGAGAATATCGGGATAAAAGTAGCCTATGTGTGAATCCAGGTCTCCAGCTATCTACATACCAAGTTTCATCGCAATCGGTTTAGTAGATTTTACGTGAAAGAGTAACAAACATCCATACATCCTCACAAACTTTCACATTTATAATATTAGTATAGACGTGTCTTTCCCAGCTTTCTAGTTATCTCGAAGAAAATTAAGGAAGCCATGAATACGTAATAAACCTGCTTTCGCTACAAACTACGTCGTGGTCCCGTGCCATAATTTTGGGCTTAGGTATGTTTGCGTACTATACTATAATTTGAGGCTCGATTGCCGGGTCAGACAAAGTATAGTTAAGTATATATCAAGATGGATGAATTTTGCTTTATATAAAACTAGATTTCCCGTGGGTTCGCTCTCGTTAATATAAAATACGACAATAAATTTATCTCCCTCGGAAACAATCCTTTTTCTGAATGATAGTAGGTTACGTCCTTTTCTGTACTCCTGACAACGCATATCGATATTTCATAATGATCGTTTGAGTAGTTATGGCGTGAAATCGAAATTAACAAAGAAACTCACATTCACATATAATATTAGGACAAATAAATACAACCGACAATTATTTAAAAAGTATACATAAATAGAATCACATCACACAATGATCTGAATACTACACATATAAGCTTTAAATATTTTACCCCGAGGTTGTTGCTATGTATTAAACTTTTTTATATATAGAACGAGGGTTAGGAAACATCTAAAAAAGGCATTTGAAAAGGGGTAGGCAGTACATAAATAGGTTTTATACCGCTTCGTAATAATAGCCTTTGAGTCATTTTTATTTTGGATAGCGTGAAAGGATTGGGGCCTTTTTTGTATTTTTAAATTCAATATTCCCTAAAGCTTTGAGGAGTCAAGGTCACTGTCACGGTGCATTCATGGTGTATGTGTTTAACAATGAGGTAGAACCAAGTAGTACTTGACTACGCAGTGGATTAAGTATTCATCTAGCAATAACCAAGTGGTAATTGGCTGTACAGGGATGACAACTCATCTCACGATTACCAATGCGATGAGTGTTTGCTTTCCATCTCCATACACAAAAAGTTGCTTGAGTCTAATTGTTTCAATGACACATAAATTATTTCTGATGCACGAGTTGTTTTTAGTTGCATTAACTACATACATAATAAAAATTGAAAATATTTAAACTGTCACTTGAATAGACAGTACATTTGTAGCTTTAGAAGAGTCGATTTGTTTAGCGGAATATTTAATAAATAGTCAAACAAGAGACACAAAGAACAATCATAGATCATCATATTTATTTTTTCCAATGTAAGGATCGAACACGCATTACATCATTGCCTAAGCCTTCGGTGCTTTTTATAACTCTTTTAAAAATACTGTTCTCAAGTCGCAGGAGATTTTACATACATACAGTTAATGGACAGAAGGTATCTACACCCAGGATCAGTTCTGATCCTGGATGTATCCTGTATGTTCAACTGATTGTGAATCATATTTTTTTTTTTTACTTATAATTATCCCGCGAGGGACACGAACCCATACGAGTATTACGAGGAGTACTCAGCGCGGCGATAAGGTGAGTCGATTTACGCACTACGCTATTTGTGCAGTCAAATAAATAATTATATTTCTGTAATTAAACTACTATATATCGATTTTATTGCGGTTTATCTAAAAACAATGTATGCACATGTTCCTATGTACTAAAAATCTACAGTTTATTCTGATACTTCGCCTGATATAACTTATATTGATATAAGATCGTTGCGTAACTCAGAAGCAGTTAGTCGTAACTGTCTGGACTATTCGTTGAGAATCGCCAAGTATTGCCAAAGTCAAACAGCGTCGTAATTTATAACAGTACGAACAGTTTGCTCACAATAGCGCATTGTACGTAAGACAAACTATAAATCTATCTGAACAGTAGATATTCAATAATTCGACAAGTTTGGAAGTTTCCAAACACCGGACTTACGGACCAAGAAAGTATACAACTCGCTTACTGACCAGTTTAACTAGAGTGGAGCATGATAGCTGAACGGTTATTATCGATATCGATATTGTTTTATAGCCAGTTGAATTACTACAAGTCTTCCAAGTAGGTATTATACGCTGTCTGTGTCAATTTGTGTGGGTGTAATATGGCGTGTTAACAAAAGATTAACGTTATAGCTTTGTTTTATCAGTCATCAGCCATCCCCTCGCCTTGATGAAGTAATATAATAACTATAAAAAAAAATATATATATTATTCTAGAAATAAAACAAAGTTTTATATTTATGCGAAGCGTTGTACATTAACCAAAATGTTTAGTAAATTTCAAGCACTTCTACATCCAATCAATTTCAAGCACCTCACGTTTGATGTTTGATAAGATTGTAAACCTATTACATAAACTTTACTACCTATTAATTTTGGAAATATATATTTCAGTGGTGAGACCAACAGACTGCAATGTAGCGGGTCTCGGGTTCGAACCTACGTCACGCACCTTTGACTTTCGGAAGTTATATGACTTTTCGAAATTATGTGCGTATTGGTTGACAATTTATCGCCTGTTCCGTGCCTCGGAGAGCACGTTAAGCCGTCGGTCCCGGCTGCCATGAACATCTATGGCAGTCGTCATTGGGAACTCAGTGCCCTATAATATCCTGACACTGGTCTAGCCTTAGGGTATCGTTGGCCTTCAGGTTGCGGAAGTCAGATGGCAGCCGCTCCGTGTAAAAACTGATATCCAGTCAAATCCGGTTAGACTAGAAAAGGCGACCCCGAGTGACTTGGGAATAATAAAGGCTAGGGAGAAGAATATATTAATATATTTTACTATTACTTATATAAAATTTATTACCCTGATTTTCATTTGGAATTTTAAAATTATTGACCAATAAGAACAACTCATTTAAATCGACAGGGTCGATATTCCAGTGGCACGTCCCCATAATATCGGGTGCGGTGTTTACGAGCCGCAAGTCTAAGCATTTAAGCTGAAACAGTAGCTTACTTATTACCTGAGATGGCACAACTTGCTCCAACACAACTCGCGCACCACATGCAAAACTACGCTCCTGAACATTGCGCACATTTTAACACAATAGCCTAATGTGGCACAATTATGGCTTAGAGGAAGATTTTAATTAACCTGTTCATACTAGAGTCTAGTCTATTAAACGTCAAATGTTTACTGAGGGTACATTCTTACGAGAATATAAAACCTGTCCAAAGTATAGTTCTGATCTAGTGTCAGTGTAATAAGTTTCACAAGTTACCAAATAACCATTTCTTCTAAATCGAAAATAAAATTCAAATGTGAACATACATTTCATTGCAAATACTTTACCAGATGACCTGCTTCGAGACTGTACAAAGTCAAAAATATGCTGTTGGCGCTCAAACAAGAATCATTTAAACGAGTATGAACAATTTTCAACGCAGTCGCGATATGAATAGTGTATTGCATGAACTATTTCTAATAGCGGGCCAACTCTTATAACGAAATTTATACAAAATGGATTTTAGATATCGTAAATATTACAAATGATATACTCCTAAATTAAAATAAACGTTAAAATATATAAACATAAATTGTACAGTTTAACATTTGTTAGACCAGTTAGACATTCTACTTAGAATACTTTTTAATGCGAGAATTGGCCCTCTGACTACTACCAATAACTCAAATCTATGTTTTCAGAAATAATTAAAACATATATTTTGGCAATTATCACTAGCCGGAGTATCCACGAGGGGTGCACAACACTTAGTAAGCGGGGTCTCGCGTCAGCTCTATCTCTAAACAATACATCGAAGTACTAATAACTTAAGACTTCGCAACTTGTCCGCCAGCTGGCGCTTTCCACCGACCTCCCACCTAAAATAGACATCTATTTAATTCGAAAATATCTTAATACTGACTAACACCCGCCGCTGTGTAGAATAAAAAAGCCATATACTAATAATAATGCCAGTCCTATGCTGGGCACGGGCCTTATCTCTGTGCGAGAAGGGTTTGACCATAGTCCACCTCGCTGGCCCAGTGCGGGTTGGCAGACTTCACACATCTTAGAGCACATTATGGAGAACCCTTAGAGATGCAGGTTTCTCACTATGTTCTTCTTCTCTGTCAATCGAGCGATGACAATGCACTATTTGATACGGACATAACATCAAAAAGTCACAGGTATGTCTGCGTGTCTCGGGATCGAACTGTAGATGTGTGTCAAACAGGCCTCCACTAGGTCTCCATTTTCTTTCAAGATTTGATAACTAGAGCACACCTGAGATTCGAACTTTTCCGAATTAAGCAGTCTTATTGAGCTTTCTGGTAAGAAAATTTCTAAACAACAGCACAGAGTGTGGCAATGTAAGTACCCCGTATACGACAACAAGCTAACCCATATTACGTAAAATCTTAAATATAGTCTTTGAAATGTGAATGTAATGTAACTCTACCTATACCTACGTGCAAATAAAAATGGCGAAATAAAAAAAACGAAGACGAAAATGTCTTCACGGGGAGACTAAGATGTTAGTTTTCTCAATGTTCCAGTATAGTTATTTCAAAGTACCCGAACATAATTTAATTATTGCTGTTTCTATTTACGCAGAATGAGCTCAAAGTATCATGAAGTCTAGCTGTGGCATGACAACTAACATCTTAGTCTCCCCGTGACCATGGCTGCTAAAAGCAACCGAAACGTCGGGGAAAGTGTAAACCAAAAATAAATAGGAGGAAAGTGTAAACCAAAAAATAAATAGATTTAATAGTTTAAATAATTGCATTAGCTTATAAATTAGTAAAATAAAATCAATAGTAGTAGTAGTGTAATATTTTCAAAATGTTGTAAACAGTGATTAATAAACAACGCGATAAAATCCGTATATAGTAGTTTAATTTCAACGAATAACATTCGCGTAAACAGAAGACAATATACTGTTATTACATAATTTTGAAAACCCTAACACTACTATTATTGAACTTTATTACTACTTAATCTATATATTTTTAATTAAAACTATTTATATTTAAGTTTACACTTTGCCCCGACGTTTCGGTTGCTTTACAGCAGCCATGTTCACGGGGAGACTAAGATGGTAGTTGTCCCAACGTTCTGAAGTTCATTACTATTAGTTGTTTTCAAATGAATCTTGTTTAAGTGTGTGTTTCTTCTTAGGTATTCTGGTATAATTTCTAACTATGAAGCTACTAAAGGTCACTGCTAGCGTCATATCACGTCAAACGAAATATCACACGAAAAGCGTTATCGTTTTAATGGTCACCAAAATTCGACGGCGACAATTTCTAATTTTCCAAACGCTGTACGCTATTCTTGTCATTTAAAAGGTGTTACTTACAGTTTCACGCTCAGTATAATTATGTATTCACACATTTATTGATACAGTCACAAAATAACATTGGATTGTAGAAAAATGAATTTTCGAATGTTAACTGCATTTTGTAGTGTAACGCCCGTATTCCCGAAGGGGTAGACAGATGTGTAAACCACATACAGCGGCCTATTATCCTTTACCGGGCACAGTGCCAGTCTCCGCCGTGCTATTACTAAAAATTTCAAGACAGAAAAATCCAATAACAATTTGTCCGACCCGGGATTCGAACCCGAGACCTCATGCACAACAGTGTTTTTTTACAAGATTAGTGTTACGGTTTTTTATTGTACTGAATTGAACTTCTTTGTATCTAATTTATATCATTTTTTTTACACATGTCTGCAAGAAGAATTTTTTAAAGAAGTAATCAGGTAGTTCCCTGGTAGCTGACTGCACCGACGGTGTAGTGACTTCAGTGGTCGCCTCGCCACTGCCGATTTGCTACCGCCACTGATCCATACCGTGGATCCACATATAGATCTCTGAACATCTGTTCAGAGATTGGCTGTTCTTTGCGCTCTTTGTTTGAATGTTTATGAAGTAGGTTTAGTAGTAGTATGTTCCTACCTCGCGACGCAAGAAATAAAGAAATATTCCTAAAGCGGGTGATGTATTTTATATAAGAAGATGCAAAAATTTTAACTCAATGTTTTTAAATAATATGCTGCAATATAACTTCTTATGGTGTTTCCATGTATAATATATATGTATTTACAAAAAGAATATATATATAAATATGTATGTTTATCCATTGTCTAGTACCCATAGTACAAGCTCTGCTTAGTTTGGGCTAGACAGTGTTGTGTGTATGTGGTAGAATATTATAATATATATTATATTATTATATAATATATATTAAATAAATTATAGCCTATGTTACTCGGTGATGGGCGTAATCTGGTAAGTATAAGAATACCAGACATAATTTAGAAAATATTGTGTCAGACCAGCGATGTGCCGGTGCGACTCAATAGATTAAGATGTGCGTTTAAATAAACAAACGATAATTATACCTATAACAAGTAATTAATACAGAACTTACAAAAGACGCACAATATCGAATAAATACGGGTACTGGCAGCTAAATGGTATTCAATACTGTGTACTTCGGACGTCGGTAGAGGGCGGGAGTGGCGCGGCGGTCCACAGATTCGTAATCAAAGATGCGGGCTGCACGAATCTTAGCAAATTGGCGAGGGAGACACCCTCGTGTGCCAGGGCTGCCTACTGCCGATCCGAAAATTATTTTACCGAGGACATTTAATTCTGTAAGATGTTTTTACGCGAATTTAATTAAAGAAATTAATTACAGTACAGACGTTATATTGTGGTAGCTAATAAAGTATGTAAAAAAGGTGACATGATGGTGTATTATCGCCAATTCTCGCCAGCTAGTTTTAATAATATATAATACCAGCATTTGCCCGCGGCAGCACTCGCATAAAAGTAGGTTAGATTAAGTTACGTTAGAAACAGTAATTTTTAAAATGAAATACACCCTATGTTACTCGGCGATAATAGATCCTTTTAATGCCGAAAGAATTTTCAAAATCGGTTTTGTTGTTTTTGTGTAAAGTCCTTACAAACAAACAAACACAAAATCTAATCTTTCCTCTTTATAATATTAGTATAGATAGAGCCAGCCAATTGCGGTTTATGGCACCGCCTCAGGCTTTGTGTTACTACAAAGATTTTCTTGAAAGCAAGCCCCAACACTTTACTTGGCTTCACATTTATTAGCGCTGCGCTACTGAGACAGAATTCTGGATATTTTTAATGCAATCCTTTCGGTTGCCCATGGATAAGTCTAAGTACTACTGAACCGATTTTAAAATTTCTTTAATTTATAGAAAACTATATTATCCCCGCGTAGCATAAGCTATGTTTTTATTACATATCGCCTTAATGAAGCCACTGACCGAAGTTAACCATATATGAATTATTTGCAATAGAACCAATTAATGATTTGGACAGCCCTACCATCCCAAGGAGCGCGGTAGACGTTTTCTTGAGTGGTGACCGGCACCGCTAATGTTCCTCAAAGAGCCAACAGACACAGTCATACGTATATTCAGACTGCGAGGGGCCACGCACCTAATCAATTAATACTACAACCCATTCTAATATCATTGTAAGCGTGTTACCGATCCTTGGGACTGAACTTGTTTTCAATGTGTGTAAAGTTTGTCGGACAATTTCTTGAATGTATAATTTGCCTTTTATGGTTTTCACTAGATTCTAGATTCATATATAGACTTGCTATTTGCATGATATGTGTGTCAGCCTGTAAACACGGCCAGTGAAACCTGGTCGAAACGTCAAAGACCTAATAGTACCTAAACCTTTTTCTTTTACGTTTTTAAGGCCACACTAATGGTATATTCTATGCCGCAGGGAGTTTACAGATATTTAAACAACAGACACAAAAAATTCCAGAATCGGAACAACCATTTTTAAAAATTAAATTGTTCGTAGGGATCCAACCCACAACGAGGCGATTAGTTAACCCACTACGCCATACATGCAAGCAACTATTACACCATATATGCATGATCGCATTAACTCCCATTACGAATATAGAGTTGTCTTTACTTCGAATACATCATTATATAGATTTACGCTTGTATTAACCAGAAGGAATTAGTACGTAGCGATGTATAAAAGGCCAACATATCCTTGGATACGAATGTCGTATTACAAAGGCTTGCTTTGTTTTCAGTCTAACCTCATGAAACACGTGCAAAGATCAAGTGCTTGTACTACCACATCCAGATATAATTTGTCTATAGGATAAAAGTCTCGCCATCTCTCTTCTTTAACCTAACATGAGTGAGACAGCATGCGATTTATCTTTCGGATAACTTTTACTTGTTAGTGGTAGTAGTGGCCGTAAATCGCTACAGATAATTTTCTAACAGAAACCTAACAAAACTTTTCAACCGAATCCATGACTGGTTTGCCTCTCCTTCAGGATCATGAGTTCGATCTCCGGTCGGACAATGTAAATTACACTGGATCAGTGATGATGAAATCTGTCAAAGTACGTCTATGAAAAGTTAAATCTTTTCTGATATCGGGGTTGATCTTAAGCCCGAGTACATATCTCGATGTTAAAAAATTGTCGCGCGTCACAGCGTACTAAGTACACACATAGATTTGCAGTCTACTTATTATGAGTTTTATAGCTCCTTTTTTTTTTTTTTTTTTTTTTTTTTTACGTGGGGAAATGCGCCTGATGCATACCCTCTCGCCACAAGGGGAGGCGAGAGATCCTAACCCAACTCGACTGTAATATGAGATCAAACGGGTTTAGTTGCATCCAGGGCTATGAAAAGATATGTTAGACCCGATGAGCGTTTGTAACTTCAAAATTATGATAACGCGATAATTTCTTATAACACTCGTTATCATTATATAATTTAGGTTCCAGTCAAAAATTAAAAAATATACAACCATCATATTCTGTATTCGTCACTAAAATAATTCAAAACCAAGAGAGACATCTGTTAACTAATAGCAAAACAACAGTCACGTGCCGCCATCTATTGAAGAGTGACTTCAACTTTGCCATCTAGTATCAAAAAGTGGTACTATTATTTATCATGCCATCTATTATGCAGAAGCAATAACAAAATGTATACAAACTCCATATCCAAAACTTCTTCAAGAATTATTTTTTTAATGAACCTTACCTGCTTTTATATGCTAACTAATAATTCTAGGCATGGCAGAATTTGATTGACAACAGAAAAATAAAAATCTTTAAAGAGTCACTTTGATTCAATTTTACGATGATTTATTATAATTGACGAAATAAAATATAAACAATTTATATTAATTTCGCCTAACATAAAATGTTTAGAAGAGTGATAAGACCAGTGCATCGTGTAAGTATTTTTGAAACTCTTACGGCATTTTCATAAAAAATATCCATGTTACTAAAACCTTAATACGATGGGTAAAAAACTTTATTCATTTATTTTCTGTAAACCTGTATAATATACAGCATCGTTATTAGACAATGAAGCATTAGTTTGTGGTAGAATATTTATTATTATTATGTTTCCCATAACACAGGTATTTTCTAACATATTATATTAGAAAATACCTGGCCCTTTGGGAGGCTTACACGGAGACATGGGTCCAACGTGAAGAGGCCCTCCGAGAGTTTAATCAAATATGTGGGATGGAACACCGACAGCGGCACTAGCCGCAGCAGGCGTTAGACTATTGCTAAGTATGGATTCTAATATATAGGCTATGGGTATGGGTGATTGGTGTACCCTATATTGGTAACTATGGATGTATAACGGCGACTGCCCTGAATACTCTAATAGAATCAATGCAATGAGCAGACGGTGACTCGCCAACTCACTAGATGGGCCCCCTGAATAGCCACCATAGGCATATAAGCCAGCAGCAGAGGGCAACACCGGTGCAAGTGGCTAGGGGTGTCGAGTGGTGCGGCGCCGGTTTCGCTATCACGGGTCTCATGACAACGGAGACCCGGAGCGGGTTTCCCCGTAGTTATGCCCTTGAAAATGACACTTCCACCCCCAAGCATATAGCTCTAGCGGCTCCCCTCTGACCGGCCGACCAAGGCAAGCCAGAGATATATTATTATTATTATTCATGAGCATTATTATGAACAATACTTTAAACAATTTTTACTTATAACCCTCTTGTAAGTTTTTTGAATAAGGCCATTATTTTTTTTATTACCTACTGAAGACAACAATTTTTATACTATATTTAAAATGTAGACGAGTATGAAATCTAAAAAGAATTATTGCCTATCCTTATCTAACAAATATTTTTATTTATAGATTGTTCGTAGTAGAAGCCTAAGCACAACACAAAACACAAGGAACAATATATACCGACGACTTCAATCTGTTGCTTTACAAGTAACGTAAGCTTCATAGAATAATAATTATTTACTTTTTTGTTTCAATACTAGACACCTTCGACGGTTCGGTTCGACGCCCAATTTGAGCAGATTTTTCAGTTGAAATATTTTCAACTATAACAAAAATTCGGAAAATATATAATTATAATATCCTCCAGACTGAGACTGGCCAAGTACGCAGGAGATATTATAGTGCACAAGTGTGTGCGCAAACTCAAGGGCACTCTCTGTTCCCTAACTCTCCTGATCCGATGGGACGGTAATCCGACACGACCGGAGAGAGATCAGGCGCAGGACCAACATCTTTACGTGCTTTCCGAGGCACGGGGGTGTCTAACACCGCCAACTTCATCTTATTGAGATTTCTTAACTGAAAAACCCAATAACTTTTTGTTCCCGAACCGGGATTCGAATCCGAGACCTCATGCACAGCATTCACTACCGTTGCACCACGGAGAATATATACCAACTAGCCGACCCGCGCAACTTGTTTTTGTAACATTTTTCATTTATGTTCTGCTCCTATTGGTCGTAGCGTGATGTTATATAGCCTACAGCCATCTTCGATAAATGGGCTATCCAACACTGAAAGATATTTTTTAATTCGAACCAGTAGTTCCTGCGATTTGCGCGTTCAACCCAACAAACATTATAATAGATATTAGTATAAATTAGACCAAGACCTTGTCCTATAGAGTATAGAGACATCAAGCATGCGATATATATATACTTATACGTGAATCGGGTGTACTGTGCCAAATCGAAAGCAAAATAATCGAATATCAATTGATCGACCACTATAAGTCGAACGTATAAATAGTCAAACGTTCATAATATCGAATGGATAATAAATCGAACATTTAATATATCGTACGCTCAATACATCGAGTGTTCAAAATATCGAATGTTTGTTTGATCGAACGTTCAACGCATGACGTATTCATTTTATCCAAATATCATCATACTAAATATTTTTTATAAAGAATACAAGAAAACACAAAAAATATTATTATTATCTTTTATGGGTACACTTTACAATGTTTTGTGAATTGCAATTGCACGGAGAAATTCTAATAAATCCTAACTATGTTTATTTATGAGCTGAAAACAATATTACAATGTATGAGGGTACGGCTCGCTTGATATACCGAGTCAAATTATTCAGCGAAATGAGGCCAAAATCCAAATAAAAAAGCAACATCGCCAATTATATACGTCGCGCAAGAAGAAAAGAAATGCCAAGGGGACCCACTACTTTAGATTATATAAACATCCCGGATAGATTGCAGAAAGTTGACGGTGAAAGATTTTTAGGGCGTCAGGTTATGGTCAGTATGATGCTAATTGGATAGAATGAATACGTCATGAGTTGAATTCTCAATCAAACAAACATTCGATATTTTGAACACTCGACGAGTGAAGGTATATTAAATGTTCGATTTATTATCCATTCGATATTATGAACGCTCGAGTATTCAGAAGTTGGACTTTTTTTAATCCTGCGCCATGGCTCTCTGTCCTAAAACAATAAGCCACTAAGTTGTCTAACTTCAGTCTGGTTTTTACGATATTTATTCTATGAGAGAGCTTTCGTTAGTAATCGTAGCTCTCGTCTCTCTATGCGAATCTTGTGCTAAGACTGGGAATGTCACATCTTTTCAGCCTCGAGTGCTGTTGTCCTCCTTTTCCACTTAATGCTTGTGCAAGCTCATTTTTGTATTGTACAAGTCTTTTTTGGTATCTTAGGCTATGCTGACTTATTTCTTGCTTTACTATTCATATTTTGAGATTTAGGAACATGTATTTGTTGCTTATACTTTGGGTTATATTGAATATGTTCCTTAGTGCTGTGCTCTGAAATCTTTCTATAATTTCGATGTTGCTGTTACTTGCTGTACCCCAAAGTTGAATGCCATATGTCCAGATTGGCTTAATGATGGGTTTGTAAACCATAATTTTGCTCTCGTTGCTTAGGTGAGAGTGGCGACCTATTAGCTATAATATATATTGCGAAGTTTGCTGCCAAGTTGTTTACGCTTGGTCCAGATGTGCTTCTGCCAGGTTGACCGCCGATCCAAGTATAGACCCAAGTATTTTGCATGTTCGTCCTGTGGGATGTCCTCATTGATAAATTTTACAGGCGAATAGGTTTCTTTTCTGAGTGTGAAGGTTACATGGGTGGACTTGGTTTGGTTAACTTTTCACTGTTTAAACCACTTTTCTATTTTATTTAGATGTTTTTGAAATTTGGATGAAGCAGTTTCTGGGTTGGAATGTACTGACAGGACAGCAGTGTCGTCAGCGTAGGTCGCAGTTATTGTATCTCAATCAGTTGGAAGGCCTGGCCTGCCGTGTAAATCAGGTATATAATCGGACTCAGTATGCTGTCCTGGGCGACACCAGAGCGTATTTCGTATACCTAACGCAGAATATTCTCTATTATATTTGACTTGAAAGCTTCTTTGGTTGAGGTAGGATAAGAGTATGTGGTAGTATGAATGCGAAAGTAACTTTTTGAGTTCGTATGCCAGACCATCGTGCCAGACCCTGTCAAAGGCTTGACTTATGTCTAAGAAGACAGCGAAACAGTACAGTTGATTTTCTAGGCTTCTACTGAGGATGTCTACAGTTCGACTTATAGTGGTCGATCAAATGATATTCGATTATTTGGCTTTCGATTTGGCATAGTTCACTCGGCTTGAGCGCTTTATATCAAAAATGCTACGTGTTGACCCGAGCAATGATTTCTCAGAAAAATTGCTTTTATGTTTGCAGTTGAATATGAGGTCCTAGGTTTTATTTTCGGATACTAATTCGTATCAGCACAGAGCTTAAAATGTGCCCGGTACGCAGAAATAAGCTCGTCAGTATACGATGATACTTAAATTAAAGGGATTAAAAAGTAAAACAATATTTTATTGACAGGTTTGAGAAACCGCCACTGGTGAGATGGCAGCCAACGTTAAACGTTCACACAAGCACACCGCTGAAGGCAGAGGAAGAAGTCAAGTCTCCGAACTTTCCCGACTCAGTGTCCTCTGGTGATGTCAAGTAATAGTTTTGCTATACTATATTGAAAATAGGTAAAAATCAAGAACTTATTTGTCTCAGATAAGCTTACTCCGTGCCAGTACCTACGTCAATTCACGTAAAAAATCTGTTAAAATTAGAGATCTACTCTAATCTAATAAATATCAAATGTGAACTGAAACGACATTTATGTCTATACTATAATTTGCCCGTATATTCGCTGGGGGTGATTTTAGCCGGTAAGAGTCAGGCACGCCCCTCCGCCTTTCCCCAGGCGGACTATGGACTACCATGAGGATTGCCCCCCGTAAAAAAAAAGGTTAGTAACAGTCGGGCACGCCGCGATCGTGGCGGTAAGACCCGTTTTTGTGGAGTGGCTAGACAGGCGGCATGGCACCCTCGCCTTCCGGTTGACACTGGTAATGACTGCCACGGTTGCTTTGGCCAGTTCCTATGTCGCATAGACCGGCAAGAGATGCCCGGAAGTCATCACTGCGGCGACTGCCGCGACGTTGTTGAGGACACGGCGCTGCACACTTTGACGGATTAACCCGAATGGGCATCGGTGAGTTGCTCGCGGCAGTCGGATTGGTTGCCCTCTCGCTCCCGGCCATAGTTCAGGCTATGGTCCGGAGCAAGTGGTCGTGGAACGCTAGCGCCTTCTTCTGTGAGGAAGTAATTTCCATCACGGAGGCAGTGGAGCGAGAGAGAGTGAGCTTGAACCCTCTCCCAAACCGCAGAACCGGGCGCGAAATGACTTCGAGCCACCCTGAGGTACAGCTCCAGCTACCAGATCGTGCGTGTTCCCACGCGCGCATCTGTGTCCTTTTGTATTCGTTCCCCACAAGGGAGAGGTACTCTTTTTATAGTGTAGTGGCCTGCCGTTTCATACGTTGGGGAGCCGAATTCTCGGTGGGGTCGCGATAAATGCGAAAGTGACTCTGATGAGTCCGACATAACCTCTCCGTCACCCCGCAGAGAAGTATGCGTCAAAGCATTCCGCTAATTAAAACAAAAAGAAAATGTTACCTATAGTAGGTACTTTTTTCTGGATTAAAAGTACCATATATCCTTTTCTGTTCCCCTGCCAATTTGTATGCGTAACAAACAAAATCAAATTCTCATATATAATATTATAGTAGGTAAGCATGTGACGTTAATTTTAAAGTAAGAGAATGTTTGTGATTTTGATAACCATTTGTGATATCTTAGATTAGAAGTCCATTTCAATCAGTTTTATTACGTGAATTGGGCTTTCGAGAAACATTAGTTACAGGTTGCGAGGTGTTCTTTTTGCTTTTTAAATAGACAACTTTCGGACTAGGTATAGTTGCTGTGTCGCGGGACACTTAGCAAACATTCAAACAAGGGATGCAAAGATTAGGTACCCAGACTTGGAACAACCATTTGCGGATCACACTAATGTTAGCCCGTGTCGGCACAGAATCTTACTCTTAGGTATATGTTCTTTGTGTCTGGGTATTAAATCTACAATATTCGATGACAATGGCTCGGCGACCACATAAACTACTACGCTATCCGTATATATCCTCTTCCCCTGGTACCTCGAAAGGGAGTAAACGTGTGCACTGTATTATAATAATATACAATTTCTAAATTATAGAAACAAATACCAAGAAATTAAATATAAAAATAATTCGTAAAATAATTCAAACCAAATTCTGAGAATTACGCCGTGCGACGCGCACGTGCACATTAAACGTTTAGTACAGTCCAAAGGCGGGACCGAGTTGCTAAACTTGAAAGTGATACAAGTGAATCGGTGCGACGCGCCGAGAATCAACAATATTAGACTTGGTGAGAAAGAAACTTCAATTCATTAATACCTACGTAATACTTACAAACAACAAACTCTGAGTGCTAATAAAATTATATCTCAGTTAAGCACACGCTTGAAATCGATACGAAAACATCTTATTACTTAGATCAAACCTCAAGGTCAATATAGACTGGATAATACAGATATTGTACAATTTACTAAACGGTGCATAGTAACGTAACTGAATTTAACTACTTTTAATATTTGTTCGCTTCATAGAATTTGGTTCGTTTGCCTTAACAAACTGACTGTCGCAATTATAATTATTAAATATCCTGAAAATTATGGCAACGAACGAAATGGATAAATCACTCTAAGAAACCGATTTAAACCAATTGCAACAAGATAACTTCACACCACCAAGCTTTTTATTTGCCCGATTAAGAAGGAAGAAAAAGGATAAAGAGACCGCTGATATAAAGAATTTTATATCCTCCCTGATGGCTGAGCAACAAAAAGAAATGAAAGACATAATCCATGTATTATCCGATATAAAACATACAAATAGCAATATCGACTCTCTCAGCACAAATTGATGACTTGAAAAATAAGATTGAGCAATTAGAAAAACAGATAAGAAAGGATAGAGAATATATAACCGTTTTAGAGAATAAAATTGAAGACATGCAGATATAGAGCCGGAAAGCAAGCATTCGGCATGTCGGCCTCGATGGCGTAGTGGTTAGTGTAACCGACTGCCACGCCTGAGGTCGCGGGTTCGATTCCCGCACAAGACAAATATTTGTGTGCATGAACATGGATGTTTGTCTTGGTCTGGGTGTTTCTATGTATAATATGTACATATTTACAAAAAAAAAAAAAGTATATATGTATGTTTATCCATTGTCTAGTACCCATAGTACAAGCTCTGCTTAGTTTGGGCTAGATGGTGTTGTGTGTATGTGGTAGAATATTATTATTATTATTATTATTCAACTTAAAAATGTACCAAAAATGTGCTGGGAAACTAAACAAAATTGAATTGAGATCTTTGTATCGGAGCAGTTAACCGCGAGAGGATCTCGTCTTTACTTCTTAGCACGAGATTTGGCCAAAACCAAGAACTTCAAACTTAAGAAAAGAACTTCTGCTGGACAACCTACGGCAAAGTTTATGTAATTAAAGATGAAAGGTCGACGAAAATAACTATTAAATCTGAAGTGCAGATCCAGCAACTTATGCAAGAAGCATGACTAGTCAATATAAAAAATCTCGATTTGATACTTATTAACTTCTTAACTAGTTATAGTAATTTATTGTTCTATTTTAAAGATTTTCTTTATTAGTAAGTTTCTTTAAAATTTTTGAACCTATGATAACACTTATAGGTACAACTATGTTCAAACATACACACACACTTAGCCACACCACACACACCACAACTCAAATATACACATACTCATATACGTATGCCTCACTGATATGTCTTCGTTTCGTATACTTGCTCCTAAGTTACATCCCCAGCATATATATTTCTAAAAAATTAGGATAGTTCATTATCCGCACTTAAAGAAATTGATAACACATTTAATTGTGATATCGATATATCATAAGGGAGTGATTTGAAAATATTTTGTCAAAATATCCGGATCGTGTATAATAACATTGATGATTTACAGTTGAACCTATCATGCTTTAAATTTGAGCCAGATATGTTAATACTTACAGAATGTCAAATAAATCCTAATAAACTTATACCTACTAACCTAATTACACAATGTTTCAAACTACATATCATATAAACAAATATAAATATAATAGTTGTAGTTTATATCGCAAGTAATATCAAGGCTAGTGTCGAAGAAATCAAACTTAACCATGCTTCAGCTTTAGGAGAACAAATTGGTTACACTTTAACAATAAGTATTTATCGCTCTCACTCAAACACCAATGCGGATATATTTATTCATTTTTTAAACGCGTATTTGGTATCGATGAAATCTGTTAGTAATATTATTCTGACTAAAAATATAAAATTAATACAGATTTCAACATGGCGCTAGAATCTTTAGCAGATCAAAATCTTCAAGAACTACTTATGCTTGACGATCCTCATATTATAGTCAAACACTTAATAAATAAAATTTCTAAAGCTCTAAAATAAAATACAACTAAAATTAATATTCCGAAAAGCAAACAAACTATAAAACCTTGGATCACTCCGGGTATATTGCGTTGTATAAGAAACAGAAACAAGATGCAAATTAAACTTAAAACGGGTATATTGCGTTGTATAAGAAACAGAAACAAGATGCAAATTAAACTTAAAATTGAACCCCATAATGACGTACGAAATACTCTATATAAGTTACAAAAGATATCGAAACTATTGTAAGCAATTAATTAAGAAACTTAAACGTAAATACGAAAGAGAACAACTAGCAAACTCGACAAATAACACTAAAAAGCTACGGTTTAACATTAAACTCATCTTAATCAAATGAAAACAGATAACACGAAACTTTTAAATCAAAAGCCAACTCCTGATGAAGCAGTCAACTATGTAAATGAATACTTTGTAGGAATAGGTAAACAGCTTGCTGAGAATATGATGCTAAACACAAGCGCGCGTGATGAACACGTATTTGACACAGACACACAACTAACATCATTTGTACTCCTGACTTGATAGTACAGACGTCACTGAAATGCATGATATACAAATGAACCTAAAGTCTAGGAGCGCTTCTGGTTGGGATAATATTACTACAAGTTTTCTTACACTAGCTAAACATCAAATAATCCCAATTATTGTATTTAGCAAGTATCAAAATCAGTTATTACATAGTATTGGGGATACCAGGTGAACGACAGTGGCGCCCTCATATTTACTACTCTTTATAGACAGTCTGTCATAATGTTCATCATTTTAATTGTGCATGTCCGATAATTAAACATGTTGACAAAACTAAATATTTATGTGTTATATTAGATCATCAACTATCTTGGCATAATCACATTGAATTAGTAAGTGAACGAACTAGAAAATTTATATGGATTTTGGCACGTAGCTGCAAGTTGTCTACTTAAACAAATATATGTTGCTCTTGCTCAGTCTATTTTAAGTTATTGCGTTTCTGTAGGGGGGTGGTGAGACGAAAACATTTTTTTTTTTAAATCGAAACTTCACTTGCTCCTGCTCTTCTGAAGATCGTGTTTTCAAACCATATGTATGCTATTTACAGAAAACCATATTATGAATTCAAAAATACCCTTATTTTTTGGTTAAAGAAACTCACCTACAAAAAATGGAAGCACTTCTTCAACCTTTAAAATAGGCAGTAGTATATGAGTAAGATTAAATTCACACACAGACCACATCCACACAACAGCCACACACATACACACACGCATTAAACACACACACACATATACTAACATACTTTTATATTATCTCTGTTTAATATTCTTGTTTTTCTTTATGTTTTCCCTTTTTAAATACAATTGTTCATATTGTTATTAAAACATTACAATTGTTATTTTACTTTAATCACTCACAGGCTATGTCAAAATTTTTAAAGATATGGAAGAGTGGGGTCTTCTCTCACAAGTAGTCATATACTTAAAAGAAGGCCTTTACAACGTTTGTGTTTTAACCTAACAGGTTAAGGATAAAGGAATAAAGTATTTTATTATTATTATTATACTCTTTATTAAAATCTTTACAATATACTTTTCATTTTTAAATATACATATATAAAAAATACATTTAAAATATAAAATATATGGTACCCCACCGGCAACGGGAACAGGGTCCAAGCTGCCGGTGGTTAGGATTCCAGTGATAGGAACCTTCTCACAATGCGTGCCGTATCTAATAGCGTTGCCTTCTGCATCAAACCCTTGATCCAAGCACCTAACGCGAGCCTCTTTAGACGGTGATCGAGGTTCTTGGCTATTAGACCATTAACAGATATGGCTATCGGCACAATGATTGCCGAATCTACATCCCACATGTCGACAACCCCGCGAGCTAAATCCAGATATTTCATTTGTTTATCTTTTTCAGCTTTCGCGAGATTGCCGTCATGCGGAATTGTGACATCAATAATTGTTGCGCGGCGCTCTGATCGATCTATCACCACAATGTCAGGTTTGTTGGCCTCAACAGTCCTGTCTGTGATGATAGTTCGATCCCAGTACAACGTGACATGACCATTTTCGAGAACTGATTCAGCTACATACTACAGGTAGTATGACACTTCAACATCTACAAGTTTGTATTTCAGAGCAAGTTGCTGGTGAATAATCCTGGCTACTTGGTTATGTCTGTGCAAGTACTCGCCGTTAGCAAGACGAGAACAACCGGAAACTATATGCCTGAGGGATCCACCAGGTAGGTGACACGCCTGACAAATGTCAACCGTACCATTCCTCAAGATATATCTCCGATAGTTATTCGTCTTAATAACTTCGTCCGCAATAGGACAGACAAAACCTTCGGTTTCCCCAAAGAGGTCACCGAAACGTAGCCAGTTCACGGAGGCTAACGGTCTACATCGGCTCCATATAGAGCCTTGTGGAACCTACCGTGAAGCTCCTTGCTCTGCCATACATCCCGGCGATCGTCAGTGCTAAGTACTACAAGCTTGCGCCAGTTCTCTTTAGACAAACTGAGCGGGGTGAGTCCGATGTCCACAGCAACTACATTCCGATGCAGTCCTGTCGGTCTGCCTGGAGAAAGTATTATTATTATTATTATTATCCGTGCAGTATTTAGTGAGCGTTCATTTAATTTATTTTATAATAAAATGAACTCATATTGCACGCAAATAATTATTATTAGGCAGAGAAACCTACCACGCACATCCTACCGCTATGATTAGAATCGAAAAAGGTTGAAAATACCGAATTCTCTGTTTGTGGATCAGTATGTCATGCAAATTGGATTGGACTTCATTGGCATGAACACTATCGACGCCCATGACGTCAAATCCGATTTGCAATATTTCGATTGGAAAACAAATAACATGCTTCAACACATGTTTCATCTTTAGACGAGGCACAAACGACTGTGCTTAGATCAATTTCATATTTCCACAAAGCAATGCTTGCTTCAATATATTATTACCAAAGGAGGTTACTTCGTAATTACTTGTAAAAATGTCTACGGTCTTATTCAATAAGCTAACAAAACGCTTATAATTAGATATTATAGAGACATTCTGAAAGTAAATATGTTGTAGATAATAAAGATTTCCAGGACGGCTCATTAATAATGTTTTTTACAGAATCTTTTCAAGACTTGCCAAATATTTTATAAAAGCCCTTAGCACCTAAGAATAATTTTATGAATATAACCTTTATTTTTGCCTGGGGAAATCAAAAAAAAAAGAGAACATCTTTTTATAATATCCAATATTTGCTATTTCTTAAGTTATATTCTGTGAATGATGATATCTAGGTGTAAATAATTTAAACGGTTACGATATATATATATATATATTATTACGTGTTGGGTTCGTCGGATAAGAATATAAAACAATATTACCGACTAAAACGTTTTATTCTAGCACACAATTAAATTTAAAACACAACAAACACTATACTACACTTTTCCACTGTAACTGCTTCAAACTCCATAGTATTTTCGCTTCCGTTCGCTTCGATGAACACTTGACCGCTTACGATAGTAAACTGACTCGGCAGTGCGCGTGCGCTCTATTTATACGTGGGTAAAGCGCTTCTGGAGTTTTCCAGAAAACGTCACACACGGCATGCAACAGCGCGATGATTCGAGAATGTGCCAGCGCTCTCTCCGCTCAACTCGTACCGACAAATACGTAGTTCCGTAAGATGTCAATAGATGGTGCTGTAATAAATTATTATTAGAAGGGACTGTCGACTGCCGTCAGATGGCTCTAGCCGTAACAATATATATACCGTAACCGTTGACTTTAACTCAAAATATGCCAAATTTTGTATTTTCGATTCACATTTCACAAGATTTTAACCTTATCTTTATTTAAATTTTGGTACATTATTGGGGATAGAATGAAGCTGTACATATAAAAAAAAGTATGTTACATAAAAGTAAAATCGTAAGTTTCTTTAACATTTGGTCAAAGTCATCGTGTATAAATATTTTTATAGGTAAAGAAAACAATTTTACTTTAAATAAGTCAACTTTTCTTTGTATTTAGTTTGTACAATTTTCACACAACCAAGTAAGACACAAACATTCTTGCACAGCGCGACTAGCAGACTAGACTTTCAATATATTTCGCATTTATCAAAATGTGAACTGAGATAAAAAATATCACAAACTATTAGTTATAATTAAATCTTACCTACAAAAGAGAATATTTAGCTTACATCTAATCTAATTCTGGGATTGAAAAGCTGCCCTTTTTTTGGATGACGTAATACGAAAAATAGTGGTACCAACGCTATTTTTCGTCGTCCCAGCGGTATAATTGCTCATCTTTCATATCTTGCCACCGCCAAAACGCCAAAATTTAGCTCTCTTTTTCATTACGCCCACCATGAGCCCCTCATCACAAGTCGAAAACACCTTGCCAGGATATATATGTGTTCCCCATCTAACAAGCACATGATCATCTATGTTATTAACATTGTTTATAAGGTTTATTTGGGGTTTCTTAGAAATTGAAGCCAAAGGAACGTCATCATCTGATTCTTGGTTTATATCAACAGTATTGCTTGTTCGTTGGATATTTATTTATTTATGATAATCAGCTATTATCTCTTGTAGATTCTGTCGACAGTCGGATATCACCATTCTTTCCAGAGGTTCATGTTCAAATTAGATGTTGTCGTCGGGCATATCCTGGGTGGATGAGACATCACTCATATGAGACCTGTAACTTGTGGTAGAATCGTGACTAATATGACGGCGTCGTCGTTTAGCTTTGGCTACTTGTCGTTTGGTTGCAGTTTTTTTCGGATTAGTTAGGGAACATTGCATCAAACTAAAAGAACTTGCTTCTACAATATCTACAGCAGAAATTGAGAGACCAGCAGGAGCGTTCAGTTTCTTTTTTTTAGAATTTTTTTAAACGATTTGCTCTCTTTTCCTGCCTGTTCTAACTTTTCCATAAAAGACCCTGTAATCAAATCTAGATTGACAATACGGTCTTGTTTAGGGAGCCTGTTTAAAGGTTCGTCTTTATTGAATGGCATGATATCCGTTTTTCTAAAACCAGCCATTACATTTTCACGAGTAGCAGTCAAATTATCCAATGCATTCTTGAGTAGGGCAGGAAATTAATCCTTCGGAGTTGTAGGAAGTCGTCTTCCTATCTCGCTGTGCTTCCAGTTTATTAATACTTGTCGCCACTTTAGCTTCAATGGCCTCAAATAAGCCACATCTAATGGCTGTAGAATATAAGTCGAGTTTGCAGGTAAACATATGAAACCTATTTCATATTTTTGACATTCCTTTAGAACTTTTGGGTTAATATGTGAGGCAAGATTGTCTCCTATAATGACATTTTCCTCTACTTTTTCTCTAAGATCGGCAATGAGTGATGAATAAACCAAACCTTAAAAGTGACAGAGTCCATCCACCCACTTTTTGTCCTGTTGTATCTAGATCCATGTGGTCTGTGTTCTGTCCACGTTGCCCACAAGTGATCCGCTTTATAAATGATGTAAGGCGGAACTGTGAAAATGATGCGGCATTTCCGCAAAACATTACAGAATAGCTGAGTGTTGATGAATTGACGATGCTCTCTGGATATTTGGATCCACGACAGCAAATTACCTTTTTCTTTCCGGGATCGTCTGTGAGGTTCATTTTCTCAAGAGAAATATAATTTAATTCTGTAGCTAGATTCTCAATGAAATCGGTAATAATTTCTTCAGACACATACGCTCGCACTTTTTTTATTTTGTTGGCCATTCGCTGTGAAAGTTCCTTGTGTCTATGCAAAAAGCACTTCAACCACTCTTGGCCAGGGACATTATTCTTAATTTTTTTCACGTCACGTCCTTGTGCGGTCAGATAATCCTTAATAATAAATTTCAAATCCATATCCGTAAGCGGAAAACCATATTCAGACAAGGCGAAGATGTGGGCAACGAATGCATTTTTTTCTAGTTCAGTAAAAGTTGTTGGACTACCAGATTTTCTAGGATGGTTTTTCAGTTTATTTTTATCGTGCTTCGTGGGATGTAATTTTTTTTTCGGCTTCTCGCTGCGTTAGCTTCTTTGTTCTAATCATGTTTAAACAATCTGCTAATTTTTTCGCTGAATAATCAGCGTAGCAGCGACTTCCTGGCCGCCTCTTATATCTCGAACGCATAGTAACCGCATTTTTGTGGTCCTTCTGCAAAATAAATAAACACAAAATATAAAAACAATAAACCACATTGCCAAGTAAAAACTTTAGTTAAAGTCTGTCAATGTTTTTTTTTTTCGCAATGTCACAAGAACGACAAGTTTCTTTATTAACATTTTGTAGTAGTGCATCGTGAACTTGTTTACAAACATATGTAACATACTTTTAAATATAAATTGAAACATAAACTCACCTAAATTATCGGTTGCATGAGAAAGTTTGCACTACAATAATTTTAACGAAAACTAAACTTATCAAAACAATATATAATAGTAAGTCATACGACCTTACGGTATATATATATATATACCCTGTATCGTGTGGTGACTTTATAAACATGGAGACAATCGACACAGAGCATTCTGCACAACTATTTATGGACCATAAAATTTTCTAACTGTATAAGAATCAAAAAGAACACTGTATTATATCTATCTAGGCACTATTCGTGTTGTTCATTTTATATACCTTTATTATATTCTCTATTATAGGCTTATAAAGAAGGAAGGCGATGCGGTGGCGATGGATGAGATAGTGTTGGAGATAGAAACGGACAAGACGGCGCTGCCGGTGATGTCCCCTGGACACGGCGTCATCACCAAGATGCTGGTCAAGGATGGCCAGGCTGTCAAAACTCAGCAACCACTGTTCATTGTACGGTTAACGAGCTCTCTCTCTCTCTCTCTCTCTGTGTGTATGATAAGGAACTTGCATTGTTGCAAGATTGACATTCGAAAAATATCTTTAAATTGCATCCAGTCCTTCGAATTTTACATTGCTGCAAATTCGTCACAAGTTCCTTATCACATAAAGAAGAACAGGTTTACTGATTATTCGAATCGCGATTGGAATAACCAATAAACCTGTTTTTGCATTATGTGATAATTTTCTTGCGTCGTTGCAAAATTGTCATTAGAAAAATTTCCGAGAATTGGATCCATGCATTCGAAATTCGTGTTGTCTCGAGTTTGAATGATTTTGATTATTCGAATCGTAATTCAATGCCGCGGTAATTCAATTTTAGGTTTTACTGTCCTTTCCACCCTACAGAGAAGTTAAGGGAACATGAACTCTAATATCATTCAATATGGTAAACCTGTCGGCTGCTGGTGGCCGGACACTATAGGCTTTTTTCTGGCTTTCCAAAACTTGACAGGTTAATATAACAAGGTGGAAATAAGCTCCAATAGTTTAATAAACAAATATAGATACTAATACCTATAATAAACGGTACTATTAATATGAAATCTTCCTCGTTATGCATAACGCAGATTCTGGAAATTGCCTAATAGGATGAAACCTGGCAGATAGATCAAAACAGGAGCTGACGATTGATGTTATGTTACATCGCTATACCAAAAGGCAGTCATTGCTGAACAACGAGAACTAAAACGAGCTTTTTACATATATATAAACACGTTAGAGAGGTTCCAATCAAATATATTTAAAAATAAATAGTAAGACATGGCGATGATTAAACGTATAGAGAGCGTCAAGTCTTATATACAAAGCCATAGCGCGGCCATGCATGAAGCAGCAATCGTTTTTGTAATGTATTTAAATCTGCCATTGCAAAGTAGATATACTTACTATGTATGTATTCTAAACACATGACTAATTAAGTCTATTCGTCGTATCGCTTGTACCCTAAAACTATCACAATAATTGATGCAATTCTTCTATAAAGTTAAAACTGACGCGTATTGGCAAACTTTAAAAAGACACCACGCGTAAATTCGGCACTTGACATTAGATAGAAGATGCGATGGTTTGTCTCAGTTTTCTTCCCGAATTTGTACTTATAAATCCTTCTGACTTGCACAATGCTTACTATCATCATGGCTACATCTAATGGCTTAGTCGCAGAATGTCCACTTCGCAAAATGTCTACAAGTCCCAATATGTCCCTTTCTCAGAATATCTTTTCGTAAAGGGAGCGACATTCTGCGATTGAGCCCATCTAATGTCAAGACTTATGAAAACTCATACTACTCATTATCCAGGTGAACGTGACGGGGCAAGCTCCAGCGAAGGCAGCGGCGCCTACACGTCTGGCCGCAGCTCCGGCCGCAGCTCCGGCCGCGGCTGCTCCCGCGCCCGTCGCCGCGCCCGCACCCGCTGCCGCTGCCGGTCCCTCCGTCGTCACAGTCAGCAAGGCACCTACTGTAAGGTTCCCTTTTTACACTAACAAATGACAAGAAGCTAGCACGAGTTATATGCGCAAGCTACTTGCTCCAGCTATATGGATAATTAATGACTTCTTTTCTTTCTCTCTTAAAAAAGAGATAACTTGCGCACTAGGTTGTTACAAACATTTAAACAAGAGACACAAAAAGAACCCAAGCCAGAAACGCTATTTGCGAATCAAACGGATGGCGTAGTTGCTTAAGTAGTCACCTCTTTGCTGGCACTGCACTGCGCCGAGAGGACAAACATTTTAGTGATCCACAAATGTCTGTTCCGAGTCCGTTGTTTGTAAAGTTCCCCTGCAACACAGGCATTATTACTAGTGTGGTAGTGATCTCTTTAAAACAATAAAAACAAGTTATTGGTCCCATGTGGGGATCGAACCCCGACTAATGAAACCGATCGGTAAAAATCAACGACGTAGGATGGGTTTCAATGTATAAAATCGAGTCTTCTTAGCTGTGAACAGTTTAGTTTTAACATGTTTTTCATGTGTCATTGGTACTATTTAAAAACAAAATGTCCTTTCACCTACGGCCAGTTAATTTTTGACACATATCCTAGAAAAATATGTCAAATTTGTACTGTATATAGCTAAAGTATCTCTTTTCTTGATATAAAAGTCTGACCATAGAATATGTGTCAAAAATTAACCGTTTGTAGGTAAAAGATTCGTAATTTGAATATTGAAACTGGCCATTAAACTATTACGTCAACCGTGCAATCATTGCCATTTCACATTACTGCAGCCGAGCCGAATGTTGTAGGTTCGATTCCCATACGGAACAAAAATTTGTGTGATCCGCAAATAGTTGTTCCGGGTCTGGGAATTATTTGTGTCCGTTGTGTGAATGTTGGTAACGTCCTCCAGTCCAATCATTCCTACTGCGAGAGTTGCCTTTTTTAAAAGGTAAAACTGCAGTTATGTGAATATTTTGCGCGGTTATAGATCTGCGACGATATTTTACACTACGCATATAGTCTGCGCAACTTGCGTAATCTATATATCCCAAATTTGGCAATATCTGTGGAACGTAGACTGGAGAAATATAAAAATGTAATTTGTTTCCATGTTTAGCATGCAGCAAAGCTACTGGATCCAACGCAGTCGATATCAGGCACGCGCACCGAGCACGCGGTGCCCATGAACAAGATGCGCCGGCGCATCGCCGAGCGACTCAAGGAGGCGCAGAACACCACCGCCATGCTCACCACTTTTAATGAATGTGACATGAGGTATGTAGCTTTATTTATGTCAAGTTCAGTGGCCTCATCGATCCAGTAATCCGTAGTCCACAAATCGTTCGTTAGCAGACTTTACATATCTTCGAGAACAGGACAGCACGCAGACATGTAGATCTCGTCTCGATCTTGCACCGTTAAAGCGAGCGATAATTAACTATTTAATACGGACATTACTTCCATAGGTTTTAACTATCTGTTAATAGGCCCTAAACACCGCTGATGTAACATGAGTGTAATAACTAATATCCTTCTCCCTCCTCTTCCCTTAAAGATTATAGGCATGATATTATGTATATAATACATAATTTGCACAGTTTGCACATTCAATAATCAAACAATTTATAATAATCAATAATTATATTTTCAGTAAACTAATGAACTTCAGGAAAGCTAATTTGGATACGTTCACAAAGAAGTACGGCGTGAAGCTGTCATTCATGTCTCCGTTCTTGAAGGCGGTTGCCAACGCTCTGACGGACCAGCCCATCGTCAATGGCGTCATCTCCGGAACTGATATTATTTACAGGTGCGACAACCTTGAGTTTCAGCGGTGACAATTGCCACCTGAATTTCCTCGGGGACTATTGTCCTTATTTTTAGAGTGGAAAAGCCCGCTAATACAAAAAAATATGATTGATCCTGCTAGCTCGGAGCAGGACCACTCTCTTATAGGCAACGGTCGTAGAAGTAGTAACACTGGTATCGTAAGTTCTCCGAAGACTAAAGAAAGATATTACGAGATAGGTACCTCTTCCAGCACAACTTTGATTCTTTTCACCTAGGGTCGGGCGACCTGTGAAAAATACCCAGATATTACAAGCGATCAAACTGCGCTAACTGTTTACTGTCAGGTGTGCCATATGCACGTCTGCCGTTGCCTTAGTATAAAGAGATGTTGTGCTGTCAGTAACCAGCCCATTTGCCTCTTCAGCTAGGAGCACAGTGACTTCTTTTCGAAGGCTGAACAACGCGCAAATGATTTGCCTGGTTTTGCAAGGTCTGCATAATATTCATTTAGTCATTATTGTTCTCAGAGACTATGTCGACGTATCTGTAGCGGTAGCCACGCCCCGTGGTCTGGTCGTGCCGGTGTTACGGAACGTGGATGCCATGGATTACCCGCACATCGAGCTCTCCATGAACCAACTTGCAAAGAAAGCTCGAGAAGGTACTAAACCCGCAGTACTTTTAGTTTTCAATATATGAGTGAATTCGCCTCTATAGCACAATGAGTAAAATTATCACCCGAATTCTCTCGATCATAAACCATAATTAGTAGCTAGTAAAATAAACATTTAAATAATAAAATCATTATTATTATAATGACCTGCAATTTTTCAAAACGTGTATTTTAACTCAAAGTCAAGTCAAAGTCAAAAATAATTTATTCACTTAGGTCACAAAGTAACACTTATGAACGTCAAATGGGTTAGTGAGTTTATTTTATTTACTGAATTTACATTTATGTTAGTTGCAAGGTTCAGGCAAAAGGTTGAGCCTATGAGAAGATACCTGCAAGAAACTCAAGGCCACTCTTTTAAATCGCCATCAACTTATAATTTCAGTATTTTACAACTCATTTATGTACCAGGTGTTGCAGTCATTATGCCATATGTCACTGTCCATATAAAACTAAATTCTAAAATAAAGAAAAGTTGGTAATATTATGTAAAAAGCATTTGAGATTTGAAATCATATTTATCAGTACGTAGCCATTTGTAATAGACAATAGTATGGCATGAGGACGCATACACTTACACTTTGTGACATGAAAAGGTAGTTCGTGACTAAATGTAGTTAAAACAAAATTTACGTTATTACTTACAAAGTTTGTTTAAAAGAAAAGAAAGATACTTTAACACCACCAAATAAACACGAAGTACCTTCACATAACTAAATTGACTTATATAATACATACATTGTTTGAATCCTGTATGAAACAAGCAACTAGTTCCATGAGTTTTTATCATTTAAGTAATCATTGATTGAATAATAGCCCTTCCGGATAAGCTGACTTTTAACAGCACTTTTAAATTTTAGTAAAGGTAAATTTATAATATCAATCGGTAGTTTATTAAAAAAGCGTATACTGAGTCCCGCAAATGAATTGTGAACTTTATGTAAACGATGATACGGACCTACCAACTTATGCTTATTTCTAGTGTTTAAGTTGTGAATATCACTATTCTTATTATATAAGTGAATATTATGTTTTATAAACATAATATTCGTAAATATATATTGCGACGCAACAGTAAGTATACCAATTTCTTTAAAACGCTCTTTCAGGGAAACTCGTGGGCCTAAATTATAAATGCTACGTACTGCACGCTTTTGAAGAATGAAAATTGTTTCAATAACAACTAGTTGCAACTTCGTAACTATACTAACTAATAATTATTATAAATGTGAAAGTGAGTTTGTTTGTTTGTTAAGCTATCATGACTAAATTACTAGACCCATCATCATGAAATTTTTCATACACGTTGTCAGGGGTACAAAAAAGGACATAAGATACCTGTCATCCAGAAAAAAAAACTGTTACTAACCTAACCGAACTTAACCTATGTCCCAGGAGTCACAGACTGCTTTGGATAAATTGGATCCTCGACAACCCAGCAAGAAATCAAACAATATTAAAGAGCGTTTTAAAGCCACTGAATATTATGTCGACTCGCTTAGCTAATTTAGTTGTTAAGAAATTCGGCGCAAAGTAAATGGATCGATTAATCGATCAGAAACTTAGATATCGTGAAATTTATATTTGGTCGGTAGGTTATCGGTAGGCTTAGGTATACTAGTTTCCTACGAAATGGTTGAAGTACTCCGACATAAATAACCCAACTCAGCTCTATTTAGCAATGTATCTAGTTAACGAAACATTTAATATCACTAAATTAAACACTTAAAGGCAGACACAAACGTTTAATTGAATGTTCTGTCAAAGCACCAATAATGTACAAAATAGTATCTTTTCCAAAACTCACACACTATAAATTACAGGTAAACTAACGCCAGCAGACATGCAAGGCGGCACATTCACGATAAGTAACGGCGGAGTTTTCGGCTCTCTTTTGTCTATGCCCATCATAAACCTGCCACAATCCGCCATCTTGGGCATGCACGCCATTATCCAACGGCCCGTCGCTATTGCTGGCAAGGTATATATTTTTATAAATACGCCTTTCACATGTGGGTATTCCCCGTGTCGTGGAGGACTTAACAAACATACTATTAAGGACCACAAAGTACACCCAGACTTAGAACAATATTATGTAGATCACACAAATAATTGTCTCGTGTGGGATTCGAACCAACAACAATCAGCGCGAAGGCAACATCAAAACGACCGCACACCCATTGCACCACCCTTTTTTTATTTATTTTTTTACCTAGGGAAATGCGCCTAATGCATACCCACTCGCCACAAGGGGAGGCGAGAGGGTTATGTCCGGCTCTCCCGTACTTCGGGCCTACGGACCAAAACCCCACGGCGTGCACGCTCGCTGCCTTGTATAGTGGATGGGCCGCTGGCAAAATTACTACCTCAGCGACCCACCCAGCAGTCTACAACTCCTCGGCGACGCCCCGGCACTACATAGGGCGTCGGACCGACCCAATGGCTGGCGGACGGGAGATCCCCGTTCTCCCGCCTGCGGCCTTCATTATGGCGGCATTAGGCGCGCGTATACGCGCCTGCGCCGCCCGGTTCGCCGGTGACGGCTCGGATCAGCAAGAAGGACGCGACCGCTGCCCACTTCCTCTCGCTGTCGACCATGGCTTTGATCACGGCCGGCAGCGAGAGATCCTCACCCACAACTTCAATGAGTTCACGGCGCTGCACCGCCCAAGCAGAACATTGCTCGATCGTGTGCTGCGCCGTGTCCTCTTCACAATCGCAGTGGTGGCAGACGGGACTCGGTTCCCTCCTAGCGACCATGTGCAGGTATTTTCCAAAGCAACCGTGCCCTGACAACACCTGCATTAGCCGGAAGGAAAGGATCCCATGCTGCCGCCCTGCCCACCGCTCCAATACCGGCTGGAGGGCCTCAATGGTTCTGAAACCGGCCAAAGGCACCTCCAGCCGCGCCTTCCACTTTAAAATCATGCCCTAATGGGCTCGATTGCGCGCGCACTCAAACACTGTCGGAAGGGGACGACAACCCGTCTCCACCCGCACTGCCTCACTCACTGCAAACACTTCGGCGAGCACTTTAGCGTGCAAATACCACGGGGGTGTTCCGGTTCACGGCCGACACCGTGCGGTATCCACGTATTACCCTGACCGCTATGACTCTCTGCGGCCTCCGCAAGAGAGTCCTGCACTGAGCGGTCAGGGAGTCCGCCCACACTGGTGCGCCGTAAAGTGCCATCGACCGGATAACCCCCGTGTAGAGTCGCCGGCAACCAGCACTGAGCCCGCCCAAATTTGGCAATAGCCGCCCAAGGGTGGACACAGTGCCGAGAAGCTTCGGGGCGAGCCGGCTGATATACTCGTCAAAGTGCCACCTTCCGTCCAGCACCAAGCCCAGATATTTTATGTGGGCCTGGACGAGAACGCGCGTCGAGCCCACCATTATCGAGACGCCGCGGGATGGACTGCGACGAGGCCCATGAAAGACCAGGGCCTCCGTCTTGTTAATAGCCACCCGTAAACCCAGCGCCTCGATACGCCCGACCACCTGGGAAACCCCCACGGTAGCCAAACGGGCCGCCACCTCGAAAGTACCCCAACGGGCTGTGACGAGGGTGTCGTCAGCGTAACTGATGACACTCAGCCCGGAGGGTAGGACAGCACGTAGGGCCCAGTCGTACCCCATGTCCCACAGGAGCGGACCAAGAACCGATCCCTGCGGGACACCGCACGACACGGGCCGCCGCCAAACCTCGCCTCGAACCTCGGGGAGGACACTCCTGCCTATCAGATAGTCTGCCACCAGCCGCTCCAGGTAAAAAGGTACCTCGTGATATCGGAGCGCCCCCTGGACACAGCTGTATGGCAGACTATTAAAACAGAACACCACCGCCGGCGACCGCCTCCTCGGCCGCGGCCTTCAGGCGCATAATGGCCCCGACCGTCGAACGTCCTTCCCGGAATCCGAACTGAGCGTCAGACAGGTCGGGACCGACCGTGTTTAGGTGCCGGACGATGCGGGTGGCGAGAATTTTCTCAAATATTTTCCCCGCCTCGTCCAGCAGCACTATGGGCCTGTACACCGCGGCTGACTCTGGAGGCCGTTCCGGCTTGGCCAGCAATACCAACTTCCCCTTCTTTCAGCACTCAGGGAATCGTCCCGACGCCAGGCTCGCGTCGAAAAGTTCCCTGAGGCGGATATCTAGGTGATCGAGGGCCAGCACAAGAGCTCGCGCCGGCACACCGTCAGGTCCAGGGGCGGTCGTCTTGGAGTGGATCCGCTAGACAGCCGCGCCCATCTACGCATCTGTAACTGGGGGAGCACTGAGGTCGCCTCCCGATGTCGCTATATACCCGGGGCAGGAAATAACTCCTCGACCACCTCGGAGAGGAAGTTGGGCTGGAGGGTCTCCGTCAGGAGCGCGCCCCCAGGGGTCATGGTCTAGACCTTCCAACATCTCACTTTTCGCCCGTTCCTTGGCGCGGCAGATAGCCGACTGCAGAGACACCCTCGCTTCGCGATACACGTCCTACAGTCGGCTCTCCTCTCGCTCATCGCGGTGGCAACGGCTTCGGCTGCGTGTATATAACCTCCAGGCACGAATGCAGGCCGCACGTAAGTCCGCCAGCTCCTGGGACCACCAGTAGACCTCCGTTGGGGTCCAGTGTCGCACTCGGGGCATGGCCGCGTCGCAAACAGCTTGAATGCTGTCGCGAAAGCGGACAGCCCCGGCGTCTACCTCCCGGGACCAGGTCCCGGTTCAGCGTCTTCACAGCCCACCGCGGAAAGTGAGGAGTTCTGCCCGCCGACGGGCGCTGATCCCTGCTAGGGTCCCGGAGCAGGGAGACGTCCAGACGGATATACCGATGGTCCGAAAGGGTCTCTACCTCCTCCAGGACACGCCATCCCCTTACGCGTGTGGCGAGGGCCGGGGTAGCAAACGAGAGGTCCACTATCGACCCGCCCTGCCGTCGCACACACGTGTTGACGGCGCGTTCAGCAAACAGAGGCCCGCCGCATCAGCCCACTCTTCGACCACCCTTCCTTGGACATCTGTGCGGGGGGACCCCCACGCAGTAGACTTTGCATTAAAATTCCCCATCATAAGGATGCGGCTAGATGATATCCGCCGTATCGAGGCCTCCAAGTTGTTGAGAAAGGCATCAAAGTCTGCCATTGGGGGAGAAGTACACATCAACGACTGTAACCTCTCCCCACGCGGCCGCAACGTATCCCGCTCCCTTCTCCTTAACTAAGAGGGACGGTGAATAAGGCGCCGTGGAGCCGATGACTGCCACGGAGCTATCCCGGTCACCTGCCCAATTGGGACTGGGAGGAACGTAATATGGCTCCGCGGCTACAGCTACACCGATCGACCACTCCGCCATAGACTGCAAGAAAAGGTCCTGCGCTCGGGCGGAGTGGTTGAGATTCACCTGGAGGAGGAGATAGTCACGATCCTGGTCCATGACTAGGTCGACATCCCCTTCTCCACCGCTTAGGGCGGTCTTACCTCAAGTGATAGGGCGGCAGCCGGGGTCGATGAGCTGCCCCTCTCAACGCGTTTTGTGGGCGATCCTGGCCGAACTCCAGCCCACGAGTAGACGCCCGGCGTCAGCCAGTAGCTTGGCCGCGGCGACAGGGCATTGCGCCCACACGGCGCCGACCTCCCCTGGGCCGGGATGGATGGTGCCAACCCGTATGGGGTCCTCAGCACAACCAGTACTGGCGCTAATGGGGCCAGAGATGTCCTGCGCGGACACCGAGTCATCGAGGCCGGTGATGCGCATCTCTGCACACTTCACCGGCCTCGCAATCTTCACACCATCCGTCTCAGGAAACAGTCTCCTGAGCCTAGCGGCAATGGTGTCTGCCGCTTCGCCTCCGTCATCTCCGGGGAACTCCCTTCGGAACCTAAGGGGGTCCGACGGAGGCGGCGCTTGCGCTTCGGCGCCAGAGTCGCCTTGTCCTAGCCCCAAGGCGACACTCATCGTGGAGTCAGTATCCGACTCCGCGGGGGTTTCGGTGCCTGAGATTTCGCGCGGCACGACGCTCAGAGCCAACGACTTTACGTGCTCTTTGAAGTACAGAGAGACGTGATGTGTGATATAAGTTTTGCAACCGATGACCTATATAACAGCATGACAATGTTGACGTAAGACAGATACAAGCTTAAATCCACGGATGGTGAGTGAGATAAATTTAAAAAAATATCCTCCTAAATAAACCTTCATGCGTGAGAGTTCTGCATAAGTGTTTCGAAGATGTGTGTCTACTCACCTGCGGTTAGCCTTTACCTGCATTACGGACTGTGACATGTTGGCACTCCATAAATGACGCGAAAGAAGATTTCAGCATAAATGGGCCGGCTCGACCGTGGAAGGACTACCCTCTCCCAGAATACCGACGTAAAATAGCAGTATTCCTACTGTTGTGTTTCGTTCGGTGAGTGAGAGTACCGGAGGCCCAATCACCTTCTTTCCCCCTTCCCGCTCCTTCTCCTTCCCACTTCCTATCCTAAAGGGTCGGCAACGTACAAGTGATGCCTCTGGTGGCGCAGGCGTCCATAGGCTACGATGACCGCTTACCATAAGGTGGGCCGTATGCTTGTTTGCCACCATAGTAGAATTAAAAAAAAATTAAAAAAGTTGAGTCGAATGTCAACCAGAAACTATAAATTGTAGCAAAAGTCTGTAGTAAAGTCTGGAAGAATGCCGGTTTAACGGCAATAAGCTCACCCCCCTATTACGTAAGACCTAATACGTAACATAGCTGACGAAATGTGGGTGTAATACACCTCTGCTTACCTCTTCGGGTATGGAGGCATGGGACTATAGATAGATAGATTAATAAAACTTATTTCACAGGTTGAAATTCGACCCATGATGTATCTGGCGCTGTCATATGACCATAGACTGATCGATGGACGCGAAGCTGTGCTATTTCTGCGAAAAGTCAAGTCTGGTGTAGAGGACCCCACTTCAATTCTAGCTGGCATATGATCTTATAAATATTAGTTTACAGACATAATTCGTTGCTACTTCGTTGAAATTTAATGTTTCGTATACTGATAACCTAGTTTGAGTTAACTGAGACCGTGATGTTATGCTATTCACGTGAATAAATGTTGCAAATCACGAGCGCGTCACTATCTTGTTTATAATAGTGGCCTAGGCCTACTTGATACAAATATTCAAATATGCGTGAGTACATATGTAAAATTGCCAAAAATTACGTATGATCTGTGGCAAATGGCAACACAGCGCTAAAATAACGAAAGAAAGACATTCACGGAGCTACAGGCGCCTTTTTAAATGCGACAGCGAACACAACGGCTTTTGAATGCAATCATTGACATTCTATCAATGTGATTCTATTTGTTTTGTAACAGCACTGTCATTAATTGCTAGAAAATTGGGCGCACGGTATAAGGAAGGGCCCAATTCTCGTAATAAAAATGTTTAAAATGAAGTTCCAGACCAGTCTTAGGGCTCATAAATAGCACTAATGGTGTTTTCCTAATTTAAAATAAATGTCACATGACTAAACTTATTTTATTTCACATTTTATGTTTATTATACAAGATTTAAACTCTTATGAACATATTTGATTGCGAGAACTGGCTATCCGTAGCCTTGCGTAATTATCTATATTTACCCAACGAAGCAACATATCGCTGTATTTATTATATTGCCTATTTATTTATTTACTTAATGTCAAAAAATAAATATGTTTTTAGCACAAACGCTTTAGGTAATTAAACAGAGACAGCATATTTTGTTTTATTTTCTTTATCACCTAAATCAGTTAAATGCTCAGTAACTTACAAATTTCTTCGTAAGTATGGTATTTGTTAGAACTACATGATAAAACTACACTTACATTTTGTTCAATATATCGATTTAAAAGTTGAAAAGCGACATTTAGTTAGTGTTGAAGCTGTAGCCGCCGCGGCGCCGCACGTATGCAGCCAGGTGGTATCACAGTTAGAATATCTACATTTGAAAGGCGATTGCAGCGCAAGATGTCACTGGTCAAACATGGACTGTAGAATATTTTTAGTTAATTAATAAGAATTACAATTTTATTACTATTGTTTCATAATAATACTTATTGATTTATTAGTATCATATGACTTCGATTTATTAATTTAAAACTTCAAACTAAGAGTTGGATGTTTGCCATCTACTTATTTTCCTAGAGTCCAAAACGGATTTAGACATTTCTGACATATCATAAAAATATAATTTACAAATTTCACAAAAACGGCGTACACGCATGTGTTAGTGGAATTTTGTGATTTCAGTGCCTTTCACTGTTATTAACCTGGTGATTTCAACAGAATACAATACCAACAAGAAATGGCTGTGCTACCCATCTAAAGAAAGTTTAAATACCTTCAAATATACAGGGTGATTTTGAAATCGTGTAATTCCTTTTAACCACGCATTCTACTGGTGATATAGAATAACCCTGACCATATTTTTTCTTAATTAGAATAATGGTTTCGGCAAAATTAGAGTACAGATTTTTTTCATGAAATGATTTCAAATAGTCATATTTTAACCACCTGACACAATCTTAATATTTTACTAATTTAAAAATAATAACATAACAATAACTGATGTCGTAAATAATAAAGGGCAATAAAAAGGACCGCCCGTTATTATTTACGACATTAATTATTAATATGTTTTTTTATTTTAATTAGTAAAAAATTAAAATTGCCTCGGTTGGTTAACATATGACTATCTGACACCATTTCACGAAAAATACGGAATAATAATTTTTCAAAAAAAAAAAATCTAATTAAATAAAAATATGGTCAGGTTTATTCTATATCACCAGTAGAATGCGTGGTTAAAAGGAATTACACGATTTCAAAATCACCCTGTATACAAAATTCTACCTGTGCGTTTTTAAAAAGAGACGTTTCAAAAAACAACATAAAATCATAAATAAAGTTATTATGCGACACAATGATAACATATTATGAATTTACATGCCAACGACAATATAAAAGATTATTTTGTGAACGTCTCAATAAATTTATTAAATTGTAGCTGGTGTCGCTCAATAAACAGAACTTTGTCTGTAAAAATTACCTATGATGGTGAGGATGAAATAAAAAGTGCAGCTCAATCGTACTACTAAGCAAAAATCTATTAAATTAAATAGCGCCTTATTCCAATATCCTCTTTGTTTTATTTGTGAACCATTAATTTCTGTTATCAATAAAGAATTTGTATTTTTATTTTTACCCTATAGTAAACACAATTTATGCATACCTATATTTATAAATAATATACACGATATAGCTACAAATATATATATTATATATATATATATATATATATATATATATATATATGTACATAAGTCTCTAAGTAGGTACTTGCATATAGTTCTTAGAACCAAATAAAAGATGGCACTAGCGGGCGTTGAAAAAGAGGTGGCAAAATTTTTGCTTGAGTGGGCTCTCTATTCCTATTATACTTATACTACCTACTCTATGTATGCAGCCCTGAACCGCACACGCACGACACCAACAAATTAACGTGTCAAAACGCAAATGTATATATTTGAGTTTTCAGGGTCAGCCGAACGGCTCAGCCATAGCACAAATAATATAAAACTATACTAGTAGCCATAGACTTCTCTATGAGCCATAGTCTCAAGATGGAGACTATGGCAACCACCGGCCAGTCCGGCCACGAGGGTTGGATTGTGACCATAGAGTAGTATAAGTATAATAGGATTGTGACTGAAGCAATTAAAGCTTCTGTCAAAATATCAGTTTCATAATTTAACATACGCTAGTGCTTGTGTTTTCATCTACGAGAACCTACGAGATGGATCCTCTGAATAGCTAGCAAACCAGGCCTTAAAAAATAGCGAAAGGCAACAATAGTGGGTTGAACATGGGGTGTATTAGGCTTGCCAACTGTACTTTATAATAATTTTGGGTAAACGTACTTTATACTTTATTAGGAAAATAAAGTACCTACGTGAAAATACTTTATTTTACCTATGACCACTTTTACAGGTTTTATTTAATTGTTTACTTAAAGCAATGCTATAGAGATTGCCTAAATTGAATAAAAGTAATTGTTTATCTATCTTAATATAGACATAGTATACATATATTTTACGACGTTCGTTGATAATAAATATTTGTTAGATGTAGTCAATAAAAATATGGTAACAAAAAGGCAAGTTAAATAAATAATACTTTATTATCAGACCGTGTACCTACTTTATTTCTTTAACTAATATTGTAAATATACTCTTGTGGCGTATGTATATACGCACAGGCAACATATAACTTTACGAGAAACCTGAAATCGAACGGAGCATCGTACAACTAGCCGCGCTGAAACCAAGCGACGCGCGAAGGCGATCGATCGGAGCATCATACGTCTAGCCGTATCGATATCAACTTTCAAACTGGTAACGCGCGAAACTTCCCTCTGCTTTTTATACTCGCTAACAGATTGCCAAGAAATCATTCGTAAATGTTAGATTTTTGTTTACTTGTCACTGATTGGTGTAAATCATTATTGTACACATTAGTGTTAGCGTTACTTGCATGACTAATAAATGGGATATAAGATAGGTGAAAAATTGTAAATACATTCTCAGTTGAATCAGTCTGCGTGTTTCAATATAACCCTAACGGTTACCAGCTACGGACCTGGCTTTTGCCCGCCGGCTGGTAACGCGTTAAACTCTATTCTATTTAAATAAAGGTGGCAACCCTAGATGTATACGTTATATAAGACCAGTCAGAGTATAAATAAATAGGTATATAACAATAATAGTTAAATGATGAGTATAGATATAGTTACTTGTGCTAATTGATGACAAGAAATACTTAAATACTTCACATCACGCTTATATTTCTGAACGGATAAGCATCAATATAGTATAACACATACATTTCGCCAGATATGGTTTTAGAGTCCACCTTATAGAGAGCGATCCCATTGCTAGCTTAAAATATGCAGCAAAAGACTTGTTATTAATGAATATGATGTAGGCTTTTTTAGATATTTTCTTACCGCCAGCCTATCAAAGTCCCGCCAAAATCATGCCTCTCTATTTATACTATTACACTGGCCTACACTCATTTTGGTGCCTGGGATTTTAGACTTGATTTTAAGCATACCTATCTTATACAAAGATATCAAAAATGCCACTGATTATTTTGTATCAGCTCTAGTTTACGAGATAAAAATAAATGCATTTTTACAAAAATAACAATTTAATTATATTTTGAGTGATTTTCTCGAATGAAATTGTCTTGGAGACTGCACTTTTGACTTGCACCCACACTTTATCTTGATTGCAAAAATTATTTGTTTACTGTAAAAATTATTTGTATACTTTTTATGTGTTCAAATGACTGTATCTTTGAATGCCAATAAACGTTATTATTATTATTATTATTAATGCCTAACTAATCAAAATACAAATGAATCACAGTGTCCGTAATTGAATTTCGCAGATTTTTCAATATGTATTCACCACAAACATAAAAAAACATATCGGGATCATATCTCAGAATAAGTGTAGTAGGTAAACTTGAGCTGATGAGTTAAAAAGACTCTGTAATCTGTGAGTTAAAATGACGTACATATCAATATATTGTACATTACCATCCTTATCGACCACATAAGCAAATAGGGCTGCACCAAAAGTTATCATTAGTGACCTCATAACTTTATAAAATAATACATTACAAACAAAATATAGGTAGCTTTATATTATAATACATCGAATGCTATTTTGATATTAACAGAATAAGTATTATTATTTAAAAAATATATATCTATGAACAAGCGATGAATGAATAATTAAGTAACTATCATAATTAAGTTAACTATTATATTATCATAAATGTTGTTTAAATGACGCCATAGAACACAGAGGAAGCCAGTCAATGTAACACATTCTATTAAAAACAAAACATATCCGAATATTACAATATATCGAATATTATTGCCATTTTAAATATGAATTTTAAATGAGGCGTATACAAAAACAACCGCTAGAACAACTAAATTATATGTGTGTCTAAATGACATGCTCATAGGTACAGGTCACTGGTCCTAATAACTCTATCCTTATAATTATATCTATCGTAAACAGTTACAGACACCGTGCTGCTACTAAAAACTTTTGACAGAAATTTTAATAATACTTTGCTCGTCCTGGGCATCGAACTCAAGACCTCTTGGACAGCAGTCGCATTCACTACCGCTGCATTGTGGTATCCACGAGTCCAAAATAATTTATTTCAAAATGTCGTAGAAACATGTTACAAATGAATGATCTGTATTAAAATATAGATACCTACTGTGAAGAGTTCAGTGCTAAAGAGCATAGCCGTTTTCAATCGAATAAAAATTTAACAGAGACATATTATTATGATGGTTTGAGATTTTCCAAGCTTCATAACTTGGAAGATCTTGGGAATATCTTAAGCAAGCAGCAAAGGTAGAAAACGAAAGAACGAAGAATAACTACCAGTTATTAAGTTCCAACATTTGTCACCAAACATGTCGCTGATGTTAGTAGTGGCTACAGAACAGCTCGTTTCATTCGTGAAGTTACAGCAGAATTAGTAACATTTATTTAGGTGGAACATCTGTCGTATAATATAGGCACCGATGTAACAGTTACAAGAGAACGAATCGTCCATTCGCACTATTCCAGTAGAATTAGTAACAATTATGTACATCCAACATGTGCGGCAATGTTGGTAGTGGCTACAAATCTGATCGCTCTATTCCTTAGTTTACAGTATTCTACTTAGATTACAGTAGAACCCGTACAGTTATTTACGTCCAACATTAGTCATCCAACCTGTACACCGATGTTGGTATTGGCTACACAGCTGATCGCTTTATTCATGTGATTTTGAAGCTATACCTACTTGGTTTCACTAACATGTATGACAGAAACGTCTATGCATCGACATTCATACTACAACACAAAGCATCATAACTAATATTAATTTAAAAGTAGTTTCAAGCTCTTACTGTTGCATAGAACGATGCGCGGATTGTTTATAATAATTGATAGCCACTTTCTTAAACAAATATTTAGCGATTCATCAAGCTAAAATAAATATGTGAGGGAGGTGAGAGATAGATACCTATATAAAAGTAGGAATATTGGTAAAACCTTCGGTTAGATTTACAGAATATAACATATACTTCAACAATATTTTAAACAGTATTATAACGAAAGGGCCAAAGACACCGTTTTATCCACTATACTCATACAAATATTTTAGGTTGTACCCTATAATAAGTAGATTAATATTTTATAATTTAATATCCAACCAATATTACCCGTATCCCTTATCTTTGCTCCAAACCATATTATCCACCACAATAAAAGAATCGTAAATGTATGTTTATTTTTATAGTTTCCTAAATCGCATTGCCGTTTTTACAAATGATTCCTCTTTTATGAATTTATATTTAATGATATTTATACATTAGTGTTATATATCATCAATTATTTTAAAGTTGCATATATGTCATTTTTATAATGCTTACCTTTGCCATAGGTACCTTGTATTTATTGTGAATTTGTGCATAGTTTTGAACATATTTTTAAAATATGGCTGTATTTTTATGACTGACAATATTTTTGTTTGATTGTCAAATGGATTCCGTGTTAGTATTTTTATTCCGCGCGACAATAGATCAAATTATTTTTCTATTGAATGTCAGCTAGTAACGGTTAAAATATTACGTACTTGGAACCCAGAAATCCTTCAAAATTGTGTGATCAGTGTATTGTGTCCGGGTATGTGCTAATTATTAAATAATGAGGCGAGGTCACCCAGGCATCGGTGGATGGCGAAATGAAAATCAAAGGCATTTTAGGCCAAGAACTGGTGCATCACCGCGTTTTAGGCCGCCTAGAATCTACTCTTTATTAGATGCTCCGAGGTGAGTTCAGTAATATAAAGTAAATAAACACTGTTTAGATTGCATCACTGACGCGCCAATATTTCGTTTATCATAAAATGTATAAAACAATTAGTACGTGTATGACAACAGCAATAAAACTCATAAAGTGTAGAAATACGATTTTGTCACAATTTCCTTGAATAGAGGATATATTAACTCAATTTCAGATTCCCGCCACCCGGACCACGGCTTCACAGAGATTCACACCCTTACAATACACACCCAGGACGTACAGATGAACATGGACCATCAAATCATCTCGAAAGAAACAATTATCGAAATCAGAACCATCATCAAAATCATCCGAGGCTACAGGATAGGAATCATCAGCATAGATCCAGAGGAGGCTTTCCGTACACACATCCTAATGTAAATCAAGAAGATAATATCCAAAGTAACCAATATAAGCATTCATCAAACTATTACAAAGAAGTTCAATTGGATCAGTTTCATGTAAATAGTTTAGGAGATGTAGATCATCGGCAGCTTGGTAATGTGCCACACACTCAAGATTCCTACCATAGTATAAACGCTTGGGCTAATCCTCCACCTGACCAAAGACAGTTCTATGATGATCGAAGTCCCCAAAAGTTCTATAGACATCATGAATCTGAGAGACAAGCTACAGAAGGCAATAGAATACCCTCATTAGATTACACAGGTCATAGACCACCTTCCTCAGACTACTATGGCAGCACTTCTAGTACAACAATCAACAACAACAATACCTCATTCAGCCGATCTGTTGATGACACTGTAGATATTGTGCGTAAAAAGCTAATGAACCGTAATGAACCTCAACAATTATTACAGGACACCACTGTGAATGAAAATAATAGTGAACAAGAAATTAGGGAGAATACAACTCAACATATCCAGCAAGAACAACCAACTAAGAAAAGAATACAGAGACAGAAACAAGTTAAATCAAATTGTGACAAAATGAAATCAAATATTGTTCACCAACTCTTTAAAATGGATAAAGATAAGATGCATAAGCTAATGGATGATCCTGGCTCATCATCAAAGTTTGAATATGCCATAAGTAGTTTGATTACAGAGTCACAAAACAGTCTTAACCGCCATTTGAGGTCTGTAGCTGAGAAATCACTTGTCAGCACCAGCAGTGACTTTATTCATAATGATAATAATACTATTTATGAAGATACTTTCATGAAACAAATGCAATGTCTTTTGGATCCACAGGACACCATCTTACTAGAAGACATTAAACCATTAGTAATGGCGGAACTAAGCAAAGTTCTTCAACTAGATGACTTTGACCCAAGATATGACACAGAAGATCAAGGCATACATAATACAAGTGCTGATCAACTTAACTATCATCATTATGATAACTTTAATTATGATGAGTTCCCGCAGGAAAGGTTTTATGATGTAGACCAGAGAGCCTTGTCTAATTATGAAGATATAAGAGCTGATATGACTGATATTAGCAATCAAAATGTTGACTACAATAATCAAAGGATCAAGAGTGAAGATGTTTATCGACAACCAGAAAAGATTTTTGAAAGGCGATCATCACAGAGAACTAATCACAATCAAAATAGACGGCAAAGTGTTGATAGCCAAAGACAAAGGAGGAGTAGTAATATTAGTGAAGAACCTCTACCACTATTTGATACCAATGCAGAACAGCTATCAGATGATGAGGAGGACACATTTGCTGAATTAGACAGGCAATACCATGTTGCTGTTGACCATAACTTCCTTGAAGACGTCTCTGCTCAAACAACACCAAATCACACACAATCAGTGGAAACAAATCCTACTACCATCAAAACAGTAATTGATTCTCAGTTACAATCATTTGTGGAATCCCCATTAAAGCTCTTTCCCTCAAATTGCAGAGGTGATACAGATGAACGACAAAATAATTTAGTAGCCATTAAGCAAGAGGTCCTAAAATCTTTAGATTGCTCTAAAGAAAATAGTACACCTGCAAATTCTGAAAACATTGCACACAGAATGAAACATGTGCATGTCAAACAGGAACATGTTCATAAGGAAAAGGATAGGGAAACGGACAGCTCGAATATTAGTAAAACCACTCAATCAAACAGCCGCAAAAGGTCGATAGATCAACGACCAGCTCACCGCAAAGAAAAACGCAAAAAAAGTGTATCCGTATCTTCAGATGTTGTTAAACCAACAGCTTTGAAACATGACACCATTAGTTCAAATAATGCACATGCTAAATCTACAGAAAAGTACAATGATGCCCCAAAGGCTTATTACAGTATATTTACCTCTCAAGACGAAAGCAATAAAGAAGTATCAAAGGACAATCAAAGGACCGATACCACAGATAAAGACTACTCAGATAAATATGTAAAAAGGAAAGAATCTGCAAGATCCAAATATCATGAATCACGTAAAAAAAGAAATTCTAGTTCATCAAGTCAAACCATTTTAAGTCCTAAAGATAGTAATAATACTAGTGTAACACCTGTAAAGGGTGATGCTAAGACTAAACTTAAGACTATAGACATGTTTGTAGAGCAAACAAAAAAAGTATCTGTTCATCATGCACATAGAAATACTGCGCCGACTCCTACACCAGTTGCTACGCCGAAAGCAGCTGAAGAAAACAAGGCTAAGCAGGTGACAACTCCAATACGTAAGATAACAGTACAGATGAAACACGCATCAACCCAAGTTATTAAAAGAGTTATAAATAAAGAAAGCCAGACGGTAAAAGTTGACAGCAAAGTTGTCCTTAGTAAGTGCAGTCAAACCGAAAAATGTAAAAATGCTACAAAGGCAGTACAAACACCTCGTACATTTTTACTTAAATCAAAAGATGCAATTGAGAGAATGAAAGACATTGATATGGAAATACAGTTGTTGCTGCAAGAAAAGTTTAAGTTATACAATAATTTAGATGGCAAAGACTCATGTCCAAGTGGCATGGACCTTGGAATGACTGTCCTGAATGTGACACCTATTGAAGATGACAATGAAAAGGATACTGAAGAGATTGATATGGGTATTAATATAGAATCGAATATACCTGCAGAATCTACTATGATACCAGATGCTATTGCAGAAAACTTCACTAGCATACCAGTTGAAGAACTAGAACAAATAGCGTTAGAATCTGTTGAAGATGAGAACTTTGAAGGAACTAAAGTTGAAAAACGAAGTATACGACAAAAAGCTCTTCAACAGGAGAGAAAAAATTCTGCAAGCCCACAGTCTACATCTGGCAGGCGGAACAATAAGAAAACGAAGACGCCAAACATATCTTTAATAGAACAGATAATAACTGATGATAGACCTCTGGAAGACATTATATCTCTCGATGATCTCGAAGAACCATTACCTAAACATAAGAAGAAACCTCATAGACCTAAACCAAAGAAGAAAGTTACTAAGAAGTCAAAACCTGTGAGAAGTGTTGATGTAGATACTTATGATATAAAAGAATGCTCAGTGATATTGATTCAGACTGACATCAGCAAGTTCATAAAAGCATCATCTCCAGATGAAATAATAGAAATAAACAGTGTTGATACTCTTGAATCTTTTAAAGAGTCTGTAGAACTTCTCAATGAATCGCCAGAGCCTTTCAAAGGATGTTTGGAGGTTCAAAAAAGTGCTGAACTGAGTGAAATAATTGAGGAGACTGTTGTTAATGATTTACAATTTGATATGTTGGATGTGTCTGAAGACATTGTTATTGGTGACAGCTGCGAGATAAAAGACAAAGACTTGAATGAACAATCTATTAGTATAAGTGAGGATTTAATTCTCGATAACAGTCAGTCGTCGGCCGACGACGTGTTTGCGACGGCGACGAGCCAAACTGAGAATGAATGTAAAACATATGATTTCTCAACTGATGAAGATCTGCGACGTGATTCCCTGACGGTCACAGGCAATGTTGACGCTGTACTCGCTATAGAAGTGAGTATTTTTTATCTATACTAATATATACAGCTTAAGAGTTTGTTTGTTTGGTTGAACGCGCTAATCTAAGGAACTATTGTTTGTTATATTTCTTTTTAGTTTTGTGTGTCACATTTTTCGAGGAAGGCTATAGGCTATATAATATCACGCTACGAGCAATAGGAGCGTCGCAGCAATAAAAATGTGGCAAAAACGGGGAAAATACTCTTATATGAAGCAGACGAAGTTGCGCGGGTCTTAGCTTCTTATAAGCGTAAATTCGTTATCTAAATTGTTTTAAATTTGATGAGTGGATTTTCGTCAATTATTCCGCTATATTACAAGTGAGTCGGCTCGCCTGAGTAAAGTCCACCCTCTAATAGGAAACTAGCTGAAGAGTAAGGCCGGATGCTCGCTATATCCAATTTTCCTATTACTAGTTTTATACTGCCTTTAATTCTTATACATACTATAGAGTATAGGATATAGGAATTAAAGGTGTATTTAGGCTTTTATAACATTGGTATTCATGTTACGATAACTGCTAACTACCAATCTGAACAAATGCTTGGTTAGTATTATTAAATAAATATTTAACCTACTCCTAAATATGACTATCGCGTATCGTTTTTCTATAACATGAATCTTAAAAGCTGAACATCAATAGCACACGGCACCAGCAAGTTTGCCTTACGTGCTGGTCCTGTGGCCAAAGTTTGCGCTAAAATATGTATGCTATTAAAAATTACTGAAAATTTGTTAACCAGGAATCTAACCTTAGACCCATCTTAGGTATGAGTCCTGGTTAGCAAATTATAAAATTACGTGTATCGTAATTTTATAATTTGTTAACCAGGAGACGTTATCCTTACTTAATATTATAAACGCGAAAGCTTGTAAGGAAGTTTGTAACTCTTTCACGCAAAAACTACTGGATCAATTGTGATGAAACTTGGTATTTAGATAGCTGGAGACCTGGATTAACACATACTGTTTATCCCGATATTCCCACGGCATCGGGACTTACGCGGATGCAACCGCGGTAGCATACGAATAATACACTTCTGCCTGCCTCTTCGGATATATTTTGACTGCACGGATGTCATAGTGGTTTAAGTGGTCGCCTCGACACTACCAGTGCGCCGAGTGTTGTGGGTTCGAATCCCACACTAGACAAAAATTTGTGTGATCCACAAATGGTTGTTGCGAGTCTGGATGTGGATGTTCTTTGTATCCGTTATTTGAGTGTTTGTAAAGTCCCTCGCGATACACGAATTAATCCTAGTGCAGGATTAGTCCTTTAACAACAAAGGCAATATAAAGTCGTGATTGAATGTTATTTTTAATAAGCAATGTAGGTAGACATAATTTAAATTTACCAACTTAATTACTTAATAAACTCAACAACTTGCAGTGCATAGAGAACGACTTCATAGCGGCGTGTCTGGACGGTAACGTGTATCACTTTAGTGGTGACGGTCAGCTGCTGAACACGATGCGGGGTTCGAACCTGGCGGTCACCTGCCTCACCATCGTCAAGGAGAAGTACGGCACTACAGTGTACACCGGCTCACTGGACTCCCGGATCCGATACTATGATTTGGAGGTAACTTTACTTATAATATCTGCTCTGTTTATAAAGCATTTCGGTGATGGTCCTGTTATCTGTTCAGTATGAGATGGAAAATTTTATGGATGAAAGGTATCCATGTCATTTTCTGTACTCCTGACACCATGTTTATAACATTTCATAATGATCTGACGAGTAGTTAAGGCGAGAAATCGCACCAAACAAATGAACTCACATTCGCATTTATAATATTAGTAAGGTTTATATAAATATTCTAACATAGTCTGGTTGAATTGTCATCACAAGGAGTCACTGTATTATTCTAAAATAAATGTTAATTTGTAACTAAATATGCAAATAATGTGATGATATGAAATTACTCATAACTTGTAACTTGATATAGTTCTTGATACAAAACAAGTTCATATATCTAAATATGTGTATACAACTCTCCTTGACATAGACTAGTAATAATCTTTCTATCAGACTAGTCTTCTTTCTTCTTTTCGTGTGGTTAGTGGCCAAACTGTTGTCAAGAGTTGTTCAAGCCACTCGTAGGCCTCTGACATGGCTTAACGACTGCTGTCAATTTGGCAACAACCGGGGCCGACTTTTTACGTGTCCTCCGAAGCACGGAGACGCTCAGATGAAATATTACTAAGCGGTCACCCATCTATAGACTGACCGCACCCAACGTTGCTTAACCTCGCTAATCGTTTACCGATCAGTGAGTGCAACTGGCTATGAGCGCCTCAGACTAGCGATATATGCCTAGAGAAAGATAATAATGATCCAAACAGACCAACCCACGAGGATAGTTGTTTTATAGTTTACTATCAATTTGGGTTCCAAATCACTAGTATTTTAGTAACCACTCCAGCTAAACTAATATGTTAGGAATAGGTTTACATTAGTAGTGCAACGAGTGGGATTCAAATCCTTTCGATTCCAAGTTAGATTAGGGAAATATGTATGTCGGTTCGGTATGTTAATGAAAAATTGCCTCAGCGTACTGCATGGGTTACTGATTTCCTATTTATCTTTTTTATACTACAAAAGTGGCAAAATGTCATACATAGCATATTGATGAGGAGGCCTATGAACCCTAGCAACCCTTTGGCTTACCGTTTAAAACATATGTCACTGTTCTGCTCGCGTAGCATTATTCATGAAACATTTGTTATGATTTATTTGATAAATTTTTTAAGCTAACATCTGCCGTAGTATTAACTCATGTATCACAGAGAACTTTACCAACATTTAAACAGCGGACACAAAGAACATCCAGACTGGGCACAACTATTTGCGGAACACACATTTTTATTCCATGTGGAGATCGAACCCACAACACTCGACGTGAAGTCGAAATGGAAGTGCGAAACTACCTTGCTCATGTTATAAACCTATAAAACATACATAGCTTTCGCCTAGAACTTTTAGTCCATTGAAATGTTACATTTTTTAGGCCTTAGCGTGCGTTTTTCAGAGGACGCAATTTTATTTTTTGTTGTGTAGGGGGGGTTAGTGTAAGCTTAAGTTCAAGTTTGTGGGGTCGCCACCCTTGTCCCCCGGCCGCCATCTTGGAAAAAGGGGTGCAAAGGGTTTTCGCGCTGTATCTCGTAAACTAGCAACCCTATAGAAAATTTTTTATGACATTAATTGTAGCAAATAAAATTATCTACAACTTTATTCCTATTACTTTTTATCGTAAAATGGAAAATGAAAAAGTTATAAACAAAAATAACTGAAAATTTTTGAACAACTTCTCTTTTAGGCGTTATAACTATTTTTCTAGTCATTTTACAATAAAATGACATAAGAGCAATCTCATAGAGGGCTTTTCAACGAATAATTTCCACTACAAATTTATTTAATTTCATTAATTTATCTGAGTTTTACAGCGCTCCGAAGTCGACCGGGTTCTTGAATACTCGTAAGAATACGATAAAAGCGAACCATTAGGCTTAGTTTTCTATAACATATTTTTATTCATATAATTTATCATTTTCTTAACATTACTATTTTATTATTTATACCTACACATAAAAAAATTAAATTGCGTCCTCTGAAAAACGCAACCCTAAATGTAACTTTTCAATAGACTATTTACTGGTGTGGTAAATTGAACGTAGCCTATGTTACCAAGTGATAGTAGGTATAGCTTTCTATTAGGCTGTCAGAAATTCCTGTATTTGGAACTGTGCCCTATAGATAACCATAGGCTATTACATGGCACTTAAAGCCATGTATGCCGAAATGTCGGTTCAATATACTTTTGCTTGCGCCGTCGCGCGTCGGAGACATAGGCTATGTATTTATTAGAATCGGCTCAGCCATTCCATAAATTGCCTCTACATACAATCATATTTTACCTCTTTATAATATTATTACCTATAGATTATAATAATATAATGTTGTTTGTTTCTTTTTCAGACGGGTTTAGAGAAGGGACCGGAGTGCAATGTTCTCAGTCCCATACAGACTATGGACCGTGCATGGGACACCGTGTTCGTCGGCACCAGGACTGGATTTGTTCTGCAGTTCGAATGCAAGGTATGTCTAATCTGTGTTTTAAACGAACTGAACTCAAGCTAAGGTCTGTTTTACTAAAGATGTATAGTAGGGTATACCCTACAAAATATCGACAATATAAAATTGTGTTTTGATTCTTAACCTGTCAATACTTGGAATACCAGAAATAATTAAAAACATATTGTGTCTGACTGCCGGTGTGCCGCTGCGACTCAATAAGTTACTTAAAGTATTTGGACATGATGCAAGGTGCTGGCATGGTAATAGCAAGCTTTATGTGCAAGCTAGTCGCGCAAGCTACATACGAAGAGTTAATCTTGTTACTAGCATATCGTATAAACAACCGCCGAAAGCAACTCCCTCGCATTTCGATATCTAACAAAATACGGGAGTTTAGAACATCTCCATCTATATATGTTTAAGCACATATAGGGACTAATTACTCTTATTCAGCTCCATTCGCGTTTTGTTAAACGATTTTAGTCACACTTATGCAGTTCTGCTTCTATCAGCCGCGTACAGCGTCGTAAGAATGAGATAGGCGTTAGTACATGTATGTGTACACATAAAGACTCATATTACGAGTTACGAAGAAATATTTAGTCGTAATACAAGTTCCAAGTTTCACGGCGCGCGGTTACACAATAATACTCTTATTTTATAAGTGTCAAAAGTCAAGGTTGCTAACCGACGGATGAATGAATTAGCAAATATAGTATTGAGCTGCTTTTATTTAATCTAATTTCCTGCTTATTATTTACCTCTGCTTATCATAAAAAATATTATTATAAGAGCTAGACAGACATGTGACACCTACATTTAAGTCATACTAGAGCGCAATGGTCTACTGGGCAAATTTCCAAACTCTGCTCTGTTATAAAGAATATCTTAACAGGACAACCCAATTAGACCTGGTATCCACCAAAGCAGAGAGGAGAGGAGACGAGAAGCTTCATTCGATTGACTGGTTCCGAGCTCTCACAGCTCACATCTCTGCTACACACAGCTCACATCTCCTCTCGTCTCCTCGCCTCTCTGCTTTGGTCGATACCGGGCTTAATAACACGTTACCTGAACCAGGCATCGAAACTGGGATGGTGAAACGTCATGTCGCAAGTCTAAACGCAAACTTAAGACGAATGGCAATCTAAATAAATATTAAGACAATATTATAAAGAAAATATATTTTGATTTAATTTTATATACTTACCATAACAAAGAGTTCGATAGATAGGTTTTGGACATTTAGGGCTTGTCCAACCACCTCTAAATTACATTTATCTATAAGCTAAAAGTCTCGCCATCTCTCTTCTTTAACCTAACAAGAGTGAGACAGCATGCGATTTATCTTTCGGATTACTTGTTAGTTGTTTGTAGGACTGGCCATTAATATCTACCCAATGGCATCCCTAGTAGTCACGAATCGACTATTGTTAATAATTCATGTTACAATTATACTTACTATTACAAAACCTAGTCAATACTCTGATTGTAAAGCAGTGTTATAGAGTATTGGTATTGGGCTATCCTAGTGGTTAAAATATATCAGATCAGATCCACACCTAATTTTCACATTACATAACATAAGAGTTTAGTTTAACTGCTTGGGTTGACAAGAATACTAGTTATTTATAGCCTAAATATATTTTTTAAAGGCAACACTAGAAATAATTCCTGTGTCGCGGGGAGCTTTACAAACATTCCAACAGCGGACACAATGTATACCCACACTCAGAACAACCATTTGTGGATCTCACAAATTTTTGTCCCCTGTGGGATTGAACCCACACCACTCGGCGTAGACAGTGGCGAGGCGGTCAATTGATTGTAAGGTTATCTATAGAAGTCCTTATTTCCCTCCTTTTTTTTCAGAATAACATGTTGATACCAGTAAGCACAGTGAAGTTCTCTGAGCAAGCTATACTGGCCTTACGTGCCATGAAGGAGGGTCCTCGGAAGGTACTCTTGGTGGCCTCTCGTTCAGAGGACGTGACGGTGAAGGACGCTCAAACAGGCCTGCTGCTTCGGACCCTGCAGGGACCCAAGATGACCGTGTATACACTGCTGTTCGAAGACGGCAAGGTATACTGTGGGACAAGCAGCCATCAGATACATGTGTTTGATTATGCTGTAAGTATATCTAATTACTTTTTCTTAATTTGTTAATTATTCGCGATAATTCCGTGACTAATAGGGAGCACGCTTCTTATGAACACCCGTGTATTTAGCCAATACTCAACGTTCGAGAAATGTATTAATACATTATATTATAATGATATTTATCAGTGTGTATTTTTGGTAGATATTTAAGATGTATAAAGTGCCAGTTCTGTTTAATAATACACTTCTCATCAGAAAAATCGAAACACCTTGCAAGTTTATGTTTTGTAAGGATTATCAGAAAAATGTGTATATTTAGGAATATATGTCAAGTTTTCAAATCCTATAATGTTAATGTTCTAAATTCAAATTAAATTTTCATAGGTTTCGTATTTTGTTTAACAAGTCATTTTTACCCCGTATGGAGTATGAAGGAAATTGATAAAACAACACACGGAAATGAAAAAAAAAGCTAAGAAACGTTTATTTAATAACTTATATTCCCCCCCGAGTTCTAATTACTGCTTCCATACGGTTCTTTATTGATCGGATGAGAGTCACGATCAAATGTTGTGGCATTCCATTCCATTCCTCTTGGATTGCATTTTGCAGCTGGCTAAGTGTTTCTGGGGCAGGATCTCTTGCACGAATTCGTGTCTTTAATTCATCCCATAGATGTTCAATCGGATTCATGCCCGGGCTTCTTGCTGGCCATTCCATAATGGCGATACCGACTTCGGTAACATAATCTCGTATGACGCTCGCGGTGGGTGCGCCAAAGTTCACCTAAAATTTCAACTCCAATAATTGAAAATCCGAAAATTTTCTTCCTAACATTTTTCATCCTAACAATCACAATTCCTAATTACTTTGTCTCTAATGTTAATAATTCCGGAGCATTCAACTTCATAATGTCAGTAGCAATAAACATCTATTATACTTTTATTTGTTTTCCTATATTTTCTCAACATAACCATCGTTCATACTATTATTCAAAGTCATATCTTTTTTGTTTAGATTTCTTTTTATTCATAATAATCAATATTATATACATTAATTTTGCGTCACTTTGTTTTCACATAACATGTAGGTATAACATATAAGAATAATAGTACCATGGTACAAGTAGTTAAATACATGTTTTCATATATACATTTCAATTAAATAAGTTTAATATTAATCGAATCGGTCCTATTCCTAATTATTGGTTTAGGTTAGGTTAGAACTGTGACCCGAACGCACGAGCTGAGCGAGCGTAGCGAGCGTGCCGCGGCAGCGGCCGGCGAAGTGCCAGAACCGAATGGTCCTTTAGTTATTGGTTTAGTTACGGTTACGGTAAACTCCCAGGCCATAAGCATAACCGTAAACGATTCGTGTTTTATAAATATCATCTTCTACCCACATATATTTTTTATTACACTTGGTAAATGTTTCTTTCTGAGTATGAGTGAAAATATTATGGTGAGTATGTTTAGGGATAAAAACGTTATGATAAAATACAGTAGGAGTTTAAATATATTTACATTAATGATGTTATTAATTACAATTTTCGGAAACATCAGTGTTATGAGCATCGCTGGTAGCACTACAAATAGTATGAATGAAAACTTTTGGATGAAAATTTTTAGGAAGAATGATCATTCGGATTACAAATAGTTAGGAAGAACAATTTCGGGTAAAGTACTTTAGGTGAGCCAATATGGACCCTAGCATTGTCGTGCATGAATATGAAACCGTTGCCAATAAAATGTGCATAGGGCATCACGTGAGGCTCAAGACACTGTTCGATGTACCGATGACTGTTTAGTGCAGGCAGACGTGACAGACACAAAGACAAGCTCTGTCTTACCGTCGGCGCTGATTCCTCCCCAAACCGTTCACGAACCGCCACCATAGATGACCTTTTCTTCAATGCAGCATTGTGCAAAGCGTGCTCCATCTCTTCTGTAGACCTTGTTCCTTCCGTCGTTACCATACAGAATAATTTTACACTCATCAGAAAAGAGGACTTTGTGGACACTGGAGGTATGACTAATTTAGGTGCTCACGTGCAAAGTTAAGGCGTGCTCTTCGATGGTCTGCAGTTAATTTCGGCTCATTTGCTGGCTTGTGCGATACCAGTCCACGTTCCTTCAACCTTCTTCTAATTGTAGAGTCACTTACAGCCACCCTACGTACAACATGAAGCTGCTGCTGCAGTTGAAAAGCATTAAGGCGTCGATTTCGTAAAGAAGTTGTTACAATAAATCGATCATCTCGCTCAGAAGTGACCCGATTCCTGCCAGATCCTGAACGGCGCCTGAACAAACCAGTCTCTCGATAGTGTTTGTAGACTCTATGAACAGACGACAGGCTTAGATGGAATATTTCAGCCACAACACGCTGACTAAGTCCAGAATCCAGCAATGCCACCACTTGGGCGGCTTCTGCTGGCGAAGTATCCATATATTTTAAAATACTTTTCAGACGTCCCAAAGTCACAGTACACACACAGTATACAGAACACAGAACAAAAAGTTTTAAGATAAGCGCAAATTTTAGTTTCCAAAGGTGAAATGTACTCCAACTCTAAACACACATTTGTCTCAAAACAGTGAATCATTTCATTTATAGGATAAACAAATGAAATACTAATTTTGAATTTTCGCTTATCATTGTAATAGCCAAACTGCCAACTATACAATCATGTGATTATTTCATGGAATGAAAACACGTTTATGTTAAATTAGGACAGAAACCATAAAAACGGAAGTGTTTCGATTTTTCTGATGTGAAGTGTATTAACAAAGCTTATGTCATTAGTTTGTGTATGTTATTTAGTGCAACTATCTGTGGAATACCGTTTTGTTGTGCGGGGCTTACGTGTAAAGATATGATAGTCCAGTTATTAAACTTTACCCCTGACTCCATTATGATTTTTTATACAACTCTTACTTCTCCGGACCGGGTAGATACTGTCATCAAATAATTAGCCGAGCTTTTTCCCACATTACTTAGATTATTATTTATCATATCTAAATTTTATTTGAGTACTACGCTCAATGTTTGAAGGACATCCATCCACATAACGGATGAGTCTTAGTGATTACATCGACAAATCAAAATCAAAAATAAATTTATTCACTTTAGGTTACTAGGTAACACTTATTTATGAATGTCAAAGTATTTTTTTCCTGTGAATTTACATTTACTGCCACGTTCAACAAAGCAAGGGTGTAGGGCTCATGAAAAAAACGGGCAAGAAACTCATGGCCTTTTTTTTTAATCGTCAAGTTTACAATAATATTTCGTTTACAAATTATAACTGTAAGGTGCTGCAACCATTTCTCCATGAACTACTACTGAACTTACTCAAGCATTTAATAAAATTTGATGGTAGCCTCTAAAGCAAGCAGTATGGTAAATAGGAGCATCCACTTACATGTACATAACATGCTGAGTGCTGAGTGTAACAACAATGTAAATTCTAGCTTAAACAAACTATACATAAGTATGTGCGCTTCGTTTTTGTCCACGAAAAGTTGGTGTTGCTATGATTGAAAAGTTGAAAAGTTGATATTATTCGAATCCATTTGTATTCGAATATTATTCGAATCTGTATGCGCTTTACTAATTGGTTGTGATGTTGTCGACAGAGCGGCACGCACACCGGTTGCCACGAGGGCGGTAAGGGCGCGGTGTGCCTGCGCGCGACGGGCGGGCTGCTGTTCGCGGGCTGCTACGACGGCTGCGTGTACGTGTACCGCGAGGGCGACGCGCGCCCGCTGGCGCAGCTGCGCGGGCCCGGCCTCATGCTGCTGTCGCTCGCCGTCGTCGGGACCAAGGTCACTACATTCTACCTCTTGTATAGGATAGGACTTATGTGCAAGGGCGCGGTGTGCCTGCGCGCGACGGGCGGGCTGCTGTTCGCGGGCTGCTACGACGGCTGCGTGTACGTGTACCGCGAGGGCGACGCGCGCCCGCTGGCGCAGCTGCGCGGGCCCGGCCTCATGCTGCTGTCGCTCGCCGTCGTCGGGACCAAGGTCACTACATTCTACCTCTTGTATAGGATAGGACTTATGTGCAAGGGCGCGGTGTGCCTGCGCGCGACGGGCGGGCTGCTGTTCGCGGGCTGCTACGACGGCTGCGTGTACGTGTACCGCGAGGGCGACGCGCGCCCGCTGGCGCAGCTGCGCGGGCCCGGCCTCATGCTGCTGTCGCTCGCCGTCGTCGGGACCAAGGTCACTACATTCTACCTCTTGTATAGGATAGGACTTATGTGCAAGGGCGCGGTGTGCCTGCGCGCGACGGGCGGGCTGCTGTTCGCGGGCTGCTACGACGGCTGCGTGTACGTGTACCGCGAGGGCGACGCGCGCCCGCTGGCGCAGCTGCGCGGGCCCGGCCTCATGCTGCTGTCGCTCGCCGTCGTCGGGACCAAGGTCACTACATTCTACCTCTTGTATAGGATAGGACTTATGTGCAAGGGCGCGGTGTGCCTGCGCGCGACGGGCGGGCTGCTGTTCGCGGGCTGCTACGACGGCTGCGTGTACGTGTACCGCGAGGGCGACGCGCGCCCGCTGGCGCAGCTGCGCGGGCCCGGCCTCATGCTGCTGTCGCTCGCCGTCGTCGGGACCAAGGTCACTACATTCTACCTCTTGTATAGGATAGGACTTATGTGCAAGGGCGCGGTGTGCCTGCGCGCGACGGGCGGGCTGCTGTTCGCGGGCTGCTACGACGGCTGCGTGTACGTGTACCGCGAGGGCGACGCGCGCCCGCTGGCGCAGCTGCGCGGGCCCGGCCTCATGCTGCTGTCGCTCGCCGTCGTCGGGACCAAGGTCACTACATTCTACCTCTTGTATAGGATAGGACTTATGTGCAAGGGCGCGGTGTGCCTGCGCGCGACGGGCGGGCTGCTGTTCGCGGGCTGCTACGACGACTGCTAATAAAACATTTTAATTTATATAATTTTTTTTTGTTACAGATTATTGCAGGATACAAGGATAGAAGTCTGTACATATGGAAAATACCTTTAAGTATATTACAAGAAATGATTTTATAAATGTCTACTTAATCTCTAAAGTCCTGTAGATTAAAACATACATTTACCTTTCCTTTAATTGAATGTATTACGTGTTTAAATTTGGTGTATACCAATGTGTATATAATAAAAGATGTTAGCAATGGTATGACTAGTTATTTTATTTATATTAAGAGTTGTCGCATTGTGTACCTAATCAATATGGCCATAAATACTAACACAATTTAAAAAAATCATAATAATTCATTTGAATTTGAAATATGTCATTCTTAAATGAATATTAATTGTGTTTTATTGAATATTTTTGTGATATTAAAATAGAATGGAGTATACCAAAATGCTGTGATAGCATTACACAAAGTAGATTTGGAGCTAAATGCAATTTTGAAACTCCATCTGCTCGGTATTAGTCGAATGTATGTGTACCGGGCTATTAATAGGTACAATGAAATCTCCTCTGTTTGTGGCAGAAAAAGATCTGGCCGTCTTCGTAGTATTCGTACAAAAAAGGCGAACAAAGCAGTGAAGGGAAAAATTCGAAGAAATTCGCTCCGAAAGCAAAATATTTTATCTCGGGAAATAAATATAGCACCTAGATCCATGTCGCGTATTTTAAAAGATGACTTCGGACTTGCAGCCTGTAAGTGACGCACTGGTCATCATTTAACAGTTTTTTTAAATGAATAGTTTGGTAAAATCAAAACAACTTCTTAAGCGGAAGGCAAAGTGAGGTCACAAAATTTTATTTACTGACGAGTTTTTTTTTACTTTTGAGCAATGTTTTAACAAGCAGAATGACCAAGTTTATGCTCAAAGCTCTATAGAAGCTTTGCAATTAATCAGCAGAGTACAACGTGGACGTCACAGAAAGTTTTATTTACTGACGAGATTTTTTTTTACTATTGAGCTATTTTTTAACAAGCAGAATGACCGAGTGTATGCTCAAATCTCTATAGAAGCTTCCCAATTAATCGGCAGACAACAGACAACGTGGACATTATTCGACTTCAATGATGGTTTGATGGAGTGTTAGCTATCAAGAAAGGACTGAACCATATTTTTGTGAAAAAGGTGTCAAAACATCGGCACAAGTGTATCAAGATACGATTCTTGAGAAGGTGGTTAAGCCTTTTAACAACACCATGTTCCATAACCAAGAATTGTCCTTTCAGTAGGACTCAGCGTCGGATCATAAATGCCGATCCGCCCAAGCGTGGTTGGAAACGAACGTTTCGGACTTCATCAGAGCTGAAGACTGGCCGTCACCTAGAATTTTCCCGATCTTAATCCGCTTGTAATTTTTCTATGTTATATGAACGATTTAATATGTTAGACTGGCAAGCATTATATGAAGTAAAAAATTCAGAGGAGGCGTTGAACTATTTCTATATATCTACTCCAATAAAAAACATATTTTGCAAACCAAAAGCGAGTGATAGTTACATTTATCCAGAATGGTATACGACAGGTATAAAACAGGACATCATAAATAAATCGAGGAACATAGCACAAAATTTATAAAGCCACAGCAGGACTACAGTGTGATTACGAAACGTTTTCTCGGTACCTATCGGTTGTTAGTAAAATTGTATCGTGCTATGAAGCTTATCAGAGTAGACTACAAGAGAACATTAAAAATAAACCGGAATCTTTCTGGAATCATATTCAAAGGAGACAATGTAAGCGAAATAAAATTAAAAAAGAATGGAATAGTGTTGAATGACGCAGAGTGTGCTGAATATTTTGCTTCATATTTTCACTCAGTGTACGGAGCGCCCGGTTCTGGATCCTGCGGGTGCTGAGCGCATGGGAGTCGCGAACGCGGGATTAGCCCGAGTGCATGTCGGACAGCTTACTGAGCGGGCGCTGCGCTCGGCGCTTCATCGCCTCAAGCCCAAGCACTCACTAGGGCCGGATGGTATACCGCCATATATTGTCAAAGATTGCCGCGAGGTGTTTTGGCGACCACTGTTACACGTCTTTTTAATCATTGCTTATGGCAAGGCCTTTATCCGAATACACGAAAAATCACCAGAGTAATACCGATTCCGAAAGGTAGGGCAAGTGATGACGTCAGTGGGTACAGACCGTTGGCAGTACTGTCGGCGTTCGCTAAAGTATTTGAATCCGCATTACACGCGTGTGTTTATACACAAATAAGCTCCCAACTGACCGATGCCCAGCACGGTTGTCGGCCGGGCCGAAGTACGGCGAGCAACCTAGCGTCGTTTATGACTTACCTAACAACAGTTATTGATGCCAGAGAGCAAGTACTGACTGCCCGTACTTCGACTACCGGAAGGCATTCGACACAGTAGATGACGACGTGCTGCTGTCGAAGCTGGCTTCGATAGGTTTTACCTACGTCACAGTTACTTACATTTTTTGCGAGTTACCTTGGCGAACGCCTACAGTACATGGAGTACCAATGCGGGTCACAAATCTAGACTTTATTATACCTTTTCAGGCATTAGTCAGGGGTCCAATTTAGGGCCTTTGGAATTTATCCTAATGATTAATGACCTTCCTGCCGTTATTCGGCACGCCGAATGTCTACTTTTCTCGGATGATCTTAAGGTCTACTTGACTATATCAGACAATAAGGACACAGCGATTACAGGGAGACGGAATACCTAGTGCAGTAGAGCAATACCAACAAGTTGTATTTTAATGTAGCAAAATGCGGTATAATGAGCTACAGCCGGGCCAGGGCTGCACTGCATTACCTACAAGTATGAGATGAACGACGTAATGATACTGCGAATTAATTCTACTCGGGATTTTGGTGTTGAAATGGTACCTGAGTTAACGTTTCGAAAGCACATTATCAACATATGCGGCATATAATTTATAAATTTAGGATTCATTTTGAGAAATTCTAAAGACTTTAATAATATTTTAGTTTTAAAAATGCTATACAATGCACTTGTTCGTAGTCATCTTGAAACGACAGCCAATATTTGGAATCCTCATGAGGCTAAATATACTATATACCTACTAGAATTTTATATTTTATAGAATACTATGTATACCCCTTTTACCCGTTGATGTACCCAAGTCTATTCGTACTCGGCATGGTCGGGTACGTAGGGCTGAGCGTGTGGCGCGACCTAGTACTCGTGAACTACGTGTGGCGCATGCTGCGCGGCCAGCTGCACCACCCGGCCGTGCTGGCGGCGCTGAAGTGCGCGCGCCAGACGGGTACCTACACGAGCGCGCGCTGCCGCGCCGCCCTGCCACGCTCAACGAGCCAGCAACGAGGACAAACTTACTAAAGTTGCCCCGTTGCCGCGCGCTGTACGACTTTTAATATAGTTGCCAATGACGTTGATATTTATCACTGTAACCTGCCGAAATTTAAAGAAGTTGCGGAAAATGCATAGAATTTAATGTGTATTGTTTTATTTATATTAGATATATTATGTATACTTAGCTTATAATATCGTTTTAGGATATCCTGTAGGTAAAGGTATTATAAAAGTGTTTAAATAATTAAAAAAATAAAATGATTATTTTAATAGAGCTTAAAATAATCATTTTATTGTGAACTTTAGTACTATATTCGCTCTATTAAGAAACATCTATGGCGCCTCCTGTCTGCTTAAGCAAGCGGGTAGGCGCAAGTAACATAAGAAAATGATTGTCAATGTCAACACATGTGTGAGCCGGCGGTTATTGTATCCTGGGCAGCATGCTATAAGTAAAAAAAGAACAATATTTTAACCGCATATCGCCGCTACTGCTTAGCCTTGGATGTCAATGAAAGCAGAACTAGACTGCAAGAGACGAAAAAAGGAATGTCTGAAAGGCAACATGTATAACAGCACTCAACTTTTATTCAATGCGCGGATACCGATTCGATTCAATCGAATGATCATGAATGGTCGAACAGAAATTAAAAAAACATTGGTCAATGAAGTTCTCTTTAAAAATAATCTCATCAAACTTTTAAAAACAACTTACTTGTAATATAGTCAAAAAATGTATAACATGGTTGATTCAAAAGCACACAGCAGATTGTTGCTACGCATTCATATTAATAACCCATCATAAGTGCAGTAGATATTGCTGAGGATCTACTTATATGCTTGTGCTGAGAATCAATATATTTTCTATTTCTATTATTCTTAAAGTTTTGTACTGTACTTTGCCGTTCAAATCTAAAATTTGACCACATTTAGTCGAATAGTAATGAATGGCAGTGTTTCTGAACGAAACTTAGTTTCTGCCAAGTGGCACTCCTGTTTGAATTTCTGACTTACGTCAGTGGGTGTTTCGGACGGCGGCCATTATTCTACGTATAATTATTAACTTTTTTGCTGTTTTGTGCTAGAAACAAAGAACTTCACTATTTTCGACATATTCTATAATATTATAGTTTTGGACAAAATACATTTATAGTACAAAAATGAATCCAGAATAGTAAGTATTCTAACTATAATATGGCGATTTAGAAACAAGGATGGTGTAGAAAACCCATCTTTTTTGCGTGTTCATTGTCTTTGCGTGGAAATTTTCATTAAGAACTGTTTATTTCTGATCTTCTTTAAGTTAAATAGTGTGTATAGTAAATCAATTTACTATAATTTGGGTGACTCATTGTGTATTCGTGGTAGGTAGGTACTATCGAAGTATTTGTGAAAACGTAATCGTATGGATCATGAATGGCGCATTAGTGAGCGATGATTGTATCACCTAGTTCTCCACTTCCTTGTTCAACAATCTGGATGCGCAGCAAGTGGAAATTCTTTGTTAGAGGAACAAAGCAACGCCTCCCTTCTTTTATCATTTACGTTTATTGATGCGCATCGACGTATTGTCCTTGATTAGGGTTGTGCATCCACACATCACGATAAATCAACAAATTTTATCTCTTCCAGCGACTACTTGTTTAAACTACTCCTGATTGGTGACTCTGGAGTTGGAAAGTCATGTCTGCTGCTCAGATTTGCCGACGACACATACACAGAGAGCTACATCAGCACTATTGGTGTAGACTTTAAAATTAGAACTGTAGATTTAGACGGCAAGACAATAAAGTTACAAATATGGGACACAGCTGGACAGGAGCGGTTTAGAACAATCACCTCATCATATTACAGAGGAGCTCATGGAATAATCATTGTTTACGACTGCACAGACCAGGTAAGATGACTGCTATTATATTTTTCATGACACCTAAAATTTAAGTTGTTAAACATTTGAATTTATGTACTCATAACATTTATTCACACAGTTGTTTTTATAACTGTCTGGCAGTAAAATGATAATTATGAATTATAATCTTAAAAAGTTCCTAAATTTATTCTATATATGTTTGGCTAGTTGATATGCCCACTGCTCTCAGTAATATAGAAAACAAAAACAGAACAAAGGCTAGATAACTTTAATGGATATTGATATATTTAGTAATAATAATATGTTATTAAAACATTGTTATCACAAATAATTAAAATACAATACATATATGCATACATGTTCATATGGCTCATAGTATAATACAACAGAAAAATATAAATCAGCAAAATGTTTAGAAACCAATGAAAACTCCAATTGCATTTTTTGTCTATAATAATATAAAAAGTTGTAAGTTTAAAAAATACAAGTTCAATATTATTATTGTTCAAAGTCCAAACACATTATAATAAAAGTAAGTCTATCATCATATTGAATTAAAATGTTTGATTGACTTGTCTGTATTCTTTATTTTGTTCATACAGCTGGCACTTGTCAAATTGTTAATAATTTAAGGATATATTCCTTTTCTTCTGCCAGTGTTTTTCATAATTCAATAGTGCTTAAACTTTGCTTTATAATCTTTTTATTCCAACTTCTGTAAGAAAATTACTTCCTGTATTGAAACATTGCTGTTATCTATTTGTTCATATCGGTCTAGAAACTATTTTAATAGTCCAAGGAACAACCTTCACATGGTTATTTAGTACTGCAATTTACATCAATTTGGTATAAAAATGATTGTTACTGTGAGTAATGTACATATATGCAACTAAGAAATCTGATGAGTATTGTAAGTATGAACTAATTGCTAATCTGTAGTTAATGAGAGGTGAACTATGACCTCATTGTGAAAGATGGTGATGCCAAGTTCTGGGAACAGTTTACAAAACCTATAATCCTAGTGGACACGACAGACGTTATCCTGTACACACAAATCTGAACCATACTCTCGAATCCACTTGAATACCTACACACAAAAAAATTCATCAAAATAGGTCCAGCCGTTTAGGAGGAGTTTAATTACAAACACATGCACAGAAAATTTATATATATAAAGATGACTCATAGTACAACTGCATCCATTTTTTTTGGTTTCTCTGTAGATAAGAATATTATGTTATTTATTTACCAGGTAATATCCAGAATAATTCTTAAAGTGTATATTATTCATGGATAATTATGAAATCTGCATTAATAAAATATTCACTATATTTAGATTTAAAGTCAACAAAAATATGCTACATTCTAAATATTAATTTGTAATTTTGTAACCTTATCTATAGGGATTAAATGCATACATTTTACAAGTTTACAGTTGCAATGTGACTATCTTATATTATTATTTTGACCTGTTTGAGTCAAATAAACACTTTTCTATTTAGCCCTTATAATATATACAGCAAACATTTAAGTTTATGGACATAATTGTTTAACACTCTTTGTTATTATACTATGTCAAGATTTAATAACAGGCTAACATATCTATGTTACTGTAGTGTTCAGTGCTCACAATAGCAATCATATAGTTTTTATTTGATCATACATAAAAGGAAGCCTAAATAAACAATGTCACCTTAGCAATTTCCATAAATCCATTATCATTCTGCTTACCATCCCAAAACATTTATTACTGCAACAGAATCAGAATTAATTATTTCCTAACTGTATTAATTAGTATTGTTGTAACTCTGTTTTACAACTATTAAAGATAAAGGAGGTATAAACATTTTTATAATCACCAATTTACCTTAATTGATAACATTAATTTAACCTCCATCTATTCTACCTTATTCAACTCCTTTTATTCATATAATGATTTCATTTTTTGTTATTCTTTACATATAGAATATATGGAGTAAAATATATTATAACCTTCCATACCTCTTCCTACTTCTTATTGTCTTCCTCAAGCTGGTACCTATTTCTTTTGCTGAGTTAGAAAAACAAAAAAGCACACATTTTACAGTATTTTGTTTATGTAAATTGATTTCTCTCTGGAGAACACAAATAGGAACCTTACAATATCATGGTTTTTGTTAGTAACATGTACTAAAGATCCAACAACATGAACAGTTCATTCTTACAAAAACATCATTATTTAGAATTAATGTTTATTAGTAAACACTCTAAATTATTCGCCGTTCGTTATATTTCGCCTGGGCAAACGAGATATGGATTTAAGGAAAGTTGGCTGCATGCCAGTTACCAAATACCTGTACAATATGAATTTGTAAACAATGTATATGAGTTAATGAGTCAGCAGCCTAATAATCTATTTATAGTCACATGCTTGAACTTGATTGTGCTAGTTCATTGTTTCTCAAAGTGTTGTCATAACCCCCTGTCTATGACAATCGCGTATATAATTAATGGATTTGAGATCGCGAAGCTAAGTGCGGCAAACACACGCCCGACTAACTAAACAATGTGTTCGAGATATGCATATAGAAATGTTATAGGTATCTATATATTTATAGGCTAGAAATACGTATATAGACGCGTTACATTGCCAGTTAATGTATGTAATATTAATGCCCTATTTTATTTAACAAATGACGACTCTCGGTCTAGACATTATTTCTGTATAGCATAGCGGTACATTTTATAAACATTGAAACAACGGACATAAAGAACACCCATTTATAGATCACACGTTTTATTTGTCCCGTGTGGGGATCGAACCTACAATACTACATAGTTGCATTGGCAATGGCGAGTCTTAACATCTGATTTTTATAAAACAAACAAAATAATTTTTTGTCTTATTTGCTGGCGATTTTTTGTATTATTCCTATTTCCATTTACATTACACAGCAACTGTGCATGTTGCAACATTGGACTGAATGAGACAGAGTAAAATTTAAACCATGTAAGTCTGGCACTTTTGGCATCAATTCGTCATGCGCAGTAGGTCAAATTGCGTTGCGTACTTAACTGAGTATCTATGACTCATGTGCATTTCATTGAAATGTAAGCTTTAAGTAACGCCTATTATATAGGCATCGATCCGTAAACTAATTAATTAGTTATCGGTCATTCTTGGCGTGTCCCGCGTGTCATGGCAAGTTAGGCTTTGTTTAATAAGTTCTTTAACTTTAACGAATAAATGAAACTTCGATATAATTTGAGATACCGTATTGTAAAGTAAGCAGCTTAGTGGATATTTTTCTTTTAAAGTTTCCTATACCGTTTAAGTTGCAGATAACTGAACAAACATTAACACAAAGAACACTTACATTCAAAACAATATATAATGCATCTATAGATCACAAAAACATGTATCCTGTACGAGAATCGTACGTAAAATATTCTTGTGAACCTGCCATTTTTCCAGTCAATCTGAGGCCAGGCCTTTAAAGCGGCGCGAGGATATCTATTTTGAGAATAAGTCGTTTAATGCATTTTATGAGAGATCGCATAGTCACGTACTTCAACTTCGCCTTTACGGGTGGATTCACATAAACTTTGGGAAACATTGAACTATTCTATTGTTTACACTACCATAAAAACTTAATTGTTTTGTAACCACACAATTTTAACTTTGATTTATTAGTAATTCGTAACAATGACGATTGCGATTTAGTATAATAAAAATAGTTACTAACTAAAAAAACAACTGATCAGACCATACGACCAAGTAGCAAACAATGATAGACAAAAAATCGTGTTGTAAATGTATTATGACATAAAATTGTAAACCAAAAAAATACTAATTGTAATTGGATACATTGTTAAATTTATAGTAAAGCCTGCCAGCCCGTACTGGACTAGCGTAGTAGACTACAGCGTTACCCTGCTCTTACTGGCAAAAGGGTCATGCCCTAGTTACTATGGGACAGTTTAAAACTAATATTTTAAAATAATAAAGGAATTTAGGATTAATTTAATATCCAAAATAATGATAATAAATGAGGCAAACTACCATATAATCACATTATATAATATAAATAATCAGATAGCCACAATGCAGAGGTCACTGAACAGCTGTTTTGTGTTTACTAACCAAAGATTATGCAGTAATGACTACTATTTTATTCTATGATAATAATGATTAGTAACCACACAGGATCTTTGATCCACAAACAAACATGACCAAACAACTTAAAGTACCTATACGAAGAGACAGAACAGGTATATTTGGGACACACAAATTTCTGTCCTTTGCGGGGATTTAAACCACAATTACATTGTTATTTGTACGCTTACCGGGGCCTGACCCTAGACCTTTGTAGGCAAAAACATTAGAAATTATTTGGCGCTCATTTAACGTCTACTAAATTCATTTGGTTTCAATTTGACGGGTCTTTGTTAGCTTAAATAAAGATATGCAACTTAGATTTTTTTCATATACTGCTTTGGACTCACATTTTTCTTGCCGTGTTTTGTTTGTCAGTTTTAGCCGTGAACATTAATTTTGACGTAGACGCGACCAAAAGATACATATTAATACGATTTTACCAAATAAACCTTATCATAGAATGCGAAATGTTATGAGGCCTTTGTCAAAATCTAACTACTAACATACATAAATGTAACTTGACTGCAGTAACTCATTAACTACCTACTATTTTTTTTTTATTGGATTTACATGTGTTACTCCTCTGCCTACCCCTTCGGTAAAGTATAGACGTGTATGCATTTCAGTCCATGTTCCATGATTAGTTTATATGTATAGTGTAACTAATAGTATCTATTTCGCTTAAACAGTTTTCAAGATCAAATATACTTTCACTCCTTGTAGGCGTTGTCGATTGCTTTTGTCGCAATATTATGAACAGTGTGGTCGCTACGTAGACAAATAATGTTTTGTTCAAAAGAAATCTAACAGTAGCGTTGTTTGATGTGTATGTAGGTGACTTTCTACTTATGTATTATATTGATTTATTATTAAGAATAATTGAACCTATCGCTTACACGAATAAATCCTAGATGATTATTGTAGAAGACGACGAAAATAGTAGCCAATCAATCTTTCGTTGTGGTCCTGTGGTGAGTAGTTCTGGGAGTATAAGGGGCAACTTGTCAGTGATTCTTTAGTATTTTTTATTACACTTTTACAATGTTGAAGATGTAAACTTAAAAATAAGTACAGTATGGGCCCTGTTTGGGGGCCAATTTTAACATACCTAACTTACAAACTATTCTAATAGGTGGTGGTGTACAAGATTGACAGTTACAGCAACCGCTTATTATAAGACGGATTGTATGCTTCTTTAGCACATAGGTTGTAAAAAAAGATGCGGCGGAATTAACTGTGGTCCACATATATTTTTTTTTTTTACCTACCGCAATTTCTTTGTATATGTTACTAGATGTACCGTTACTAGATGTGCCCGCGGTTTCACCCTCGTTTATCGTTACTGCTCCGCCCCCGTGGGTCGTAGCGTGATGTTTTATAGCCTATAGTCTTCCTCGATAAATAGGCTATCCAACACTATTACTAGTAGTAGTAGTAGTACTATTATACTACAATTCGAACCAGTTGTTCCTGAGATTAGCGCGTTCAAACAAACAAAGTCTTCAGCTTTATAATATTAATATAGATATCGACACACAAGACACAGTGCTTTAGCAATAGAGTACACTGGGCTCTAATTTATTTGATCATTAGTGCATTTAAACGGATTATAATGAAATCAATTAATTAATGATTGCAAAGTTCCTAAAGAAAATACAACTGTTGTTTTGTTCATTAATAATGAAGTAAGTTTATATAAGTTCGTGTACCTTAGCGCTCCGAGTACAAAGCGGTCTATGCACAGCAACACATGTGTCGTGTCATACACATGTGCTGTCGCATATTACTTTTAACAGCATGACTTAACATGACGAACGTTATAATGTATACGCTATCTTATTTAAGTTATCAGTATTTGTATAAACATATATACGCCTTTATGCTCAAAGGAGTGGACGGAGGTTTAATGTACCCATATTTCGTACGACGTTTGGCATTTTATATCCCGAGTTATTACAGCGAGCAAGCTTGTCCAATGGGCATATTTTCGGACTCTGTGCTGCTTCTGCGCAATTCGTAACAAACTATCCGAATGCCCGACTCGAGAATCAAATCCGATAGGTCACAATCCTCCGCAAATAAATTAGGCTGTGGGACCAAAGAGGCATTATCAATACCTCTATACGAAATTATTTTGATAACAAGGCTTTATAAGCTCCAGATACTGCCAGAGTTATTGCGAAAAAAAGTATAATTAAGCTATCTGGTAACACTTTTTACTTTGGAAAACAACTAGGCACTGATTAAATTTTCATAATATCATGATATGTATGCTGAATAAGTACATTTTAAGTATCTAGGTCATGGTCTACCTGTGTGCATCGGGCGGAATCTTGTAAAAAATATCCCAACGCACAAAAATATTAATAGGCCTGATGAAATTATCAAAATAACATAATTAAAATTATAATCGAAATCGCAGTATTAACACTCCACGATTAAATAATAGCTATATTTTAAAGAAATAGTATGCTTTAGTCTAATTACAAAAATAATATTACTATTAACAATAATAAAGAACAGCTCTGTCCCAAGTGCTGACTAAAACCATAAATTGGCTCACGATTTTCCCTTCATTAAGCCAGTACTAACTGCAAACGCCCTCTTTATGATGTTTTCCTTTATCGTTGAAAGGAGCTATATTATTTTAGCTAGCACATCATTTTGTGTTTCCGATACAGAATTGTTTGATTTTGATAAATGTAAAATATACATAATGAGCTATTAACCAATCTTTATTATAGTTACTTTTAAAGCAGACGAGATGTCCTTGATGATCCTTGCTCAGTATTCAAAATATCTCCATTCTAAATTTTATCGAAGCCCATTCAGGCGTTTAGCCGTGAAATCGCATTTTTTTTAGTATTTATTATATTAACTAAATACCATGTATACATACCTACATGTGTACCTTATGTTTATTTTTTATCATTTGACCTTCATTTATTTTAAACTACGCACGTGGAATTTTATATGTATAGGTACTAAAATACACTGCGTTGTACCACATACTTTGAATAAATTAACAATATACTATTATTATTATGTTTCAATTCGTTCGAATTCGTCTTAAGTCCGACCTTGACCTCTCATTTAGAATTTAAAATCAGATATTATGTTGCTATTGACATGCAATAGTCCCACTTTTATATGGTTCACGATTGTACCATGCAGTGATCGTTTACAAACGCAGCGACAACTATTCACCAAACTTATCTACAATCTTTGTAAATAAACAGCTGTCAAATTACCATTACAGATATTTTTTTGTTGGCTCATTCGCTTTTTTTGCCTTTATATATCTCGATATTGGTCTGTTTACCTTAGATTATAATAAATATAATATATTATCTAAAATATAAGATACACAAATAATTGTATGGAGCCTTCATATACATAATATGCGTACATACATTGTAGGACACTGGTGTCCAAACTAGCATTTTGATTACTTATATTTAAAATAAGTCGCAATATTTGATCCACCCGACGAATGCATCCACGATCTAAATAGTAGATACAGAGTTTAATATACTTTTTTATTGGAATGCCGAAGTAGCTATCTCCCGTCGTAATTTGGCTGCACACTCAAGTTCAACATTACGACGGGCCATAAACTAGGGTAATAAATCAACTGAAAATATTTTAATGCTCATATTAATATTGTGACCAGGTTTGTTGGTCCAGTGCTACTGTCAGCTAGCGCAACTGTCGATCTTGAAGTTTGTTTGGATCTCGATTCGAGTAAATTGCTATACATCTATGTATATTTGTCGTGAGAAATTATTGTCACCGTACAAAGTCTGCCATTATTGCTGGTACTTCGCCCCCTATGACGAAAGGAAAGTAACTGATGAAATTGTGTGAATAAAATTGCCTTGCATAGTGAGCAAACTGTCACTTTATAGGCCCTTTTAGTGTGCGTATCCGACCTTTTATGTAGCTGTTTCACCAAAATTCTTATAAAGCTATTATAATAACTGGTCGGCAGATTTAATAATTAATCCGGTAGTCATATTAAGTCGAGCCAATTTTGACAGAATATGGCACATTGCTGTAAGTGATTGCCTCGCGCAACAGACAGCGCCCATCTACAAGATCGATCTCTTCTCGATCTTTTGAGATTTTGATTCTGATACTCCGTTCTTTGTTGTGGTTATTGTAAATTTCATAATGTCTCCGCAATCCAGAGCTATTAGTAGTCCGCAAGATGAGTATTTAAAAGGAAAATACGAATCCCGAGCATCTGACATACTGCATAGATCAATTAATTATGTCAAGGCGCATTTAATCCCAATGAATGTCGCTCCATCGTGTTAATATTCTGATGCTACTAAAGAAGCGAATTTTAAATGTAACTACTACTCGGTAAGTGGCGATTCCCTTTATGCCAAAAGCTCGATAATGACGACAGATTGACCTCATCGACGTTTATAGCATCACTAAGAGCTATTAGACTGTATTGAATAGCATAATTTTTACTTGGATTTTGATTTGATCCCATTTTATACATACATTAATTAATAATTATACGCTTAATAAGCTATAAACGAATTACTTTAAATGATCTAATAGACCATGTTAATGATGCGCATATTCGAATAAATTTGTAGTAAATACCTATTTTGCATGGTCACCGAAACAGTACACTTACTTATGTATACTGTTATCTGTACATTCGAATACATATATATCTTGAATGCAAATGAAAACATTGCTAATCAGAAACATAATAACTCGGCTGTAACAAGAATCGCTTGAAAAGCTGCTACGTTGAAATATAATTACGTAGGTAGGTATATGAAACTTACATCGTGAACTTTGTGCAGGTAGAGTTATTGTTCGTGGCAACGCGGCAGGTTCAGACGGAGATGGAGGGATGAGCTGGACTTCTTTCATAAAGACTGGTCATACACAGATCTTGATAGAGTGAGGCAGGAAATAGATGAGGGCTTTGTCTTTAAGTAGAACATTACGGGCTTAAAAATTAAGGGTGCGCCAGTAATTATGTAGTGTGTTGATATTGAACTGGGTAGGTTTTTAAAATAGCTATGATTTAAATAAATAACTTATTATGTATTCATTAAATAGTAAGCGAGCTTCAATCGCGTATTAACAAACACTACACCCTTATTAGAGGCCATTGTCATGCGATTACGTCATCCACTCTGACGTCACATTGCCCATTATATTTTGATTGAGAAATAAAGGTCCCACGGACGCATGCTTTTATACTTGAAAGCAGTCGCAAAATAGGTCATACCTACACTAGGCTAGGCTAATTCAAGCTGAACCATACAGTCTCCTAACGATTGAACAGCAATCATACGGGGCAATACAGGCAAGGCTCACCGCTAGATTAACGGGTACCTCCGTTAGCGATATATTTTAGGGCACCAGGTCTCCACACCTTTGACTTTACATCTTATTATGTACTTCTTAAGTCAAAGTCAAAAATAATTTATTCAGTTAGGTCACAAAGTAACACTTATGAACGTCAAATGGGTTAGTGAGTTTATTATATTTACTGAATTTACATTTATGTTAGTTGCAAGGTTCAGGCAAAAGGTTGAGCCTATGAGAAGATACCTGCAAGAAACTCAAGGCCACTCTTTTAAATCGCCATCAACTTATAATTTCAGTATTTTACAACTCATTTATGTACCAGGTGTTGCAGTCATTATGCCATATGTCACTGTCCATATAAAATTTATCTATAATACATTTAGTTAGCAACCATTAGTTAGCAGTAAGATATTCATAAAAGAAAATAATATTGAGCACATTTCTAGCCTACGGGAGATTTGTAAAACAGGCCACGAGCCTAGTGCAGACTCCAGCTCTCAATAAGGCACAGAACAATTGTTATGTATTTTATCATATGTATAACATTGTTTAATTTACTCCTCTGTATCATGTGGAACTTTGTAATAAAAAAGCTGTATGTACCTGGTGAGAGAAATAAATAAATAAACAAATTGAATTGTCTAAAATTGTTAACAGACTGTATTTATTAGCTTTAGCCAGACCGTTCTACTATTCGCGATACGCCCAGAAATTGTGTTTATAAAAGGGGCGTGAATATGTGGTCTTCAAAATAAAATTAATCATGTCATTTATGTAATGGAGTCAAATGGGTCAATGGCTTCTGAAGGTTATAATAAACTAATAACCAACAAGCGGGTTTTTGTATGTGCATAGAAAATAGACAGCTCCTCCGCTGGAAATAATACTTTTGTCATGGGAATAACAAACACTCCAATAACAGCCAGACTTGGAACAACTATTTTTAGATCGTACAATGTTTTGTCACCTATGACTGTTGTCGGTTCGAATCACACACGGGTCAAAATTTTGTTATGTAATGGTTATTATGAGTCCAAGTTTACCGCCGTTTTCTAAATGTATGTAAAATCACCAGCAATACCGGAATTCTTCATAGATCACCTCACACAGGTAAATTTAAAAAGAAAACCATGCATTCAGAATTATTTGAAAAATAAACTATTTTGTTAGTTTTTAAACAAGCAGTAACATTTTGCGTATTAGGGTTGTATACCTCTTGACAAGTTTATCACTGTATGTCCGTTAAGTTGATAACGATAGTTGACCTACTAATTAGTGCTAAATGTGTGCCAAACGCGAACGCCAGACTGCTTTAACTTTTTTGGAACACATTGTCATGCCTTGGTAGCGCAGCGACAAAGCCACTGCTATGCATGAAATCTCAGGTTGAATTCCCACGTTGGAAAGTGTGCTCCTGAGATATTCTTGGTAGAAAGTCCTAATAACACTGCCCGACCCGAGATTTGAACCTGAAACCTACTGCTGTCGGATTCAATACCAGTGCGCCACTGAGCCGGTGTGTTTCTTTAAATACGTTATTTTTATTCTAGACAACTCTATCTGTTTCTAACCGACTTGTAAAACAGATTACATTTATATCACCTATTTTTATTAGAGTTTATAATGGTTTATCTATGAGTGATGACGTAAAAATGAAACATTTAATTGATTTAAAGCCTGCTTTATTAGTTACGTTTTCCTCGCAGCTTATCGGCAGACATTTTAATTCATTTACTGTTAGTCATTACTCGATTTAAATCTGTAGCCGATTTATTAGATAGTTAGCCAGTTTGCGTTATTGTAGAACGTAGCAAATCGTTGTCAAATCAAGTCATTGTGAGTACATAATAGCTTATTGCATGTTGTCGTAAATAATGTATTATAAAGATTTGAATTTACCCGCGGTTTCGCTCGGGTAAATGTAGGTTATGTACATCTTATATTATGTCCTTTTCTGTACCCCTGACAAAGTGTATGCGAAATTTCATAATGATCGGATAGGACGTAACAAAATCACATTCGCATTTATAACATTAGTTATGATACTATTTACCTTAGCAAAGGTATGATATACATCTTGAAAGTTAGTTTATAATGAAATGAATCAATCTTATTATAACTATATTACGGGTTAATTATACAATTGGTTTTTTAGAAAACTGTAGTTATTATGTTTTTTTAAGAAGTTATCTTGCAATTTGTTGTTGCAAATGAGTAGTATTCATGTTAACATCTCCAGCTAAACTAGAATGCTTGTGTTAGGAGTGGGTTCACGTTGGTGCAATTGGGAATATTTTCGATCTCAAGTCTCATCACCTGTTGGGCTACCGCCGTTTCATATTTGTCTAATAATCTATACATTATTTTATTTATTTTACATTAAATAGATCGATTTATGCCAATTACTCTATTTAATCACTAATATTGTTTGTATTTTCCTCAAAGTTTACAATAGAGTAATTTGTAAAACTGTTTATCCTCTGTGTCCATTGTCGCATAAAGACCTTTGCTATAGAGGGACGGGTCTATCTCGAAGTGCGGCTAACCGCTTTTTCTTAAAAGAGAACAAAGTACCTATTGCGGTACTTTTACCCTGTCTCGGATAAAGGGATATCTCTTAACTGCTGTGGCAAGCCAGGCCTTTTAAGCTTACACAATATTAAAACAGGTGATTCAGACAATGTCACATCGATATAAAAAAATAAGAAGTACTTACTTTAATTTTACAAAAATATTCATATATTTTCTACTACGCAGTAAATCCCGATAATGGGCGGGCGACGACCCGCGCCGATCATACGGTAGGTCGCGTTCGGTCAAAGAGCACAGGTAAGATTCAACGGGTCAATGAACAATTATGTGCGCAACTTATCTGCGTCTATTTGGGATGAATACTTATTTCGTTAGCGATATAATTATAAAAATAATTTTATATATTAATATTTAAACTCGTATTACACCATACCCATGTATTGCGTTGATTGAATATAAATGAAGGCGCCGCTACCGTTGAGTCGTCAAACTATTAAGCACTAGATTTTGTCCACGGCTTCGGTCGCGTTAATCTAGATTTAATCACTAAATTTTTTTCACGAAATCTTTATTTTTCTGGATAAAAGGTATCCAATGGCCTATTCTGTACTCCTGATAACGTTTATGCAAAATGCCACGATGTTCGGTCGAGAAATAAACTCACATTCGCATTTATAATATTTGTTAGGATTATTTAAATCCGTATTACATCATACCTAAATATTGCAGGCGATTCAATCTAAATGTTGACTGCGCCACTGTTGGTTATAATTAAACATTTGTTAATGTAGTATGTTCTGTTATTCCAGGACTCGTTCAGCAACGTGAAGCAGTGGCTGGAGGAGATCGACCGCTACGCGTGCGACAACGTCAACAAACTGCTGGTCGGGAACAAGTGCGACCTCACCACCAAGAAAGTGGTCGACTATACCACAGCCAACGTGAGTGCACACCGCCTATATTTTTTATTATATTGCTATCATGAATACTCCTTTATGTCACCACGTATGAGACAAACATAAGGCGAGGCGAGTTCTTGCCTTCAAAGGCTACGTTCTAAGTTCGTGCTGCGAAAGAGAATTCTTAAGAAAGGAAACTTATTAATACAGCTTCATCAGTTGAACGCCAGACACGCTACACATACGCTTATCACCATAGTCTAAATAAGTCTGCTGACAACGCAATAAACCAATATATGACAACGTGACGAATGGCGAATGAACCGGCTAAGCATCTCATTAGCTGCTATGTTCTGTCATATATTAATGTTCATTGACAGTCAATAAAAGGTTCTAACAATTAGCATTAATTAGACTGTGCTGTTACAAACAATGGCATGCCAAATATTTCAGAATAGGACAAGCCTCTTATATATTTGAATGTCTGTTTTTCAATAACGATATAATGAACGAATGAAAAATCAGCCTTAAACAGTATCTACCAAAATGAGGTGTCAAGCTCTTTATTCTGCAATTTCGCCAAAGCACAGGTATACTAGATAGAATATCATAAATAAATTATATTTTATCCTCACTGAGCATATTACTAAGGCAAGTTGGGCTTCCAAACTTTTATAAAAGTATCTTACTAGCAAACTAACCTGTAACACTGTCTACATCTACAGCAATACGCGGAACAGCTGGGCATACCATTCCTGGAGACGTCAGCGAAGAACTCGACGAACGTCGAGCAAGCGTTCATGACGATGGCGGCGGAGATCAAGGCGCGGGTGGGCCCGCCGTCCACGGGCGCCGCGCCCGTCGGAGGACAGGTCAAGATCGACCAGGGACACCCCATCGATACCGGCAAGTCGTCTTGCTGCTGAATACGCCGCCAACGGTACGTTACCTCATCTCCAGTATTAGGGTTAGCTCAATTTATTCATGGATATTTTGGGGTGTTGAAGGTGACTGATATACGTTACACATATTGTGGGGGAATGTTTTGACGCATATCCCTCCGCGGGGCGGAGGGGTTATGTCGGACTCACCCGGAAAAAGATGGAGACATCCCGGTAATACCGACTAAACCTACCACTATTGTAATCCTTCTTACAATCATTCGCGCATTCATCCTACAGCCCCGTAGATGTGATATACGCCTACCATGCGCGTGTCACAATGCTTTATGACGCCAGCCACTGTTATCTTTATGGTTTTGGCTCAGTTCTTTCTTTCGTTTTGTGTAGCTAGGAGCCTTTTCCTGACTTTATGGAGGTTAAGAAGGACTAAATTCCTGCTTACGTGGTATTGAGCGATCTCATACGTTTGAAGGCGTTGGAATTAGTATACGCATTACGCCTGCAATGAGCCAAGTGGGCCGTGCCTACGCCAGGGTGGTCTAGTATATTTCCCAATATCCTTTGCAAAGTTTTGCAAAACTTCGCAAAGGGTTATTTTTCTTTCAGTATGGCAAGCCATACAGAAAGAAAAATAACCATCTGCTTGGTTTAATGTCTGAATGTCTGAATACTGTGAAGCCAGTATTCTAGTGGTGTCCAGGTTCTGTGCAATTTCAAAGTTGTCTGACTAATGGAAGCTATTGACTTGTCTGACCTATTCTCATAATCGGCATTCACACATTAGATCAACGTAGAGGTTATATCAGCATCAGTTTGGCCACATTAGAAATCCTGGTATAACAAAAAGCTAAATCTAGCCCATTGAAAAACAATGTCAAAATGGTTATCGCATTTATCGCCATACACGGGTTCTACATTTGAGTTTGAAAGATATGAATTCAACACCCACGATCGCCATATTTGAAAATTATCTATCAATTAATTTCCCTGTTCTGAATCATCACATTTAGTGTTGATTTCAGTCTTTCCTTGTTTCCTTCTACGAGTTATTTTTGTCAAGAGCCACATTCTACAAACAATAATTATAATACATTTTTATCTATGTTTATTATTTTATTTATATAGCTGAATAATTATTATGTTGGAGTGTGTTGAGTATGTATCTTAAGAATTACTAATCCAAAAAAATATTTTATTTGTGCATCAGTTTGGCAGCCAGACACTATTATTTTTAATTATATCTAGTAATCCAGCATTCGCCATTTTACAGAAGGTTACAAAACATCCAAACACTGTTCCAGACATTGCACTGCTACTAAGAATTTCTTAACTGAAATCCCTAATAACAGTTTGCTCAACTCGGGAATCGTACCTCATGCACTGCGGTTTCATACAGTACCTCTGTGCCACTAAAGCTGTCTAAAAACAATACAAACGTCTTTACGGTACAATCGTACAGCGGTACAGTAACATCATGTTGCATGGTTCATAGTTAGATATAAGTAGTAAGCTGATATTGTGTGGTATGTTCCAGGCTGGCGGCAAGACGTAAGGGAAGCGGGAGTCGCGGTCGCCGGCCGCTGCACCCAAACACAAGAAATGCAATTACCACAAAATGTTTCATGATCACATCATTATAATTATAAATAAATAAAAAGTAATATAGTGCGGAGCGGCCCCGCCGCGCGCGAGTAAGCTAACTTTCTACTAAGTTGCTCTTGTCCGATAATCTTGTTAGTTAAAAGCAGAGGTGAAATGGAAGGGTGTATGTTTATACATGTTTATATATAATGAATATTGTAGGTTAATTTTGTGCTGTTTCCAGAATAAGATTTCATGCAGGTTGAACACAGCCATTGTTATGTATGCGAAGTTAAATTCACCAGTTTTATATGATATGTTATTTGGAAGCTTTTTTGTATCATAATTGTAAAGGTACGCCGTGCCACTGGACGGTTGTAGCAACTTCACGGACCGATTCAGTTATAGAGTATGGCGGGACGGCACGGTGCCGTCTGCCACCAATCTACAAGAATCGTAGTATAAATTTGGCTTTGTTATAATATAAGGCTAGTTTAAGATCGAGTTGAGATTCTTAACTGTAATATAAAACGGTTGGTACAGCCGGCCGCGCGTGTTGCAGTGGGTCCGGTACAGCTTGCATAGTGATGTGTACGTAGCTTGCGTGGCGCGGTGTACGCACGTCCATTACTTTTCCTCCTCTAGCTGCCCATTACGAACTGTAGGCTAATTTCCGTTTAAGTTCCAGCTTGTGTTAAAAATTAATTTGTCGTCACTTGAGGTACTAATTATAAACCTTATTGTATGCACTGGGTGTTTATATTATTCAATCTGTATAGTGTATATGTGACATCGTATGGGAGATAGAGATACTCGTGCGCCCATTGTATTTTGCGCAGCGGGATTTGTCAACATTCTTATTATAATGGGGACCATTTTGTTATTGCAATTATTGCGTAATTGATGCATTTGTCGCCACATTCTACATTCGCAACTATCGCCTGCGTCATTTATTTAATCGTCGCCATATATGACACGCCTTTATACCATCTAGGAGTTGCCTAGATACAATAAACTCCCATACAATGTCAATATATAAGCCACAATGTATTTATTATATAAAGCGTACTGGGGTGACGCTATATTGAACATTTTGTGTTAATATATTTAATTGGATCGCGAGTTCTAACACAAAATTGTAGATATAGCATATTGGCCTTAGAGAATTAGACAGATATAGTAAACTTGTAGCCATCGAAGCGGGATCATAGTATTAATTAAAAGACACGTTCATATTATCACACACAGCAAAATTGTGATAATTTTAAATTTTAACAAAACTAATGTTTTATTCATTAGTATTTCATTCTGTCGTAAGTTTTTCGTCCTATTTTTCACTCCCAGTTGTTAAGAGAATTAGGTAAATGAATGTGCATACTAATGAATGAAACAGATTATAAAATTATATGCTATAAATTATTTTATTGTCTGTCGATCTACTACGTACGTCGTTATTTTTGTACTATTATGTCAAGAGTTAAGTTTACTTAAATCAAACCGCTAACCCCCTATAATTCTGTATTGAGGGTTTCTTAGAAATTAAAACAGTATGCTATACAAGAGATGTTTTATTTGTATAATCCTTCACACAACACCTTAGTAATTAAGATTTTGATGAGATACAATTCTTACACAGGCGTCAACAGATCGAGGCGCATGCCTCACTAAATTAGGGTGGTTAGGTTAGCATTTATTTAAATATATCAAGGATAAAACTAAATAATAAATAACATATTTTCAATTTAATTATAATCGCTATAGTTTTATTTTTTATTGTGTATGATATGACAATTATTAGCCAGCCAGAAAACTAAGTCGTCAAAGAAGTATGGCTATCTGATCTTTTTTAAATTATGCTGTTAATTTCCCATGGACGTGTCAAGAAGATTCTTGAAAAATTTATGACTTGCGAGGGGGAAATAATATACTTTCTTCTGGATTTATGAATAAGTACGACTGTAATATTCTCTTATAATAGTTATTATAAATGTTATGTCGACGTCAGCAGCAACATCTCATCATATACTCGTAGTCGTGACAAAGGCCGTGCAGGTTTAACGGGCACTGCAGGAATTCTGGACAGATCACCGGCAAATAATCTGCAAATTAAAAAGTACTTGATAGCCTAGATAATACATAAAAAGATCTGTACGTATTTACTAAATGAAATATTCAAAACACTGCAGATTAGGGTTACCTAGTGACTGAAACATAGATTCTATAACTTTTATTACCTATTACATGCAAATGCAAAAGGGTGTTCGTTTGTATGACCTTTCTATACTATTGTTAAAATAATCAAAGAAACTATTGTTTTACTTTTTATGTGATGTCGTGGTAACCAATAAATCATACTTCTTAATGTCATTAGTTCACTTAAATGGGTTGGGCTGACCAGATAAAATCAGAAGTGATCGATGATGATGAATCTACCTGATATGTAAGCACAACCGCAGCAGTAGCCATGTATAATTGCCTCGTCGTCTTCACAGCTCTTCGGCGGACATCCATTACAATACATGCCGATCCCAAGCCAAGGCAAGTTCACTGGAAATAACACACAATAAGTAAAATGAATGGTCTCTAAAACTTGACTTTGGCGCTAATGTTGCAATATTTGGGTAGATACACAAGCATTATAAAACATAGTCCAACGTCTATATTCATAAAGGGAAGCTAGAATGCATAACATTCGCATTTCGACAGCTACCTATGGTTTTAGGCCCATGTACTAGGAGGCCCTATTACGGCCTAACTGACTGCCGTTTATTGGGCACAATTCGACTTAGTTCTACTACTGGGAATTATTGCCAGAAACTCTCAATTACATTTGGCACGCCTCAAGAATCGAATCCGATACCATGCACACCAGTTACACTACAATTACTGCTTTACTACCTAGACATACGACACTAGTGTGCATCTGGACCGAGGGCCCATTTTTTTAATCCTTGCGAAGCGAAATAAGACTTAAGAGGGAAATTAGTAGGTAAGTAGATAAAACTTAAAGCGAATTGCCATGAATTTCAAAAAAGTGAATTAAGTGTTATAATTAAATAACTTCGGCCCTCAATGCAAACGCGTGCAAAAAGTGGCATAGCCTAAATCTCAACGAATCTCTGAGTTAATAATTTTATTTAAGTATTTAGTTAAGATTCTCTTAAATATTTTAAGTAATTCCTCAATCTGTAGAATATGACATTAAAGATTTATAGCGGTAGGTATATTCACGAAGTTTGCAAAACATGAATTTATCGGCAGGAATAATTTTGCTTAGATAACTCTGTGAATTAGTTAAAAAGAAAAAGAGTAAAAGAAAATAATTGGTAAAATGTGAATAAGAGTCGAATTTTACTAAAACTTCTGAACTGAGATGTACTGAAATTCCCAATATTATATATCGGCTTTATTAACTAGGCTCAATCTCGTATACTCGAATTTGAATAAGATTTTTATTTTTTTTTATTAATATGTAACATATTGTCCGATGTTCTAAATGCAATATTTTCTTAAAGGAAGATTTTGTAGGCTAGATATGATTTTGTTACTTTTTGAACTGATAGGTAAGTATGTTCTCTCATACAAGCTATTTATTAAGCGACTAAGTACCTAAATATTTGATGCTTGAAGCGATCATGTTTTGTATGGTGTAATAATTTAATAGTGCAGTAAATATTATTGTTAAGTGTTTCCGTTTTGTGATATCGAAGTAAGTACCTAGTTAGATCACTTTAATATTGCCTATTTCATTTGAAGAATTGTGTGTCTTTTGTAAATTTTTCTATGTCAATGTTGTTGATGATTCATGTCATCGGGAATTGCTGATTACCGGGTTTGAATTTAAGCATATATTATTATATCTGAAAACTTAATTAATTATTGGCAGAAAAATTTTAAATGTCAAACAAAGCAAATGTTGTCGTAATATAACTTTATCAAAGTGATAAGCAACAAATAGCCGTTCTAGGCCGGCAGAATTATTTAATGTAAGTACATATAGGTATTATTCGATTTGTTTAATGTATACCAATGCAACTCGCGATTTCATAAATTACTCATTACTAAAGTTATTTATTTCGATGAATACGGATGTTTTAACAGTTTATTACTACGATGAAAAAATAATAATGACTTACGTAAATTATTCCAAAAAAGGTAGGTAATTATTGGTATTTATTTTAAACATAGACCAATAGTTGATCATTTAGGTATAAGTACGAAATTAGTGAGTTTTTTGTGACAAAATGCAAACTATACTTATACCTAAATGATCAATGATTAACATTGTATAATTTCATATTTTACTAATTTACAGAACGCGAAGCTATGAAAAGAGGGGTAGAATACCGGAAGTACCTACCTACCTACATAGGGACAAGATGAATTATTTAAAAAATATACTAAAGACATACTAAAACCTAATGTTAAATATAATGACCGCATTTTCACACTTATGGCTAAAGAACTATATGCTAAAATGACACCAATAGCTATGTATATGTCATTGCAATATTTCACCAATTTGTAATGTACCTACCTACAACAGACGATGTTTTTTTTTCTTTTTCCTCGTCAAAATGACCACACTCCGCCTGATGGTAAGCAGTCGTGTGGTCTAAGAGCATAAGAGCAGTGGCCTCCACATCGTCCTCATAGCAGCCGAGAGGCGATGTTAAGGTCTCTACTTTGACGGCCTGAAAAGGTGCTTTTTCACGCCCCGCTTAAAGGACCCAGGATTGAAGGAAGAAGGAAACGCCTTGGCAGAGAATTCTTGTACTATTATTAGAATAGATATAATGCTTTTAGCTGCAAATATATGACTTTCCGTCTGCGCTTTACAAGATATACTTAGGTACCTATAGGTGCTACTTACGACGAACATTATGGTCACTCTACAAAATTTTCTTCTTAAAACATATTAATGTCGATTTTCTCTTAAAGTATAATAATATAATATAATAATAATTGTTTATTAAGTTTAAGTTGGCACAAATATGAATAACAATAGGTCTTAAAAATACTTAAAATAGGATACATTACTTTGGACGCCTGTACCTACTAGGTTATACCTGTATCACAGGCGATAATTATGTGCTATTATAGTGTAATAGGAAGAGCATTCATTGAAATTAAACTACTATATACGGATTTTATCGCGTTGTTTATTTATCACTGTATTACAAAATTTTGAAAATATTACTCTACTACTACTATTGATTTTATTTGACTAATTTATAAGCTAATAAAATTATTTAAACTATTAAATCTATTTATTTTTGGTTTACACTTTCCCCGACGTTTCGGGTGCTTTTCAGCAGCCATGGTCACGGGGAGACTAAGATGGTAGTTGTCTCAATGTTCCAGTGTAGTTATTTCAAAGTACCTGAACATAATTTAATTATTGGTGTTTCTATTTACGCAGAATGAGCTCAAAGTATCATGAAGTCTAGCTGTGGTTTGTTTCTTCTTGGGTTTGACTATTTGAAGTACTGGATCCCAAGCTGGTGGTACATTCCAACCATCTTCTCTATTGAAATTGGGATGTTTTTTAATTTCAATAGCCTCGCGAAGCATCCTTGGCAGGAATCGGTGTTCTTTAGCGAGAATCTGTGGTTTGTCAAATCTCAGGTAGTGGTTGGTCCCCTGTTGTACGTGTTCACACACAGCAGACTTCAACGAGCGTTTGTGTTTTACGTCAGCTATGTGTTCTTTTATGCGGGTGCCTATGCTTCTCTTGGTTTGACCAATGTATGAGAGTCCGCAGTCACAATCTATTTTATAGACCCCTGCATCTTGTAAAGGTAATTGGCACTTGACGGATGGTAAAAATTGACTTATCTTCGTTGGCGGCTTGAAGTATGTGTTGATTGAAGCTCGCTTCAAGATGTAGCCAATCTTGTCAGTGACACCCCTTACATAAGGCAGTATAGCAGGCTGGCGCTCGACTGTGGCTGGCTTTTCTCGGGATCTGTGACAGCGGCGCGGCTGTTGGAGCTTGTTGTCTTGCAGTACTTGCTTGACATGTTGAAGCTCGGCGTCCAGGTGTTTCTTGTCACAGATCCCGTGGGCTCTCTGAAACAAAGACATTCCCACGGTAGCTAACTGTTTAGGATGGTGGTGAGATTCACCGTTCAAGTACCTATTTGTATGGGTCTTTTTCCTATACACGGTGTGGCTCAAAGTATGATCAGGATTCCTGATGACAAGTACGTCTAAGAATGCTAATGAATTATTTGCCTCTAATTCCATAGTAAATTGGATGTTGTTATTAATGGAATTAAGATGTTCTAGGAATACACTAACACTATCTGTTGGTAATATTGTAAAAGTATCATCTACAAACCTCTTATAAATCCTGGGTGTGATGGGGGCAGTCTGTAAAGCTCGAGCCTCGAAGTCCTCCATATATATATCGGCAACAACAGGCGATACTGGGGAGCCCATTGCCACACCATCGACTTGTATGTAGAATTTATTGTCCCACAACAGATAGCCAGTTGTTAAGCAATGCTTAAGTAGTTCTGCATATTCCTCAGGCATATTGTACTCTATTAGCTTCCTTTTAGTTATTTCAATACAGTCATGTACAGGTATGCATGTAAATAATGACTGTACATCAAAACTAACCATTGTTTCATTGTTAGTGAGACATAGGTGTTTAATCTCACTCACAAAATGGTATGAATCCTTTACATGTGCTCTCGAGTTGCCTCTGAGTGGTGAGAGTATCTTCGCTACGTGCTGAGCCAATCTGTAAGTTGGTGTGTCGATCTGACTCACAATAGGACGTAGAGGAGCGTTTTCCTTGTGTATTTTTGGTAACCCATACAGCTTTGGAGGTTTTACGCAAGCTGGTATTAATTGTTTAACGTCTAGATCTAGTCTTTCGGAGTATTTATATATGATGTCTTTGGTTTTGTTTAATATTTTGTTTGTAGGGTCTGTTTTAACCTGTTTATATGTTGTTTCATCCGAAAGTAAATTTTCAATTTTATGTTTATAATCTGACGTATCCATTATTACCGTAGCGTTTTCTTTATCTGCACGGAGTACTGTAATATCTGGCCTAGCCCGCAAGTTCTTCAATGCGACGAATTCATCTTTGGGAAGATTCGGTCTGGGCACTTTACTTCGACGCAAGACCCATGAAATATCCTGACGTATAGCCTCCAAATCTTCCTTTCTTATGTTATTCTTGATAATACAGTGATAAATAAACAACGCGATAAAATCCGTATATAGTAGTTTAATTTCAATGAATAACATTCGCGTAAACAGAAGACAATATTAAGGAAGAGCATTCATAACAATATTTAACAAATTTAGATTGTTCTTTAATAAGTTACTATTATAATGAAAATAATACTACTTATTTATATAATTTTGTATTAAAATATTAATTGACATATAATGTTTATAAAATAAACATAGGATATGTCTAATAATGAGAATCTAAGTAGTAGTAAGTGATAAAATATAAATAAACGGCGATCTAGGCACCGTCATAATCTACTGAGTTTATGTACCTATATTCAGCTTGTTTTCTGGCTGGACAGTCAGTCTCACCCGAGAGCATGAAGCATGTTTAGGGGCATCTTCCTTCTTTGTACATTCGGTCATCGAATGTCCAGCTTCGGCACAATGTCCACACGTAGGGGTAACCTCTCTGCAAGATTTTGCTGCGTGACCATACTGATGGCATTTGTAACATCTTGTAACTAGTGTAAAATCTCTCACAGCTGAATACTTCATTTTCGGACAGAGAAGTGGGTACACCAACTACCACAACCCGTGGTTTACTCTTGGCGGGTTCGTCAACTGTAAGACCAGACAAAGACAGATAGACTGCCTGCTTCACTTTTTCTGCGTCTTGTTTAGTTTCTGTGCTGATAATAACTCCTCTATTTCTAGTTCTGCGAACCCCACGAACTTGCAACTTCATTTCCTCCGTACTAATAATTTTCTGTACAAGAATTTTCGTTTCATCACTGGTCTTTAATATGTCACGGGGATATATTGCCACACAGCTGAGATTATTTGGCCGGACGAAACTATTTGATCCCTTCGTAATCATTTCTGCATAAGAGACTTTTTCAGTAGTAGGTACGGGTAGTCTGGATGGTCTGCTTGAGCTCCGAAAGATGTTCTGTTAGGTCGCACTTTTCTTGTAGGGTATCTACTGTGCTAGAAACTTGAAGCGCTTTCTGTTTCAGCGATTGGTACAGGACTGCCATTTGTGAGGTGCTATAGCCAATTTTTCGACATAGGTTTGAAATTCTCATCTTCTGGTCCGAATTGAGTATTTAATTGCTGCTCGACGGATGGCATCCATTTTTGGATCTCAGATGTAGACGCGATATCTGATATGATGTCAGAGTTAGAGGGAGGCGAAGCCGTGGGGCGCACTAGCCCGCTCTTATTACACGGACTACTTTCCATAGTATAATATTATATCACTTCACATATAAATGTTCATTGTTAACGAAAATATGCACTAAGTAGGTAACAAAAATGCATCACTCAGCAATGTAAGAACTAAAGGAGGTCACAATTTATAAATCGTAATTATTAAATATTGTTTACGAGCACGTCTATCTTTGTCAGCGTAATAGCGGGTAAAATGAAAAACGGACAGAAGAACGGACGATATGTTACATTTTAATAAAAAAATTGTAAAATATCTTATTCTACTTGTAAACGAGTTAAACTATGAGATTGAGCCTAGTCAATACAGCCGAAAATATTGGCCTCTCAGTTCAGATGTTTTAGTAAAATTCGACTTTCATTTACTTTTATGAATTAACTTTTGTGTCATTATTTCTTTTTAACTAATTCACAGAGGTAGGTATCTATGTAAAATATATTACAAGCGTATTTATGAATTTCTTTAAATTCATGTTTTGTAGATGCTTCATTAAAGACATTAATGAATTGAGGGATCTAAATACACCACCATAAATCTGTAATTTTATATTCTACAGATTTGGGCATTTTTTTAACACATTCACGGACACAAAACCACTCTCAATAATTTGTGATATGGCACACAAACTTTCCATACAAAGTTACACGTACGTCTGAGAACGTATTGCCACATTACACGGTTTTAAAAGTATGTGTTGCGGCACTAACGGTCAGAGACGTAACCGCCTGTAGGCGGACATTCATACCAAGTGTCATAAAAACCCTGTGTTACGGCAGGAGTGTTTACTGTGGCTCTAGCGGTCTGTATTTTAGTCTAAAACGGCACAGAGTCATATCCTTCCTATAAATGCGATTGAAAATAGTCGGCCGTGGACGTACCTTTACTTTTAGTGTATTTTAAATCACCTTTATATCGTAGTGCCATATTATGAGGGTCATAATTCACGTCTCTCGTCGTACTATCCGGGAATGTGAAATATATTGTGGCGTATGTATATAGGCACAGGCAACATATAACTTTACGAGAAACCTGGAATCGAACGGAACATCGTACAACGAATCGCGCCGAAACCAAGCGACGCGCGAAGGCGATCGAACGGAGCATCATACGTCTAGCCGCGATGATATCAACTTTCAAACTGGTGACCATGGTGACGCGCGAAACTTCCCTCTGCTTTTTATACGTGGCACTACTTTTATACTCGCGAGCAGATTTCCAAGAAATCATTCGTAAATGTTAGATTTTTGTTTACTTGTCACTGATTGGTGTAAATAATTATTGTACACATTAGTGTTAGCGTTACTTGCATGACTAATAAATGGGATATAAGATAGGTGAAAAATTGAAAATATATTCTCAGTTGAATCAGTCTGCGTGTTTCAATATAACCCTAACAGTTACCAGCTACGGACCTGGCTTCTGCCCGCCGGCTGGTAACGCGTTAAAATATAATAAAATCTTAAGGTGGCATAGCCTAAATCTCACAAAATAGGTACTACCTCTGGGTTAATCATTTTTATTTAAGTACCCAGAGGTACAGCTTTCCGAAATTTAGGCTATGCACGCGTCTACATTGAGGGCCCAATTTATTTAATCATAACAGTTATTATAATTCACGTTTTAGAAATTCATGTTCTCTTGCTTTGAGTTTTACAAATTTTCTATAAGTCTTATTACGTTTCGCATGGTTTTAAAAATAGCCTTGCTGTTCGTCTGATGGTAAACGGTTACCCTAGACTGTGAATGCTTGTATATCATTCGCGCTGCTGTATAGAAAAAGTTGCAAAAGCAAGGCAGTTCTAACACGAAGCGTCTGAAATGCCAGTGCTTGAAAGCCTTAAAATCTGTTTCGTCTGATCATTCCCATATTCTGTCCCGTCTGATCATTATCATCCGCAAATCCTAATACGACAATGTTGCGTTAATTTGTCGTTTTGTCGCGGTAAATGCATAACGGGCTTCACAAATAGGAAAAATCCAACAAGATACCTAGGTACACTCATTATTAAATTACAAATAGATACTGTCTTTCGCAGATAAATTTCATGTCTCTACATGTTTGTATGTAATAAATGAGTGTTTCTTGTTAGTTTCGTCCCAAGCGCGAAGTCTCAGATTCAATTCCTGGGCCTTGCAAAATGTTATTATATTTTTATTAACAATTTTTTATTAACTGATCGTATTCGTACGAGAGGTAGGCGTCAAGTCCTTTATTACATGAAACTTCAAAACATAGCTATTGCAAACTAAAATTAAGTACCTAAGACATAAAACACCTATACCTGTACCCATATCTAGTATAATTATGTGCATAAAATGTAATACGTACCTCTGCAAGCTTTCCTTACGGCATCTAACCCAGTTTCATAGATAGACGGTTTTAAAAATATACCGTACCCAAAATTCTTTAGAGAAACTACCAGTAAAATATATAGCCATGTCTTACTTGGACACATTTTATAAATATTTAAACTAGTAATAACAAACAAGTAGACACATCAATAGACACTCCTTGAATACAAAATCAAGGGACTTTCAACAAGAAGAATTTTTGAAGTAATTAGTGTAGGTCAGTGCCTTTAGATAAGGTAATTGACTTGGTATCTAAAAAGTAAGCGTTTTAGATACAGGGTTTAAATTATCACCTACTTATATGTAAATTAACTACGCATACTAGACTGCCTTGCGTGTCTAGTGGCTAGTGTATAAGCGGATCAATAGGTACGGAGATTAAATTCTGGATCATACAAATTAAAAGTGATTTTCCGTTAAGAAATTTCGTAGACTTAGTTAGTAGGTGCTGAGTAATAATTCATACCTACGCATGCCTCGGAAAGCTCGCGTAATGCCAATGGTCATATGCCTGACCCCTTAGTGGTCGGGCCAGATTGCCTTCCCATCGGACCATAAGGGTAAAGGGATAGAGAATGAACTTGTGTTTACGCACGCACTTGTGCAGTATCCTATCTCATGGACTCGTAATATTTTTCATGGCAGGTTTACAGCTTCAAGCAGGAGTACCTACATATATCGTTAAAAAATATACATACAATCAATGACTGCATCCTGTACAATTCCTTTTTGTTTTATGATCATTGAGGTAGATAGGGTCCTTGTGCCTTATCCGCTCAGACATATCACTGATATACCTACACGCACAGATATACAAATATATCTAGTATTCAGTATATTTCCATAATTAATACCTACTATACATAAATTGTAATAGATAGCGTTGACCAGCCACATTTTATTTTTAATTTATTTAGGAGCTTTATTCCCGAGGACTACTTCACTCCATTGAGTCTACACATACCTACAATATATCAAAATAACAATGAAAAACAAACATTCATGTGCATAGTGAACGTCGCCGCATCCCACACGCAGTGATTTTACATAAAGCAATAGCGGCCTCAGATAGAGGATAGGCCAAAATTCTGTAACAAATGCCCAGGTCCTTCAAATCTTTAGTTATAAGTTACATTTCATTTCTAATATCCTCGTTCCGGACACATTCCACCATGACGTGTAACTCATCTTCTAATAAGCCACATTCGGAACAGAGAGGCGTTCCACCTTCTTCATCATATTATAAGCTAATTTATTAAGTGGAACGTGCCCGGATCGCAGTCTAAAAGCTATAACTAAGGTTTGTCGGCTCAGTGTACAATCATCAAACCATAGCGACTGCCAGGGTTCATTCTGTATGCCTTTTTCCAGTGATCGCTCGTTAAAGTAAGTGTTCCAAAGATCACAACAATGTTCACGAATTAGATGAATACAATCAGTAAAAAGAGGCAATGGACTTTGTATAGGTATGCCCTCGCTAGACGCCTGTTTTGCCAACGTATCTACTTTTTCATTGCCTTCTAGGCCGAACAGCCACTTAAATCGTATTATATATCGTATCGTATTCTCCACCTCTCCTCCACCGTCGAATGATCCGCCTCGAATTCTCTCCAAACCAGTTTTGATTCGGTCCTTTAGTTAAACTCAAGTGTACCTAATCTTCTCAGATTAATATCCGATAGTTTCGTCATTATCGGACCTCTATGTCAAATAATTAACTTTTGTTTAGGATTACCTTTTCATCACCAGATGCTATATTAAAAAGGCCGGTATATATTAATATATTTCACTGCCGGCAGACGTCTTCAAGCACCAAACCTGCCCTTAAACCCAGTGGATCCGAAACAAGTAAAAGCAAGAAAAGCTATAAAACCGTTTACCACTTGCATCTCAAGCACGCTAGTAGTAGACTGCACATAATAAACTATAGCTGCTACAACTAATAACAATGTATATAACAGGATTGAGTGTTTCAGTAAGTCAAGAGCTTTTAGGGTTATAAGAGGAAGCCACCACTGACCTAGCAATCAATTTCTACGTACGAAAGTATAGCTTTTACTGCCAAGCAACGTAAAATATCAAATAAAACACTCGAGCTATTATAAAAAAACGTTTATTTACATCGAACACTGTAGTATATCATAATACAAATGTAATATTAAATTACAAATAACCACTGGCGAGTGTTCAAGGCATACACGTGTTCGTGTATTCACAATAAACTAAGAGAAATGTGAGATCCAAATTATATCACAGTTTAATTTCCAAAAATTGCAATCTATAGCGAAATTAGACGATTCATCTATAAAGTTGGTAGCATTTATTTAAATGGTTTCGTATGACGCCTAATTAATACAATACTATGTATTAGATTACAGTATAACTAATTGCCGTTCAGGGTAAAATATGCAAAAAAATCTATCCTAACTACTACCTAAGAAATGTTTATTTTTTAATTACCATATTTGTTTTTCTTGTACCTACACTACGACCATAAATGAATGAATTTCATCGGCTTTTTGTTGTTTTATTATTAAACACTAATTATGCTAATAGATAGACAGTCAAAAGTAAGCTATTGCAATTCTTTAATAATAGGTATATATCCTTTATTTTTTTTTTCTGAGCTTCCATCGGTTCTTTTATAAGACATTTCAATCTTCTTCTCCCTAGCCTTTATTATTCCCAAGTCACTTGGGATCGACTTTTCTAGTGTAACCGGATTTGACTGGATATCAGTTTTTTACACGGAGCGGCTGCCACCTGACCTCCGCAACCCGAAGGTTAACGAAACCCTAAGGCTAGACCAGTGTCAGAATATTGTTATAGGGCACTGACTTCCCAATAACGACTGCCATAGATGTTCATGGCAGCCGGGACCGCCGGCTTAACGTGCTCTCCGAGGCACGGAGCAGGCGATAATTGTCAATCAAAACGCACATAATTGCGAAAAGTCATATAACTTCCGAAAGTCAGAGGTGCGCGACGTGGGTTCGTACCCGAGACCCTCTGCATTGCAATCTATTGGTCTCCCCACTTAGCTATTGCTGCTGTACATTACAATGTTATCCATTAATTACCGGACACCCTGTATAGTCTTTCGCCTATATCCCCGAACATAGACAGAGGAATAGCATAACTACATTTTGCCAGCTATGGTTTTAGGTACTATTTTATATGTAGTAAGCCTATTGTTGTCTATTGGGTAGTGTCAGACTATACTGCTAGAAATAATTTCTTGAAAGTTCGTATTCGCTTCTTTTGCCCTAGCGATGCAATCATGCCTACAGACTTATAATAAAATCTTGATTAAAAAATTATACTAACATTGAATTAAATCATAGGTTCATTATAAGAGATCGGCATGTTAGGTGTTTCGAAATACCCATAATATATTACAAACGTGTTATATTTCTCTCATATCTCGTAATACTTACCGCGTATGCGAGGACGCGGACAGAAGCTAGTAAAATGTATAGGTAACATAAACACGAAAAGTGATACCTTAAAAATAAGTCGTCTAATTTCGCTATTACTTAAAATTAAAGGAAGTGAATAAGCATTGTTGTACTAAAACATAAATGTGTGTACTTTTGGCACTATGACTAGTCATACATGTTAGTATCTACATACACTTAACTACCCACGAAAAGATCCCCTCTGGGTAGGCAAAGACAATCACTGAAGTTACCGAATAGATGTAAATACTCGATGTTCTATTAATTGTTACATCAAAAATTTTCATATAAAAGTTTTGGCACTGTAACCTTACTCTAGTTTCGATTATCAATTATAATCGAATAAATCGGATCTGATTTAATCGACTAATTCACTAAATTAGTCGAGATGTGAACTTTATTTTTGTAATTAATTGTAATATGTGACCTATTTTAAAGCAGACTTACTATTGTTCGTTTGTCTTTGAGTGTGATTAAATTACGTTTAATATTAATACTTATTTATCTAATGGTTCATTTACATTGGTGGTTACGTGCGTAATCTTTGGCATTGACAACGAAAAATGGTTTAAATGATATAGGAAATATAATAAATGGTTCGTATGTGCATTATAAACCAATGTAAATGTGCCATGTAATTACTTATCTAGCTTATATTTTACTACAATGTTGGCACAAAACAGACAACATCTAGTTCCACAACACTAAAGGAAGATTTTTGATACAATGAACATTCAATATTCACTTTAAACAATCCAGTCAAATATTTTCTTTTACCCAAAACACACAAAAGCTAATAAAATATAAACAATTATATCGTTATTAAATAACTAATAAAAATATTGCCATGGGCCTTTGTCACTTGTTTGTGGCATATTTGTTACATAGTTTTGACCAAAAATACGGTCAGGATATCCTTACTAATGTCTGCTACGCTATTTTCCATGTGATATAGGTTATACCAATTAAGTGAATAATAAATAAGCTATATTTAATCGCTATCATACTGCTTTGGTGTATATGTATATGTGTAATTTAATAAATAAAACTATAACAATATTAAAATAAAATAAAAACATCACAATGTAAAAAATATCAACATAAACAGTTGTATCAACAAAGTTAAAATATGAAATAAAATAATACTGTCCTCTTATTTAGACGGAAGCTCTTTCGATGAGTTCAGGCGCGAGCGAGAGCGAGGCGCGCGAGCGCAGGCGGCGCGCGCGCGCCGGCGCCGGCGGCAGCAGCGCGCCGCCCTCGCACTGCTTGTTGCCCAGGCAGTTACACGAACATACCTAAAACAAACAAAAAGTTGCTCAACTGTAAGTGGTACTCGCACACAAAGTGTCTGTAGCATCGTACATATAACACAAAAAACTTTTTTGTTATTAGGTATAGCGGCGATAGAAATTACAAACACTGTGAAAATTTATTACGGTTTATGAAACACAGCCCGCTGACAAACAGACCGATGGACGACGGAGTCTCAGGAATAAGGTCCCGTTGGTACCTTTCGATTGGTACGAAGCTCTTAAAAATATTAAGACACAATTATGCCAACAGCACGCGATTGATAAAGATAGTTTTAAAATAAAGGTTTGTTTGACTCGATAGGTAATTATTTTAAATATTTCAACAAAAGTTAATGTTGTCGATGAAATCAATAGTTGTTTGTTAAAAAATGAATAGGTAGTTTTTTAATTAAATACACAACGATAAAGTAACGTTTATCTCGAATTTACTGAGCGTGGTTAACTGGTTACTCCTCATCGAACATAATTAATAGTTCGACGAACCATGACAAATCATGTGTTATTCCATTTTGACTCATTATAATTTACGCTATCGCATGTTATATTTGAATATATTGATAGCCTAGTAGGAGGCCGCTAGACTACCAGAATCGATTTCGAGTTCGATCCCAAAGCACACAACTCTGACTTTTCGAAGTTATGTGTGTATTAAAATTTACTATTTTTTATTAACTATTTAAGTTAAATATCGCTCGCTTTAACGGTGAAGGAAAACATCGTGAGAAAACCTGCACATCTGAGAATTAGATAATGTTTTTAGAGATGTGTATAGTCCGCCAAACCGCACTGGGCCAGCGTGGTGGCCTAACCTTTCTTACACTCAGAAGAGGTCCGTGCGCAGCAGTGGGACAGTTTATTTATAGGACTGATATTATCCCTACTAATATTATAAATGCAAAAGTAACTCTGTCTGTCTGTTACGCTTTCATGCCTAAAACCACTGAACCAAACCTTTTGTTGTAAAAAAAGGCATGAAGAGATTGAAATAATGGATGAAAGTTTCTATGAGAATTCGTCATTATCTCGCCTAGACTACAACCGATTTTGATTAAATTTGGTACAAAGATAGACCAGACCTTGGAAAAGGACAAACGTTACCTTTAGTTGTAAAAAAGGGCGTGAAGGGGTTAAAATAAGGGATGAAAGTTTGTATGCTAGTTCGTCATTATCACGCCTACAACCGATTTAGATTAAGTTTGTTACAAACATAGACTAGACCTTTTTTTTTTTCTATTTATTTAAGGAATTTTTATACATGGGTGTATATGCCAATTCCATCGTAACCTAATACATGCAGTATACAGAAATAAATGATTTTAAAACTAATAACCTAACTTCATTGATGCGGGCTAAAAACCATGAACATGTTTATCGACGTTTCGGAGAGAGGAGATGATAGCAAACTATGGAACATGCCAATATTTAGTCTGTTCAGGTTAAGAGTCCTCATCAATGACTGCCTGGCCGTTTGATACCGGACACATTCCGTCAACAAGTGATGCACAGACTAGACCTTGGGAAAGGACATAAGTTATCTTTTGTTGTAAAAAAGGGTATCAAGGGGTTGAATTAAAGGATATTGTATGAGAATTCGTCATTATAGTATTTACAACCGATATCAATAAAATTTGATACAAAGATAAACTAGACCTTAGGAAAGGATATAGGTTACCTTTTGTTGTAAAAAGGGCATGAAAGGGTTGAAATAAGGGATGAAAGTTTGTATGGGAGTTCGTCATTATCTCGCCTAAACCACAACCGATTTTGATTAATGGTACAAAGATAGACTCGACCTTAGAAAAGGACATAGGCTACAATTTTTGTAAAAAAGGCATAAAAGGATTGAAAGAAGGGATGAAAGTTTGTATGAGAATTCGTCATTATCTCGCCTAAACCTTAACCGATTTTGATTAAATTTGGTACAAAGATAGACTAGACCTTGGAACAGCACATAAGTTATCTTTTGTTGTAAAAAAGGGCGTGAAGGTGTTGAAATAAGGGATGAAAGTTTGTATGGGAGTTCGTCATTATCTTACCTAAACCACAACCGATTTTGATTAAATTTGGTACAAAGATAGACTCGACCTTGGAAAAGGACATAAGTTACCTTTTGATGTCAAAAAGGCCGGGAAGGGGTTTAAATAAGGGATGAAAGTTTGTATGGAAGTTCGTCATTATCGAAGATAAAACCATGAGACTTTGTATTAAGGCACTTGATAAGAAGTAAATAAGTAAACATTTGTTGCAGCTATTTTAAAATTTCTACCTACATGAGGATGAAACAGGAGACAAAAGTTCGTGTGGAAGCCCTCTATTTTTACAATATTATATTTTTCGGTGACATTGTATAATTAGTAAAATTGCCGTCTTAATATATACACGTCGCGGCGGCCCGCGGTGCAGCGCAGCATAGTGAGGGAGTTTGTAACATTAGCAAAAATTTTGCAGCAGTGCAAGGTGTTTGGTAGGTTAGTTTGGGATGAATGTACAATGTCCCACAAAAAAACAATCGAAACACTATATTCGCGTCATGAATGGTATCAAAAGACCAGGGTATCATGGGAGGGATGGTGGGTACTTTAAGCTGGTGACTTTAGACAGACTCTGCCGATTATTACTAGGGGTAAGCCATCAGATGAAATAAATGCCTGTTTAAAGGTGTCTGTATTACGTGTACACGTAAATAAGTTTTGTCTGACTACAAATAAATATGCGAGTACAACTACACAACGATTCTCACCCAGAGCAATATGCGGCTGCTCTTCTAAAAGTCGGAGAAGATTGTATGGTACAGACAGTAAGGGTATGATTACACTAAGACTTGAATTCTGTAAAATTGGCGATAACACAGATGATTGAAATAATAATGTCTATCGAGATCTATAAATAAGTATGGGCAATCGAGAAAGGGTGTGAGATAGTTCAATTTCGGCGCCGACAAATGAGACAGTAGGTCAGATAAACGACCAAATTACGTAAGATGTTGAGTAACTATTGCTTACCGATGCCTGGTCATCGTGTGACCTCTGTCTTCCAGCAATGGAGTGACTGTCTATTGGAAGAAGAATTCTGGATCCGTCCTTATCTTCATCACGAGCGTTTTCTTCCGCTTGCCTGAAATATATCACAATTAATACATCATAGAACTTCTTCAATATATCACACTTTAGGAAGAATTGTTGTGTCGTGGGCAAACTTTACTACAGTTTTAACAACCGACACAAATAACATTCAGAATCAGAACAACTATTTGTAAATCATTAAATATCTTTACACCATTTGGGGAGCGAATTCGCAACATTAGAAGAATGCGTAGGTACTGTAATGGCGAAGTGGCCACTGAAATAACTTCATCATCTGTGCATTTCATATCTGTGGGGCCTCACCATATCTTAAATCATTGACATCGCGTGCGTCAAAATGAGACGGTGGAATGGCACAGTGTATAGCTTTGTCTCTTTCACGCGGATGCAATGTTATACCTAAGTCATAAGGCCCTAAATAGGTACGGTCAGACCTTAGTTACCCGTTACCTACTATAGTATATAATAAAATGTAGTATTGTGCTCACATAGTCATGAATCGTAACACGAGTAAATTGATGCTGGCGGCGACGACTGCCAGTCCGAACAGAATGAACACGAGACTCAGTGCGACGTAGCCCGGCTTACTGGTTAAAGCTTGGTCGTTCTGGAATTAACAATCTTGTATTACAACGCTTGAACATTCAGAATAAATATCCTCCAACTACTAGCCAACAATTGAACACGTTGAATCTAAAACTGACTGGCTGTTTGAATTACTGACTGGCTGTTTGAATTACTGACTGGCTGTTTGAATTACTGACTAAAGTATCAACGCTTAATTAAAACCGCAGGACTAGACACTTATACTTTTGCACGCAGGTTATTTATACGTAGGTATTCACTAAGAAACGAATTGCCTAAACTTACCCCTAAGATATAGATCGGATTCAACGTTTCTACGAAAAAGAAGTTTGGATAATGTCCACAACATCATAGAAATATTTTCAACAGCTTACAATCAGACACATTAAATGTTATTATAATATAAAAAATATATAAAAACTATGGAGCTCATTTAAACATTCATGTTTTAAATCAATATCTTTCAATTGGTATTATTGGTGCTATTTTTGTTTTTATGTTTCACCTAAGTGACAGTTCGAGAATGCTTTAACTAACAGAGAGATGACATAAAATAGTTATTCTGTACTTGTAAGGCGACGTAATCCCCGAAGCCAATGGTGGTGAGAGTTACGAAACAGTAATAAAAGCTATCGAAGTAACTCCAGCCTTCGTAACGAGAGAACACAGCAGCACCTGGAACAAAACGCTCACTTCAAACATTAAGTCTTACCACCGAGCTAGCGAGTACGTCATGGCAGGCACAGGCAGCAGATATAGTACCTATATATAAGCCTTCTCCTTCTTCTCCCTAGCCATTATTATTCCCAAGTCACTTGGAGTCGGATTTTCTAGTCTAACCGGATTTAACTGGATATCAGTTTTATACGGAGCGGCTGCCAACCTGACCTCCGCAACCCGAAGGTTAACGATACCCTAAGGCTTGACCCGTGTCAGGATATTATAGGGCACTGACTTCCCAATAACGACTGCCATAGATGATCATGGCAGTCGGGACCGCCGGTTTAACGTGCTCTCCGAGGCACGGAGCAGGCGATAATTGTTCATCAATACGCACATAATTTCGAAAAGTCATATAACTTCCGAAAGTCAGAGGTGCGCGACGTGGGTTCGAACCCGAGACCCTCTGCGTTGCAGTCTGTTGGTCTCCCCACTGAGCTATCGCTGCTATAAGTACCTATCTATAAGTAGTAGGTAGTAGTCTTATCGCATAAAGAGAATATTTCGTACGGTAGTATGAGATTTGGCATAATTAACGTTTAAATGGAGAGAGAGAGTGCAGGAAACTTCAATATATGCGAGATAAAAAAGTGTTTCGGCCGATTTCCAAGCACCAGCGACCTCTAGTTAGTATTATATCTACCTACTCAGCCACTATGGCAGGCCTGATATCACTACATATAAAATAAAGTTCACCTGTCTATCTGTCTACTGAACGGATTTTCATGCGGTTTTCACCAAGAGGTAATAATAAACTATTATACAGTAGGTATATATTCTGAATCGATAATTTCGCTAAGGCAAACCTGTCTTTCGGAATATAAAGATAAACATAATCGTGATATCATACCAGTAGTTATAATAATAGACGATAGCATCCCAGTGGCAAACATGAGATTCATCTCCGTAGCTTCAGTGGTGTTACAGCGCAGGTAGCACTTGGCGCGTCTGATCACGACTGACGCGAACTTGTTCAACCGCTCACCGATGCTCTGGAACATCACCAGGCCGAGAGGAATGCCAACCTGGAATATTACACATTATTACTTCTTAGTCTTACAAAGCTGTTAAATGTTATTTTATGGATCTGATATTGGTATAAAAAAATACATTTGGAACATAAAAAAATAAGGATCGGCGCGATTATCGAATAAAAAACGAATTATTCAAATCTTTAAAGAAATCGGTACATTGGCAACTGGGACGAATATTGGAATGCATTAATAATACGACTACGATACCAACATCCGATTAAGAATTTCATTGGGGCTTGAGCATAATACGAGGATAACCAAACAAAAATGCCGCCGTAGCATGTACGAGAATATCGTCATACAGTATGATGGGCCCAGGTGGTACCGGAATAATGTCATTTGAGGTTTTACGAAACATTATTCAAACAATATCAAACGACCCAACAAATCATGTTTCGTAAATTTGCCTATAATTTGAAATTAGCATAATCAGTAAGCGAAGTGAAACATGGAGATACGCAATTATATACGAGAGGAGGTCAAAAAGTTCGCGGAGTGGCAGGGTTGGCGTGGGTGGGTTTACTCTTCCATGTAGGCGCTAATTGAGTGACTCATTGTTAGTATATATACCTGATGGCTGATGTATTAGCCAAAAAAGGCTCGGAGCAACTATTTGTGGGCCCCGAGCCATTCGTAGGTCTCTCTGAGAGTACCGTCAAGGCAGCTTTGAATGCACATGGCAATGATAAACACAGGCTGGAGTGGATGACCTTTAGGGGTCTGGAACACTCCAAGCAATTCATTGCAAACAGAGCCACGGGCTTTACCCGGAAGTTCTGCGGGTACAACAAGGGCCAAATACGCCTACTGACAGGAGCGTTTACTGGTCATTTTGGCACCAACGACTTCCTGTGCAGATTGAGATTGTCAAACAATTCGATCTGCGGGCCTGTGGTGAACAGGACGAGTCCATATCACACCTACTGTGTGAATGTGACGCGTTGGCCGGACTAAGGATGGGTCTGATGGGATTGACATATCCGAACCCTGAAGACTTCAGGCTTCTCCCTCTGAAGTGTACGCTGCGACTGATGCAGTACATTCATAGGGAGATAGCTCAGGGATAAACCTCGGGGCCGACACAAAAGATCCCACTGGGTCGAAGTGTCGCCGGTCTACAATGACTGGCCCCCGGATCAAGATAAGATAAGATAAGATAGTATATATACCCAGTTTCAGCCTAATCAGGTTACTTAGTAGCTTTTGAGTTTTCAACGAGTAAACAAGTCAATCGGGAAGAAACTAGCCACTATGGAGAAAATTGAATATCGCGCCGTCATTAAGTTTCTCACCAAACAAGGAAAGACGCCTCAAACCATTATTCAAGAGATGTCAGCTGTTTATGGGAACTCCGCTCTTGGGAAAACCATGATTTATAAATGGCACGCCCTTTTCAAACAAGGGAGGGACTCCATTGAAGACGACCCACGACCTGGACGGCCGATTGAGGCTACCACGCCAGAAATAATAAAGTATCAGAAACAACCATTTTAAACATCCTACATCAACACCTTAGCATGACTAAAGTCTGTGCAAGATGCGTTCCGAGAATGCTTTCTGCGCATCAAAAACGCGAGTGCGTCGAAAGTTGTCGCGAGTTTTTGGACCGCTGTGGAGAGCAAAGGGATGAAGTTATGGCCCTAATTGCAACTGGCATGAGAGCAGAATAAATGCTGTAGAAATGAGAGCGCTGAGATATATATGTGGTGTGACTCTGAAAGATAGAATAAGGAACAGTATGATTAGAGAGAGATGCGGCATAAAAGTGGATATATAGTGACGAGAATAGAAAAGGGTGTGTTAAGTTGGTTTGGGCATGTAGAAAGAATGGACGAGAATGATTAAGAAAGTTTATAAGGGTAGTGTGAATGGAACATATATATACATAACATAGTGTAACAGTCGCAAGGCGAAGACCTGGGCGAACGTTTCTTGATCAGATCGGAGACGTTCTGGATAAAGGCCAGGTTAAGAGCACCTTAAACCGGCGAGCGTGTATGAGGAATGTTATGAAAGTGAATGAAGCCAGAGAAGTGTTTCAGGATCGTAGCAAATGGAAATCCGTAGTCGCTGCCTACCTCTCTGGGAAACAGGCGTGAATTTATGTATGTATGTAACTGGCAATGAAACTTGTGTTCACCATTATGAACCCGAGTCAAAGCAAGAGTCGATGCAGTGGCATAAAAAAGGCACACCTCCTAAGAAGTGTAAGGTGTGTCAATCGACCGGAAAGATCATGGCGACGATCTTTTGGGATACAGTAGGTATCCTTTTGATTGATTATAAGGCACGTGGTGTTTCCATAACGGGAGAATACTACGCTTCTTTACTAGATCAATTACAATAAGCTATTAGAAAAAGGCGAGGAAAGCTTACAAAAGGCGTGCTCCTTTTGCAAGACAATGCGTCCGTGCACACAAGCCATGTTGCGACGGCTGCCATTCACCGGTGCGGTTTTGAAAAACTGCGCCACCCACTCTACAGCCCAGACCTGGCCTCAAGCGATTATTTTTGTTTCCAAAAATGAAGAAAGAACCACGTGGAAAAAAAATTGCGACAATGATGAAGTGAAGTCGGCAATTTCGGCCTATTTTGACGTCCAAGACAAATCTTTTATTTTCGACGGTATTAATAAGTTATTTGACAGATCTAATAAATGTATTAGGGATAAGGGAGAATACATTGAAAAGGAAAAATAGTTTGATGTTTCATTTCATTATCCTTCCCTGTCATTACGCGAACTTTTTAACCTCGTAATTCCCAAACATTCAAATTTCTTTTTCATTGCAATTACCCATTGCTAGGTCGGATCATTAGATTGCATCACTCATAATCTCAAGTTATTTCTTGAAGCCAACTACATAGATAAAGGTGACTACCTAGCTACTAGAAATAACTTGAGCAACCAACTAGCTTTAGTAAAATAGCTTCATAGCCTATACTTGGTCTACCTGATTGCTATCACATCCCTCCTGGTAAAAAGCAATTTTAATAATAGGCTAACTTAGCTGATGATAGTATATATGTATATATTTCTATGCTCCTGATCCTGCAAATCACTAAGTGCTATTGTACTATATATGATGTAGAGCACATCAAGGCATAAAGCCTTTGGTTCTTTTGATTACTCCAAGTGAGTAGTTTTAGAGTTTTGTGAACCCAACATAAAGCTACCCTGGATGGTCTTCTGTATAGTGGATAGTAAAGACAGATCTAGGTCAACTGGAGCATGGATTCACTTACACAAACTCTGTAGCACTATGTGCCTACAGATTTAATTGTAATTATTGAAAGATTTACCTCTTAATAAACCTAGGACAATTTTCATTTTATTACCATCTGATAAAACATATAACATAATGTGATTGTAATCTTTAAAATATTTTTCAGTCTTCAGGGATTTTTCAAACATTGATGATACACATGAGCAAACAACATCCTGTCTTAGACTAATTATTTTGTGATTCTTACCATAGCATAAGCCATACAAAACGCCTTGCCTCCAACAGTAACAGGTGTGGAATGTCCATATCCAATCATAGCTAGCACTACTGTTGCAAAATAAAATGCTCCGGCAAACTTCCACTGTGGACCTGCTTTGTGAGGTTTATTCTCTATGATAACTATTTCTATCATGTGGTAGTCTTCTGGTGTAATGTTGTATTTACGAATTAAGCCATTCCTCATATCTGAAAAATAATATATCTGTAGGTAAATTTATGATATAGGTAGGTTTTGAAATATACAATATATAAAAGAAATGTAATTCAGGAAGGATGTTTTAATCCATAAAATGCAGATCTGAATAACCATTTATTTATCATGGGTTTATCTCAAAGAGTTAATGTACTTAGAATATAAACCATATCATGAAAAAGATATATTATATTTTTTGAGGGAGTGGTATTCTTTGGTTTTGATATTTTTGATGTTACAAGGAGAATCATATATAAGACACATAACATTTGCTAGGTATTATAAACTGAAGTCATGATAGCAAGAAAAATGCGTTAATAATTTATTTTTCGCCCATACCTGATAATACTTCCCATCTCTTACTCTCTGTCTCAGATTCCAAAGCATCGAATACTGCGGCACCGATGAGCAAATATGTGAACGTGCAGACCACTAAAGATAGTGTCCGAACGTTCTGCCGTTTCATTTTCATCTTTGCAGCCTTCAAGTTCCTCCCAAAATAATAATTTTACTAACCACTACTCCATGGCCTGTACAATCGAAAACATTTACATATAGATCTATTTCAGATACAGCTAACAACAAATATAATTTCTATTAAGAATAGTGTAAATTTAAAGTCGTTTGTTTGTATATTTACAATAAAATTTATTTTCATTACACATTTTATCTGGATACTGTTATTATCTTTAGGTACTTACGGTTTGGTAAATAAAAATCTAATTGGCACGTAATAAAAAATAGTCATAGCACATCAAGTAAATAATTTTATAACTACATAGCATACATTAGATAAAATCAAAATAAAATACAAATATTTCAATAAATATAGGCAAAATATTTTAGTCAGTCAATACATTATGAAAGACAGATTCGTCTCTACTTTTTAGAATACATTTCTGTGTTTACTAACAGAAATCTAACACAAAGTAGGTTTATAATAGCAATGTATACAAAAGTTACGCGTTCCGATTTTCTGCACATTTGAAATTTTCGTATATGCGTTAAAATATTGTTGTCCCTCTTTTATTCGAAACGCAAACAGAGATAAAATACTTTTGATGTTCATTGTAGAAAAACTAAGAGAACTAAAGATTTTGCTTCAGAGGGATTTGTATGTTTACTTATAAGTACAATGATAAAATGTATTTCAACGCCTTTTATAATTTTATGTTCAACGATCGGTGAAAATAATTAAGTTAATATAACTAAATATGTATTAAAAATATTAATTTTATAATATATGCGATTTATTGATATATATTATTTATTAAGCTGACAACACAAGAGTAAGGATGTAATGTGTAAATAATTAACTCGGTATCGATAAAAAAATAAATACAACTACCTAATTTGGTTCTATCTTCAAATATCGAACCCTTGGCAGCAGCAATGTATACCTATATCTTTTTAGTCTTAAAAGTGTTTTATTTACTAATAACAATACAAATTATTAATTATATACATAATATAAACTAACATATACCTAAAATAATATAAAACGGAAATAAAAAAGAAAACTAAAACCCTCTAATAGACGTCATAGAATTCCTAAATAAAATTTAGTCTTAAATAGTTCTTATATCGTTCTTATATAGTTTTGGTAGATAATTTACGGTTTGTTTGGAATTTCAGCGTTGGTATCCAACAACCAAATTAATATTGGACGGATTGGACCTAATAAGGAACATGCCCTTTAAATTAAAAAGGGAATAATCAAAATTGGTCATGAAATAGTAAAGATATCATATTCAAATATAAAAATTACTGTGAGATTGGGTAGCTTATTTTATATATTGCTTATAAGTGTTCCTGCTTAGCTCTATAAATGTGAATCAATCATAAAAACTTTACTTAAATTAATTAAAATACTGTTTTTGCAGCAACCAAGAGAACAGCTAAATTCTGATCAACTAAAATATGTGGTTTTTGTAATAATCACACGGCCTTTAGCAAATCCTATTTCGGTTGTGTGGTTTCGATTACACACATCTCTATAGACAATTGTCAACAAACTGTCAAATACCTACTATCACATCTGACGTTCATCTGAGGGACACGATTTGACGTTTTCTCTCGTGGCTCAATCGGCAAGTGCATGGTTCTTTGCCTGAAAATAATACGATAGTTATTACAAAAGGTTGAGAATAGTGCTAAAATGAAGATTGCCTGCAATAGATCTAACCCACCCCTCGGTAATAAGCACGATTTCATACATATTTCATTACATTCCATCATTTGGTTATTCAGTGCTTAAAATAGCAATTATTTCTGCTTTTCAGGTGGCTTGTTGGCTGCTGAGTTTTACAAGTCCTCTGCAAAGGAAATTAACATCGTCTGGGGTGGCGAATCATCCATAGTTTTGCCGAACTCCTCGAAATCTGTGCCATATGTGACTAGCAATGATTTGATAAGAATTATAGAGAATGCGTTCAATAAATCTGTGGAGCCACTTCAGAAAGTTACTATGAATCATTGGCTGTCATTCAGCCTTACTCTGGAGGACGATATCCCAAAATCGATCGAATATTTAGACCAGACTCTGGGCCCAATCACTTATTTGGTTGGTGAAACTTTATCAGTGTCTGATTTGGCAGTCTTTAGTGTGTTGCATGGTAAGTGTTATCTCTGTTATTATATGGGCTTTAAGACTCAATATTATCTTTATTACAAGTTAGCAAATTATATTTACATTACTATTCAATACTTAGAGATTACTTAGAGATAGATATATAGAGCAAATCTTATGCAAAACTATTTTATTTATTTATTATTGGTTTTCCTTTCAAATTCTTTCATATGGATCACACTTGGCAGCATATCTCTAAACCTATTCAAACTTCTTATTCTTCTTATGAGTGACTTTTGGATCAAAATGACCAAATTATTATGAAAATGATACTAAAATCTATTTAGTGGTTTATGTAAAGCTATGTATATTATAACAGAAATTAAGCTTATAAATAAATAACCTTAGTAGTGCAGAGGTTTTGAAAGCAACTGCTGTGTTCATACACAGCAGTTGCTTTGTGCTTGTCTTGGGTTTGATTCCCAGTTTATAGGGCTCTTCTATCAACAATTCTGATTCTAGTCATAAAGCACATAGTCATGCAATGTGCCTGGTGTATCATCCTCTGCTGATATTGGTGTGGGACTATACAGTGTGTCTGATCATGGACTGTCTTCTAAATACTTATATAACAACTATTTTAATACATAAATATTCTTCATTTGGGTCCAATCTGCTTCCTTGTTATGTGGCAGCCATTTTATTTTTTTTGTTGTAAAATTCTCTGTGTGTACAAATAAAATCATATGTCCCAAAGTTTTAATCATATTGAGATAACAAATAATAATAATTGCTAGTTCATGACCGGACACATTGCACATGTATGTGTTTTTATTTTGGCAGTATCTGGCAAGTTTAAGGATGTGGTAAAGAAGAATGCACCCAAAAACATCCAAAGATGGATGAAGTTGATTGAGTCGCAACCATGTGTTGTCAAGGCACTGAAAGAAATCCCCTCTGAAGTCCTGGATAATGTCAGCAAGGCCTCATCAAGGTATCTGTATTTTCATTTCTTGATCAATTGCTTAAAATATTTACTAAATGTCTGCATTGATGCCTTATGTGATAATCATGACAATATATGTATGTGGAATGCCACAATTGTATCCTTGCAAGTTATAGAAGTATTGTGCAATCCATTGTTGACATATAACATTTGTAAATTCTGTTTTATTATTCCTAACTGAATTATTGCTAGTCTTTATTTAAGATATTAAAATGAATGGTTCTAATTAAATAATTTCTATTGAATAATGTAAAATTGAATTGAAGAATTGTATCATATTTATTACATGTGTACTTATTTTCTATTTTAAATTTTTTGATAATTGTTTATATAATAATAAACAAAAGCAACAATCATAATTTACAACTTAACTAATATTCAATCTAAATAACTACTTATAAATAAAACATGTATAGTTAACTTATTACACTGTTTGTATTAGGATTGCATAAGCCAGCAAGTAAACAATTGACTGTTCTGTTCATTGTATATGATAATTAATAGAACATGTTCATATGTTTTTAATGTTTAGAGTGTATATTAAATTTACCTGGATACAATTCCTGGGTCGGGCAATGTGCTATTAATTATTTCTACCAGCAAGAACCTGGGTCACCCATAGGTGTCCTAAAACAAAGTTGTTGAAATGTGGGTGTAATATATTGCCAAGCTATTCTAAGTCTAGCTATAATGCATATTATATATCTGAAATATATATGCCATATTAAATATCTGAAATATATATGCCATATTATGTAGAAGCACACTTGTGTATTCACATATATGAATCAATCATATTTCAGGAAGTCACCATCTGGTAATGAAGGCGGCCGTCAACAGGAGGGCAAGTTTGTTGAACTGCCACATGCTGAGATGGGCAAGGTTGTGGTGCGCTTCCCTCCTGAAGCTTCAGGGTATGTTAAATATAATTAATTTTAATATAGCACTATTTTTATCTGTATGATTTAATAAGTACTTTTATAAATTGTTCACAATAATTTAAATCTAAAAACACTTAATACCAATGCACTGAATGTTTAGAGAATTGAATTCCTATATATAGTATGCAAAAATGCTAAGTCTAACTAAGACATGAGCAATGCAAGATGACATATGAGAGAGGAGTATAATAAAAATACACATACTTTCAGATACCTTCATATTGGACATGCAAAGGCTGCACTTCTAAACCAATACTACCAGCAAGCCTTCCAAGGAAAACTTATAATGAGGTTTGATGACACCAACCCTGCTAAAGAGAATGCTGAATTTGAGAAGGTACAATGTTTTAAATTTTTTTCATTAGCTTGTTGATATGTCCCACTTCTGGGTAAAAGCCTCTCCCTTGGTCTTCCAAATCTCTGTTATTGGTTATGTATGGAATGCCCTGCCAGAATTTATTACTTGTATATGAAAAATAGTTTCAAGCAATTCTTGTGCTGACTAAGGTATTATTATTTAGTGCCATTAAACATGTTGAGTGTCTCTCTATAAGCATATTAGGCGATACTAAGCGCCATCTATGACATAATTAATACTCTATGCGATCAGCCAGATATATAAATGATGCGTATTTTTGCATTTGCATTATATGCAGATTCCTGCATGTCGCAACATATTCAATACCGCTGCGACATGCAAGATTCCTTGTCAGCAATGAATGTCTAGTGGGAGACTGTTGAATTGCCATGCAGAGATCTCGAGATCGATTTCAAGGCACGCATCTTGTCTTTTCGAAATTAAGTGCATATTAGTTAATTATCGTTCGCTTTAACGGTGAAGGCAAACATCGTGAGGAAAGGGGCATGCCAGTATTAGGCCCAGAAGTGCACAAGAAATTGGCTATATTAAAAAAATATATTAATATTTATCCTAGTTTTCCCTTGTATTTATTATTATGTACAAGTCGGTAATATTCTCTAAAAATATTCAACAAGAAAACGACTAAGCTATGTAATAGAACTTGGAAGCAAGTACATTAACGTGAAAATATTGCCATTACACAAAATTTGTTGACAGGTAATTAATCGAAATAGTAATTTACCATTGCTATATTATATAATTATTATTTTAATCGTTCATTTAATTTTTTATACAATAGTTAAACAAAAACTAATAATTATTATTACTTTTATCTTTGCAAGATTGCTTTGATTAACGATGTATCGAGGTTTTGTGTTTATTATGGGAACACCATCCCTAACTTTATGACGTCGGATAAAGTAAATGTCAATATTATTGCTTGTTTTGTTGTGACGGTTAGTGTTTATTTATTGCGGTTAATATCGACGACTTTTACCTATAAGCTATAAATCTGCAATGTTTTCTGTTTTATTTCATTCCTAATAGATTGTACTCATAAATAAATTAAAATAATGTGTAAAATAATATAGCACATATTTAATATAAATTGTATTGATGAGATATAAAAAGATTTGATATCATTAAAATGCCAAGTTTTTTGTAAATCACTTCTTATGCTAATTAATTATTGGCATTGCTTACTATTATTATCATTAGCCTTAAAAGGTGTGCACTGTGGGCCCGAATTACTATGGCGTCTTGGCATGCCCCTTTAGAGTTCTCCATAATGTCCTTAAAGATAAGTTTCTTGCAGGTTTCTTCTCATAGGCTCAACCCTTTGCCTGAACCTAGCAACTAACCTAAATGTATCTTCAGTAACTTAGTAAACTCACTAATCCATATATTTTGACGTTCATAAGTGTTACTTTGTGACCTAAATGAATAAATGATTTTTGACTTTGACTTTGACTTTGATATGTGAAGTCCGCCAAGCCTCATTGGGCCAGCATGGCCTAATCATTCTCACACCGAAAACAGGCCCATACTCTGGGACAGTTTAATACAGGGCTGATATTATTATAAATGGATTATGTTACTTATTATATCTATTTCCAGGTGATCTTAGAAGACGTGGAGATGTTGGAGATCAAGCCGGACATGTTCACGCACACGTCGCAGTACTTCGACCTGATGTTGGAACTGTGTGAGAAGCTCATCAAAGAAGGAAAGGCGTTTGTCGACGATACCCCCGCCGAGGCCATGAAGAACGAGAGAGAACAGAAGATTGACAGCAAGAACAGGAATAATTGTATGTATTTGAGTACTTTTTGTAACATCCTCTGATCTTAATACTACAAGTACTGCTGGTGATAGCACCCGATTTCTGAAAGGCAAATCTATACAAAACTTAGTTGACAGACATTCAAACAGACTGCTTTGATTGGCTGAAAGAATTAGTAACAGCCAATCAAAACACTTGATGAGTTTTATTTTGACATGTTGTTGATAAGATGTACACAAACCAGGTGACCTTTAGGTTTTTGGAAAATTCTAATAAGGAATGACGATTTTGAAGAATTAAGGTTGTTGCATTGCTAATAATTATATTACAATATAAATAAACAATGGTTAATAATAAAACAAGTTTTAGTTAGCTGCTGCATAGCTGCACGAAATCTAGGAATGTTTCCGTAAACGAAAATGTCCGCTACTCTATAGCATGCGTAATAAGTGTAATGTACCTCTGTCTATTCTTCCACGGATATACAGGCGAGAGTCTACATTAAGATTTAATATCAGTGTAAAGTTTTAATGCATAAAATCATATTTTTCCTAGAAAACATCTTTTGCATTTAAAATACCAATCAAAAGTTTTAGACATTAATTTTAGCTTTCATTAGCCTAAATATAATAATAACTCCCTTTCAGCTGTAGAAAAGAACCTGCAACTGTGGGAAGAGATGAAGAAAGCGTCGGACATCGGCGTGCAGTGTTGCGTGCGAGCCAAGATCGACATGCAGTCCGCCAACGGCTGCATGCGCGACCCCACCGTCTACCGCTGCAAGCCCGAGACGCACCCGCGCACCGGCAATCAATACAAGTACGTGTAGCACCCTCTAGCTCTGGTAAGAACGTATCTGGCGGAATATGATCGATCAATTGGTCTGTATGGAAAACGTCGCCATTGCCGCCACGCCGAGTGTTGTAGGTTCGATCGCCATAAGAGACAAAAATTTGTGTGATCCACAAAAGGTTGTTCAGAGTGAGTGTTCCTTGTAGCCCTTGTTTAAATCTTCGTTAAGCCTACCGCGACACAGAAATTATACCGAGTGCGGGCGTGGTGTTAGAAAAATGATGTTGATTGAATTTTATCTACCTTTTTAAATATACTTTGAAATTCTTTCAATTAACCCTTCGAATACTAATATGACGTTTGTGATAACCGGCCAATCATGACACAACTCTTTCTTTCTAAAAATTGTTACGTTCTGTCTAAACATATTTTCTCCATATCGAAACATCGATTTATTAATACTTATGGATGTGAACACTTGGTATCCCTTTAAGCATATTGCATGCGTAAATTGTGAGTTTGACATAGTTTAAAGATTTCATAAGGAAGGAATGAAGAAAGCTAAAAAAAATTACTATAGAATTTCAACCAATGGGAGACGACAATCCTAACTCATAGGTATTGTAAATGCGAGTGAGTGCGAGCGAGCGAGTAGTGTAAGATTATTTATTACACTTTCACGCCTTAACTACTCGATCGATCATCATGAAATTTAGCATACACGTTGTCAGGGGTACAAAAAAGGACTTAGGGACCTTTCATCCAGAAAAAAAGTACTATTACTAAATTAACCTACATTTTCGCGAGCAAAGCTGCGGGAAAAAGCTACTTAGGTATAGATTAAAGTATTGTGTCTGGACACAGATGCACGAATTACAATAATATTTCTTACATATATTTTCCAGAGTATACCCAACGTACGACTTCGCCTGTCCCATAGTGGACTCTATCGAGGGCGTGACGCACGTGCTGCGGACCATGGAGTACCACGACCGAGACCCGCAGTTCTACTGGTTTATCGAAGCACTTGGCATCAGGAAACCATACATTTGGGAGTACAGCCGGTAAGGAACAATAAACATACATTTTTTGTTTAAGAACTGACCACCTAACTTGTTCTATGCATATATAATGTCTCTGTATATCGTCTAAAACTGGTGGCCAGCTTATTCTACATATAGATGTGATATTTCTCTGTATATTTTGTATTTGGTCGTGTAGAAGTTGGGGTATATTATAAATCTAAAATTCAACTTGTTCTAATCTCAAGGTATCTGCTTGCGTATCCTTAGAGAGTATACAAAAATAAACTGAACCTTTCTATAACATTTGTACTACCCATTGCTGTTGCGCATTAACCTATATATGCAATTCTGTTATTTGAGTGTTAATAACCTTTTTTCAATTTCCATTTCAATTTTTGAAATTGATTTTGAATTTGAATCTTATAATTTGTATATTTATGTTACAGATTGAGTATGACAAACACGGTGCTCTCTAAGAGAAAACTGACGTGGTTTGTCGAGCAAGGTCTTGTAGATGGCTGGTAAGATATATTTATTACACTTGTAATTTGTATTATATAAAAAAACATGTTTGATTTAAAAAAAAAATTTGGTATAGAAAATAATTTATTAATTTTAATGTAAAAAAGCGTGGGGTGGGGTTATCAAAATATCTTAGAAAGCATCTAATAAATTCTTATCTAATAAAGCGTGTATTTTAGTTTTCTTAAACTTTTATATTTTATTTTTTTAAACTTATTTATTTTTATATCATTTTCTAAAATATTGTATTGTCATCGGTCCTCAATAAGTGTATAAAGTTTCAAATCAATCCGTCGGTATGAAAGAGGTGAAAATCATGTTCAAAGATGCCGTTACATAGATTCATAGATACATAGACACATAGATACTATACATACCAAGCTAATAAAAGCGTATTAATAAATAAGATTTTCGCTACAACCCATATAATGGATATTGTTTAAAAAGACAACTACCGCACTAGAATTAATTCCTGTATTGCGGGGTACTATTCAAACATTCATACAAAGAACACCCAGACTCGGAACAACTATTTGGGGATCACATAAATTATTGTCCCGTGTGGGATTTGATTTGAACCCACAACACAACACTCAGCGCGGCATGGCGAGGCGACCACTTAAGCCACTACACCATTCATGCAGTCAAATCCGTGGTAGTTACTGTTGGTTGATCTTATTCAAATTGAGTAGCGTTATTGTTTTTCTGTCGCCGGCGACATTATTTCCCGTGCATGCGTTTGTAAAATGCATTTGCATCTATATATTATAACTAGTATTTCGCGTGGTTGCGCAGGCCGCAAGCGGTCCGCGAGGGAGGAAGGACAAAAAACTAATTTTAGATTCGAATTCAGGGATCTTGAAAACCACCGAAGTCAAAAATTAAGCGCCTTAGGACCATTGGGGTCACTGATGACCCCCAGTGACCTTAAAATGACCTTTTCTGGAAAGATCTCGTCTACCTCTATGACATTTGTTGAAACACACCCCGCCTATCTCTAACCGTTTCGGAGATATTAGAGATCAAATTTGTATGGCGGCCATATTTTTTTGTATGGAAGCCAAATTTTTTCGCCCTCCCCCTAAAAGTTGCCAGGATTTTGGGAAGATTTTATTCGAAAACGACTCCCGTAGATATCACCGTTTCCGAAATCCGATGGGGTACTAGCACCTGAGCTGACCATCCGAAGATCAGGCATTTTTCCGGATCCTCTGAACAATTCTTTATACAACGCTATATTTCCTTTTACCTACGACTTCCCCTTGTACTTATATTTAAGTTTATATAATGTGAATATTAATCAATTCGGTAATAGTACCGAATTGATTAATATTCACATTATAAACTATTGCCTAAATAAAATTAAAAAATGCACTGCTATAAATAGTTATAGCATTGCATTTTAATTTTATTTAGGCATATTGAGTAAGGTAAAATATGATGTGTCAAGGGCAGGCGATGTGCTGTTACCAAAGCTCAATATTTATAGGCAAATTTTGTTTAATTAATTTTAAGGCTTTGTTCAATTTTGGAATATTACCTAAAAGCCTAACGATTTTATTTACGTATTGGCTTAAATTACTTGTTTTCTATCTATTGTTCTATTTTCATTCAATGTAGGTAGTCGTATGTATAGCATGCCGTTTAACGATATTCGTTTGGACATTGCAATTGACATAACCAATAACAAGGGCCATGCTGTCATTGTAGGTATCTTTAGAAATAAGTATTACCAACTTACGAAAAAAATTAAGCTTTATAGGAATGCAATGGCGGCAATTAGGCGAGCTAATTAACTCGGTGTGTGTCGGCTCTCAAACGTATTTGGCAAACACAGCAGGGGTTCACAAGGTAGACTGACGATCTGATCGCGGGAAGTGGTTAGATGCTGGCGACCCATGACTGGTCTGTGTGGAAAACCTTTGTTCATCAGCACTCATAACTATTTTTATGCTGTATATATACGTGGAGGCTTATGTCCAACAGTGGATGTCTTTTGGATGAGATGAGGGCACACAGTACTACATCTTTTTTGCTAGAGGTTTCTAAGCATGTATTAAGCAACAGCATGTTGTTGTGTGCAGGGACGACCCGCGCATGCCGACGGTGCGCGGGGTGCTGCGGCGCGGCATGCGCGTGGAGGGGCTGCGCCACTTCATCCAGGCGCAGGGCTCCAGCCGCTCCGTCGTGTTCATGGAGTGGGACAAGATATGGGCCATCAACAAGAAGGTAACTCATACTACACTTTGTAGCCTGAACCTTTTGAAGTACCACGCTAGTTTGTACATTAGGAAATTAACTAAAGAAATCAAATTTAAAACTCTATTTTGCTATACAGATTTTCGGTACTCTGAGCTTCATTTATATAAATATAATAATATGAGCCCTGTATTATCGTCAAGTATCGAAAGAATACGTTTGCCTGCTAAAAATTCTGGCGCCAAATGTCGGCCGGACATACCGTTGTCGGCAAGCGGCTTGCGGCGATTGGTCGTGAATTTATTCGGTCCAACCACAGATCTAATACAAAACAACCACAAAAAGCATTTTCTTTTGCGCACGTTTGTATGTCCTCTCGACAATTGAGAGGCTGTCCCATTGCTATGCGCGGGCTTCTTCTCCGTGTGAGAAAGGTTCCGCCATAGTCCACCAAGCTGACCCAGTGCGGGTAGGCACACTTCACATATCTTCGAGAATATTATGGAGAACTCTCAGAAATGCAGGATTCCTCACGATATTTTTCTTCATTGTCAAAGCGAACGATAATTAACTATTAGAATTAAACACTTTATACGGATTTTATTGCGTTGTTTATTTTACTTTAAACACTGTTATAACATAATTTTGAAAACTCTAACACTACTATTATTGAATTTTACTACTATTTAAGCTATATATTATTTCTAATTAAAACTATTTGTATTTAAGTTTACACTTTGCCCCGACGTTTCGGTTGCTTTACAGCAGCCATGTTCACGGGGTATAATTATATATATATAGCTTAAATAGTAGTAAAATTCAATAATAATAGTGTTAGAGTTTTCAAAATTATGTTATAACAGTGTTTAAAGTAAAATAAACAACGCGGTAAAATCCGTATAAAGTGTTTAATTTCAATGTATAACATTCGCATAAACATAAGACAATATTAGATAATTAACTATTTAATACGCACATAACTTCGAAAATTCAGAGATGCGCGCCTTGGGATTGAACTCGACCTCTGCGTGGCAGTCCAACGGTCCAACTAAGCAATCGCTACCTGCTAGGCTTAGGAATTTATATTTTAATTATTTTATTTAGGAATCATTTAAATAATATATTTAAATGATTCCTTACTCTATCTAAATACTTTGTCAAAAATCACGAAAGTAATAGTTAAATGTGTCTCAGGACGGTTTTAAGTTATAGCGATGTCATGTTACGCGATCATATTATGACATTTTTATCAGATTAAAGCTAGTTGCTGCTAATATGTACTGCTTTTTAAAACTATTAAAATATGATGTAAAAAAAAAACTGCATAAGTTTTGATTCCTGTATTGCAGAACTTTACAAACATTCAAACATCGGACACAGACAGACTAGGAACATATAATCTATTTGTGTATCATAAACATAATTGTCTCGTAGGGGTACTGAACCCACAACATTCGGCATAGTGGTGCAGTTATAAATTAGATAGATGCGATTTACTTAGTACGATTGGCACGATTGCGTCAGTTCTCTCAATTGAGTTTATAACTAAAAACACATTACGTTTTACTTTTACATGTTATAATACTGTATATTATATTGGCAGGTTATTGACCCGATCGCACCGCGCTACACAGCATTAGAATCGAACCCAGTACCAGTGAATCTCAAGGGTGTGTCCGAGAGCACCTTGTCTGTAGCCCTCCACCCTAAGAACCCGGATGTAGGCAACAAGCAAGTGTGGGTGGCGCCGAGACTACTCATCGACCAAGTCGACGCGAAAACGTTGAAGGAGGGAGAAAACGCTACGTTTATTAACTATGGCAACATTATGATTGATAAGATTCATAAGTGAGTATTTAATTTAAACTTAGTTGCGTACTTATTATTTATTTATTAACATAAGGACCGCCAGTGGTTATAACCACAATACATGACTATAAATACATGGTTTTAGGTTTTTGTTGGTTGTTTAACCTTTGAAGGCAGCCACTGCGTGCACTAATTGAGCTAAAGAGCAGTAGAATAGAAACATTATCACAATATATTTAGATATACATTTTGTGAGTGGCTATCGAAAAGGTTGTTTGCACCAGAAAAATTATAACAAATAGTAAAAAAATAGAATATTATGAACGTACATATTATAATAATAAAATAAAATAATATATATAATAACGCTCAGATTAATCATGACAAACAATAAATAATTAATAAAACTTGTTAGTACTAGACCTATATGTCAACTATATTTGAAGTTTCAAGGTCTCATATTCAGACCCTGTGTTTCTACTGATAATATCCTCATAGGAAAAAATATGATACTATCTAATGCGACAATGGCCCTAGGGCCCGCGTAATTTTATTTGCAATCTCCTCGAGACCAGCGAGGTAGCTTTATTAATAAAATATATCCTAAATGTGCCTTATTTCATATAACTAAACTGGCAAACAAGGCTAGATACTTGTAACACCAGAATTATCACAAGCGCGTTGCCAACCCTTTAAGTAGTCACTGTATTGCCACCACAAAAGCAAGAAGGTCCTTACTGACAGCACAGCGACCTATTAACAAACCTAGAAACCCTATCTACCGCAGAAAAGCAACAGAAGGTTGTTTGGCTGCGATCTTACATGAGTTCTATCCTAAACTAAAACCGAGTTTTAAACTAAGATCCTGAAACACTCTTTCACTGAAATTAAACTATCTTATACGAATTTTATCACGTTGTTTATTTATTTATATAATTTTCACCGTCGTAGTGTAATAGTTTCAAAATTATGTACGTAATAAATATGTCAAATAAACAACGTGATAACGTCCGTATAAAGTAGTTTAATTTCAATGAATAACATATCTCTCTTTACTTTTTAACAGATCTGCTGATGGCACGGTGACTAGTATAGAAGCGACACCGAACTTGGACAACAAGGATTACAAAAAGACTCTCAAACTGACCTGGCTGGCCGACACACCGAAGTCGCCACAAGTCGAGGTGTACTGTGTGTACTTCGACCATATTATCTCCAAGCCAGTGCTTGGCAAGGATGAGGACTTTAAGCAGTTTATTGGCCACCAAACTAGGGTCAGTACCACAAATGTACCATTTGCCCCTTAACCTTGAAAAAGTAGGAGTGAACCCTACTTAAACCTAGCAACCTAATCGAGTTAGTCACTTTACCATTAGAATACCCTGAAAATCACAGTTATACAACATTTGTTGTACTGATATATTAATCAGACAACCTCTTTAAAATCTGGCGTTTATGAAACGGTTGCTTTTTCATGCTATGTTCATACTAAACTTTATCAAAAACTTACAAGAAATTTAGCTGTGATAACGAAACAAACTATATACATATATTGCTGTTAATGAACATCAACGAAGTAGACGAACACTCTGGACCTGTACTAATCAAGCTACTTGCCGGTACTTTCAGTATACACAAAAAAAATTCCTTATCTTATTTATTAAACAAAGAACTCATTATAAAATTATTTAGCTACTGCTATCAGACTATATTTCTGTGCCTCCTGTGATGAGTGATATAAGTCGAGTTGTACCCTTTTTGTAATTGTTACATATTATCAGGAAAAAATTAGAAATTTTTTGATCTAACTCGCGTTCTTCTATCTATCATAGTTCCTGAGATAATTTTATGCAAAGTGATATAAATGGCAAGAATTTTTGCAAAAATATCGTGAATATAGATATATTTCAAATTGTAACCTCTACAAGTAATTGCTGTACACATTATGTTTCGTGTTTCATGGTATAAGTGCGGCTTTTCTTAGGAATTCTTCTCAGGTTAAGCATTTAATCAAATGCTTGTAAATAGCATTAGGATATCCTTACGAGCTCTTATCACTTTTATCATCATGCACGAATCAAGTAATCTCACACAACGTTCACAGTACACACTTCACAGATCTCTTAGTCATGTATGATGTATCTGCATTTTAGACAAATAAATATATAGTGCCAGAAACATCTTTTCAGACATGAGGCTTATGACGCTCATTACGTCACGAGCGTCGTTTTATTTTTGTTACTAATTAGTAATTACATACATATTCATAACTAATATTTATTTACTTCATACTTACCTATTACTTTTTCAATGTATTATTTTAATAAAATAGTATTTATTATGCCACATTTTCTTTCATGGCTATCTGTTTATTTAATGTATGTATTATTTATTTCTTTATTTTGAGTGCACTATTGGCGGACCAAACGTTCATAATTGTGGTGTTCGCTGAAAATCAGCGCTGTGTAGTGCTTGCAAGTTGCAGCAATGCGAGTGCCACAGCATTATGCTGAGCGCATCACCGTTGTTTTTGTGCCGTCAGGTGGGACGTGACGTTCTTCACTTAATTACGTTTTGTTGTACACACATTTTAATAATAATTGATGATGCATGCCGTGGCGTAGCGTGAATGTCAGCTGCCCGGGGCGGAAGAAAATTTTACCGCCCTCCTATTTAGATATTTCAATTCGAATGAAAAAGTTAATTTAAGAATTTTTCGGCAGTTATCATTATTGTGTATTTTTCATCTGCCCATTTCTCTCGTTCGTCATGAAATGTTTAAAATATTTACGAATTATTATTATTGTTTACTGTGGAATTTTGCCGCCCCCTAAATGTGCCGCCCCTGCTGCCCCTACTACGCTACGCCACTTGCATACCATGCATGTCATGATGGTGCAAAAATAAAAATCATTTAATTTCATTTCAAGTGTGATATATATTTATATGCACATTTATTTTTTCATCTTACACGAATACAACTTATAAGAGCAATATAATTTAACTGTAGCTGTATCATTTATCACGTCATTAGAGTATGCAATAGAAATAAGTTAAATAAATGAATAAATAGGTTTAACCTATCCCACTTAGAATGTGAACTAGATTTTTTCAATCTTGTTTTTGTTCTCCTGTAGTTTTGATTTTTGACTTGTATCACTTTTCACAGGAGGCACACACTTTTTACTAATATCATAAAGCTAAAGAGTTTGTTTGGTTGAACGCGCTAATCTCAGAAACTATTGGTTTGAATTAAAAAAATATTTTAGTCTTGTATAGCCCATTTATCGAGGAAGGCTATGGCTATATAACATCACGCTACGACCAATAGGAGCGGAGCATCAATAAAAATGTTGTAAAAACGGTGAAAATTCTCTTATGTGAAGCAGACGAAGACTAGACTAATAAATTTAGATGACGGAAAAAGTAAAACAAGGCGTAGATGTATACAGAGACTATAGTCTCCAGCTATCAGTACACTAAATTTGTTTACTAAATAAGACAAATAACAAAAATATACTATACCTACAATTGTTAGTAGACTAATAAGTCAGCCGCTTATTGACATAATTAAAATGGATGCAATCCTTTATAGTGGGAAATACCAATGCTTGGCGAGCCGGAGTTACTCAAGCTCAAAGTGGGTGACGTCATTCAACTCCAAAGACGCGGTTTCTTCCGAGTGGACGTAGCCGCCGCTCCCCCTTCCCCGCAAACCTCGAGGACCACCCCTCTCGTACTGTTCCATGTACCAGATGGACACACTAAGGAGATGCCTGGCCAAGTAAGTGCTACCTTTTATTATACCTCATTGCTAGTTGTTTATTTATTAGATTCACCAACAGCTGTTACAACAATACATTCACTAAAAGCATATCATTTTACAAAATCATATATGTACAACTAATTATAGGTGAATACAACATGCATTAAGTTAACATAACAAAGTAATAAAAATTTAAATTATTGAATTATCAAAGAAATACACACAAATATGATGAAAATAAAAATTAATATGTATATTGAGATTAGAGATCAGGGAGATCAGGGTGTAAATTTAATCAATTAACATAAATATAACTAGAAATTGATATAATAGATTATATAATATAATACATTACAATACAATAAATTCCTCAACTGTTAAGTATCTTTCCAAAAACGGATTTACGAAAATTGATTTAAAATAATAGTTATTTAATTAACTGCAATGTTTTGGAGTCGGCGAATTTAAATCGTAGTTCGAAAGGGTGAGTATTACTGGAGAGCGAGGAAGCGCTTTATACGTAAAGCGATCGCGAAACGTTTAACGCGTTTGGCTCTGACTGGTTAAGAGCTTGGAGCGGGCCAATCGGAGCGCCGAACGTCATAAACATGTCGATCGCGTAAAACAAACTCGAACTAGGCACTCTTGTAATCTACGTTCCAACTGTTTCTCTCGGCGGAGCAGACATTTTGTATATACGGCGTGGATTTACGTTTGGGCATACTGATTTTTAAATTTCACCATTGACGATGGCCTGATACTTGTGTTTCGGCCATTTGCGGACGATCGAATGCCTCGATTCTTGGGTATAGGAGACTGTTAAATGTTTTATTATATAATTTTCGGACTTATAACTTGATAAATTGCTTGCGATACGTAGATGTAATGCTCAGTACAGTAAGTTCAGCCTCTCAAGTTGTCTGTATCTACGTATCGTCCTAGTGTTACGACGTATCTGTATGATCTGCTTCCTACGGCGTTCTAGAAGTAATGATAGCGGCGGATAAGGCAAGTTATTAAATTACTTGACAAATATTATTAAGGATCGCTAAGAATGTGGTGCAGTGGGAAGCCATTTTATACTTATAACATCTTAATATGTTAGTGATCCCAGTGCCGGAAACTGACGAGATCGAAAAATATTATCGTGGGTATACCTCTGAGTTTATGTATACTAATATTATAAAGCTAAAGAGTTTGTTTGTTTATTTGGTTGAAAGCGCTAATCTCAGAAACTACGGGCTCGAATTTAAAAATTATTTTAGTATTGGATAGCCTATTTATCAAGGAAGGCTATAGGCTATATAACATCACGCGACTACCAATAGGAGCAGAGCATAAATGAAAAATGTTGCAAAAGCGGGGTAAATTCTCTTATGTGAAGCAGAGGAAGCTGCGCGGTTCAGCTATATAGCAGAATATTATAAAAAACATGAAATAATAGTAAACTTTATTTATACAAAAAACAAAAATGAGTACTTTTACTTTCTAAACTAACAATAAACTTGAACTTATTAAATGAAATAAAACAACAAATTCTCTAACATTTTAGAAAACTATTTGAACTTTGAATCAACTATTTAGCCTTATCTATACAAAGTGAGTGCAGTTTCGCAAAATATTAAATAATTTAAGTGTACTGAAACAAATTATGGCATATCAGACATATTATCATAAATAAACTCGTTGGCTCCAACAAAACTGATCGGTAATCTGTGCCTTGGGTTCAAAACCAACATTTGTTCCAACAGTTTGAATAGCATCTCGATTTTGTCCAAATCTTCGGTTATTTGCCATTGTGTCCTGTACGGCCTCCAATCTCTATTGTAAGACGAGAACAGCTTATGTCGAAGCTTATTATTTATACCGTAAAATTTTACGAAAACCCATTTCTGAAAACAACATTAGATTACTATTTTTAACTTTTAATTGCTAAGACTCATTTATGATGTAAGAAAGACGACTGCGCGGCTGGTGTATGGTTTTTCTACTGTTAAATCCCCAAGTGTGGGTTAGACTATTACACAAGTGTGATCTATAATTTGTTATTCTGTATTCGGGTGTTGGTTATAAAAACCAATACAATAGTCATACATAGAGATATTCCTTCCAATACCTAGTGTATAAAAATAAAAACTAACTAAATAACAAAGTCATTACCGACTAATTGTAGGCTACATATCGATCTACACTTTACGGTAATAGCTTCAATCTGGCAGGCTGTATGGAAGATTGTTTACTAACATTGTAATATAAAATAAATATTTTCCAGTTCATTACACATTATGTTGGTCGTACCTCATTGCCCAGTAGACGCTTAAATTGAGTATCCATAAAGTGCACATGTCGTAACCTGCATTGCTTCAACATTTCATAATCCAGCGCTCCCAATGTGCAGAGTTGTTTATACAGGATATCATTATTAAATCGCCCCGGGAACAGCCTAATGCCCGTAGCCATTTCGTACATGACGAGAGCAGTAGCCCACACGTCGATCCTATAGTCGGCATCATATCCTAGTATTATCTCAGGGGCCCGATAGCTAGCTGTGCCAGAACTCGGTAAAATACGGATATCATAATTGTAGCCAGATCGATCGAAACTGCATAGTTTCAGTTTGTCATTGGTACTGTTCAGCAGAATGTGACTTGGTTTTATGTCTGAAACAAGAAATTAATGCGTATTAGTATTGATTTAACTTTGAGTGTCACATTTAGCTAAGCATCTTCTATTTATACATATAAGTCGATACACATTTGCCAGATTCTGATTAACTCTATTGTTCAAGACTGTTACAAATATTTTGGTGTTAGAGCAGTAATAGTAAAGAAACAGTTGATATAACCACAATTCATAAAAAGTGAGAATTACGATTTAAAATTCAGTTCTATGTTCAGCTACTTACATATGTTGCTGACTGTACCAATGTCAATATATAGTTACTATAATACTTTAGACTTGAGAGATTTTACGCGTTTTAAGATTTAGGGCAAACTAACAATCATATATTGTGTAAAAGGAAGTCTTGCAATCTAAATCGTACCACTAAATCTTAAAATAAAAGTATATGTACCTGTATGTATGATTTCGTTATTTGTTAACATAGTAACAGCTGCGACCAATTGTCTTGCTAGAATCTGCACCAAATCTATATGAAAACATTTTCCGTTTTCCACTAACGCTTCCTCTAAGGTTTTAGGATAATAATCCGTTAGGAAACACCACTCCCCAGAGAAATTGAAGCACTCGATCAATTTTATAATGAAAGAATTATCGCCAGATGTCGAATTCTGAAGATTCGTTAGCATTTTATCTTTGCATATGCTCGCACTTCGGTATTTAGTCCTGAAAATATTTGAAAAGTAAACTTTAAATCGAGTCCAATCTAAAATATTATTACTTATATAAAGTAGAATATACATACTTAACTACTTTTAAAGCGTAACTTTCTCCAACAGTGTCTCTACATTTATACACATTGGAGAAATACCCTTGGTGAACAAGCGTCGTTACAGTGAGCTTAACATTTAGATATTCTAATATCCGTAGTTCTAGATCCTTTATATATCGATTATTTAAGCTAGGTGATATTGTTTCATCAATACTATTTGTCTGATCTAATTCCATATTTATCTTGTATCTCACAGTTTTATTTTTAACCGTCGCAGAAGCATTAATCAATTCAATATTATCAACGACATTTGAAATAAATTTCTCGTTAGAATAAACTTTTAATTGCCTGGTTTTAGAAAGTTTATCTGTTTTATTCGATTGAGTATTACCATTGGAATTTGGCTTTATTTTTGTATTCTCAATATTCTTATTGCTTAACTCATTTGAGAGTTTCAGTATTTTAACATTAGCAGCATTTGTATCATTTGTGACTGCAGTAACATTTAGCGAATGTTTACTAACAGACTTTATGGAGGATTTAATTGAATCGGATTTTGTCTCAATTATATTGGCTTTATTGATTGCCGAATCGTCACCAATTTTATTTTGAACTGTATGTGATTGTTCAAAGTTCAAAGTATTTTCACGTTTAGATTTTTTATCATTTCCTTTATTCATGTCTTCGTTAAAATACTTTATAGATGGAACATTATCTTGGTTCTCTTTTGGAATGTTGTCGAGTGTGTTTTGGAGTGCCAGTTTATTGGACGATTCTGTTTCAAAGTTAGAAACTTTATGACAATTAATAATGTCATGAGATATGACTGAATGTTTATTTTTTATATTTGATTGTTTTCGTGCATTTAAATCTTTTGCACCTAATTCAATATTGTCATTATTTCCAACGGTTAAAATTTCTGATGTAATAATATTTTGGTTTGTGGGTTCTTTTATTTCGAGTAATGCTGTTCTTTTTGTTACAGTGTTGCCATTCTCGATATCTACTATATTTTGTTGATTTTGCTCCGCAGCGATATTTTTCTCCATACCATTTATTTCTTTTTCATGTATAACTTTAGAAGGTTCAATAGTTTGCGTAACGAAGTCTGTTGTGGCGTCTATTTCATTAGATGTTTTTGTTTTGTTTTTTAAATTATTATCTATTTCTTTATTTTGCATTATTTGATCGGATGTTTCTATAATATTTTCTGTTTCTTCTGTATATTTTTTACTTGATGCCGATAGTAATTCAATATTTTCATGATGATCATTTGAATCTAAATCTATTACTTCTTGAAGTATAATTACGTCACTGTTTACACCTTTACCTGTGTCTTCAGTTATATCTATTACTTCGTATACATCATCACAATACTTTTTGGAGCTTATTGTACCTAATTCTTGACTATCGCATTTGTTTATACTCTGTTTATGATTCGATATATCCTGATTGTCTAACTGAGAGAAATCATTTTGTTCATTGGCACCAATTTCAGTTTGGTTATTTACTTCTTTAGAGTTGCTTTCCTCAGCAATCAATCTGAAATAAAGTTCCTTATTAGTTAGTTCTCAAAAGTATTTAAATAATTTTGTCTAAAATACCATAATATTCAAATATTCTTACGCTGTATTTAATTCTTCTTTTTGCATATGTAAATCATCATATGTTAGTGGCGATTTATCTTCCGTTATTTTTTTTATAGACTCTATTTGTGTAGTATAAAATTCATTTGTATCTATATTCTCATCATGGCAATCTTCTTTAGAGGTAATATTATTTTCACATATTGGACTTTGACTTGATACATTCAGGCTTTCAACTATTTCATCTACATTAAAGTCATCAAGAAAACTTAAGTCCTCTTGGTGAGGTGATAGACTACGGTCTTTTGTAGTTTGATCCGAATTATTTGGGTAAGTTGAATTTGGACATACTATATTTATTACCAGTTTAATTATTTTGTTCTTTTTAGGCTTTACTTTATTTACAGTTACTTTTGGTGGTTCTGGTTTAGTATTTTTATCTTGTTTCACAGTTACTTTTACATTTTCGTGTTCGGATGTTGTTGTTTTTATACGTTTAGATTCTTTATGGCTGTCACTTTTAGTTCTTTTACGAGTCAATACTGATCTAAGATCGATTTTATCATCAGATTTGTTTGCTAACTTGCACCTGTTTGTTGTTTTACTTTCGTCATTTAATTTGTTGCTATGCATTTTATTTTGTTTTAAATGTTCATCAAGTTTTGTCTCTGATCCTATTTTGTCTTTCTTTTTATCAAGATTACTATTTAACTGTTCTTTTGGCTCTAATCTCTTCCTCTTTTTTTCTGAATATTGAGTTACCTTTTCATTTATTTGGTCGCGTTTTCTTACTTGTTTTTCATTACTGGCTATTTTTACCCTTGGTTCACCTTTCTTTTTCGTCTGATCTTTAGAACTGGTTGCTCTTAACTTTGGCTCACTTCTTTTTACCTTTTCATCTAAATAACTCGCCGTGTTTATATTTGTCTCACCTTTCTTTAGCTTTTTATCTACGTATTTGGTTGCTTTTAAAGATGCCTCTGCTCTTTTTTTATTTCGAACTATGTCACTAGTTACTATTTTCTTTGGCTTTTCAATCGTTTTTCTTTCATCAGTCTTATTAGTTAATGTTATTGAGTCTGCTTTACTCTTTTCCTTATGTCCTAAATGTTTCGATATTTTTCCTTTTATCCGTAAACTATTATTTTCGTTAGATTTGTTGTCTTTGTTTAATTTAAGTATTTTTTGTGGACTGGGGCTGAGACTTTTGTAACAACTTCGTAAAAATCGCTGGTATGCTAGATATCTTTTTAAGGCATCTGGACTTAATTTACTTTTCTTTGCTTTTGAAAGTGATTTACGCTCTAATAAGCCAGGGTTTAGTTTGGTTTTTTCTCGGCAATCAGAAATCAGAATTCGTTGATAATTACGCTCTAATTTATGCGTGCTCTTAGAAATAGTCTTACTTAATTTACCTAATGATTTCTTAGCAGTTTCGTTGATATCACTTTTAGATTCCAACTCTCTTTTATCTTTTTCTGTATCGAGTCTTTTCTTTATTCTTTCTGTTCTACATCTTAAGTGTTTTAAATCTTGCCGGCTTATGCAATCTTCTTTGTATTTATTATTGCCAGTATTATTTGACTTGTCATAACTATTCATATACCTTTCTTCAATAACGTTGCGTAAATCCTCATATTTATTATATTTATTAATTACCTTAGATGTAGTATAAGCGCTCATCTTATCAACAGACAAATCATTTGACCTTGGTATCATGACAAGGTTATTATGTAGTTGATGCGTGGGTATCCCTGGGTCTACTACATCAAAACCGGTATTCCTATGGTGTGAATATATCGGTTTATTATAGAATTCTATATTAGTATAATTATAGTTAGGTACTTTTTTATCGTGTTCTATGCTCTCGGTCCATGTGGAGTATGAACTCGAAGGATTGTTTGTAAGACTATTAAACCCTGTTAAATTAACTAAGTTGTTCGGGCAGTTATATTCAGACCACGATGGACATATTAGTTCATGTTGGGTTTTAATTGCTGGTGGGATGTAGGGATTGCAGACCTGTAAGAAATTCAAAGATATTTTTGAGGCGATCTTGTATTTCCTTAAGGGATATATGTAAAAAGTGTAAGAATATATTTAGGGCTTTATAGTAAATACAACAAATTATCATTCGTTTCAGTTGCCTGAAGCCCAGAACCTAGTAAGTTACCTAAATGTAAATTCACAAAACTTAGTAACTCATAAACTTCGAGGTTCATAATTGTTATTTTGTGACCTAAATGAATAAAAGATTGTAGACTTTGACGCTGGTAAAGCTATGCCTAGTAAGTACTTCTTTTACCAGCTAAGTTTTACGTACCAAATAATAGGGACGAACCTATTGCTAGTAGTAAAAATTTCGTTACCGCAATATTACTTTGCTCGACTTATAACAGCCAATGAGAGGGCAAGACGACGAATGTCCACATTACCTTCCGTATCTACAGTTACTATACAATATGTTAATTAATGGCAACAGGTAAATGAAAATTCATATTATTGTTTAGTTAGTGTTACCTTGACATTCATAAGTATTACTTTGTGACATAAATGAATAAAGTTATTTTGTTTTTGATTTGTAATAAAATGCCTTTCTCCAAACCCGTTAATCTATCTAAACCATTAAGAGATTTTTAAAAGCATATCTGTGTAAAATAATATACTTATTATTTTACACAGATAGGTAGAATCCAAATTTTTCGTACAATGTTGTCATCTTTCAAGTTCTTAGTGTTATACTTTACTTTTAATAAAGTTTAAGTGTGTGTAAAGAGTGTTACTTTGGCATATCCGTTTATTATTATTAATTAGGTAATGGCTTTTGCCCGCGGCTTTCCTCGCTCAGGAATAGTATTTTTTTCTGAATGAAAGGTACAATGTGTCCTTTGTTATATCCCTGACAATGTGTATGCGAAATATCATAATAATCGGTTGAGTAGTTAAGGCGTGAAAGCGTAATAAACTCACATGGCATAGTTCGGCGTTTCATTTGATATTTTTGATGATCACTTTTCCAGTTTCGCGTTGCATGTTTTTTATAACTGAAAACGTGTATTATTGAAGTATCAAAAAGGTATGTAAATACCGAGCAAGGTATGTAAATACGTTACCACCGCATTGTGATTTTTTTTTTGTTTGTATGACCGCTCTGGTATTACTATTATTACCGTTTTATTGCTACGCCTTGCGTTAGTTAACATACTGCTTATAATCACGTCTACGGTGTTTTACATCCTCAAAGTGTTACGCAGAAGTCAATAACACCAAAGTTTCAGAACCTATATTTGAATCACATGCAATAAGAAAAGAAAGTCTAGTACGTAAAATTCCAAACGTTTTCACTCCGTGGTACCTACTACTGCAGATTACATAACAATTTGGCAGTGATTATAATGTAAAACAACGCTGCAAATGCGATCATCGGCGTCAGCAAAAATAAGATCATAGATCAATCAATCTATCGATATGTAGAGAAGAGAACAATCGATTATAATGTAGCTTTGTTTGACTTGGTTTCACTACCTAAATATTAGAAACCGTACACACCTATAGTTTAATATTTAAATCGTCAAAATACTTTGCCAATGCAACAAACAGGGCCGAGCGATAGCTAGCTAGCAAAGTAATCGACATCGATATATGACACGCTTGTTTCTAACATTTATTTATTAGCACATTCTGATTTCTGGCAAAATTATGCCTCAGTGGTGCAATGATAGCAATTATGCGAATGCGCATGGGATAGAGTTCGATTCTCGGGTCAGGCTAATAATCCAAGAGTTCGTGACGATCAGACCTACGTTATTTTATAAAACCTGAAAATTTCTCTAATCCAAACCTTATAGTCGGGAATTGTTTTCACCTGTATTAGGGGTATAGACAGAGAAACTTTTAGGTTTTATAAAATAACGAAGGTCTGATCGTCACGGGCTCTTGCTCTGTAAGTGTTGAGTTTTACTGCTAAGAAATTCATAGTGGCAGCACAGTCTGGCAAGCTAGCTAAAGGCTCGTCCCCTGTAATACGTGGGACCGAGAAACAAATAAGTTAAATGTGGGAGACTAATATAATATCTGCCTTAATTATAAACTGTCCTACAGCTGGGCAGAGGCCTATTCTCGGCGGGTTGTGCCATAGTCCACCACGCTGGCGGCCTAGTGCAGGTCCATAAATATTATACATTTTTAAAAACATTATGAAGAGCTCTTACATTATACATTTCCTCACGAAGTTTTGCCTCGCTGTTAAAGCGAGCGATAATTAACTATTTTATACATAATCTCGAAAAGTTAGCTGTCCGTCAGCTATAAAATGGTAGTCGACCCTCTCTGCGAAGCAGTCAAACGATCGCCTACAACGCAATACTGCTAATAAACGGCACATTTCTGTGTAGGTACTACTGAACATTCCTAATAGAACCTTATAACACCCGGGAATTGAACCCGGAACTATGCACAAAAGTTACTAACTACCGCTGTGCCACCGAGGCAACAGGTTTCACATTGAAAAAGATGTAAATAGTATCAAACTTACGGTTTCAATTCCTGCACAAGTCAAACATTTAATTAAGTATGTGCATGAACATGGATGTTTGTCTTGGTCTAGGTGTTTCTATGTATAATATGTATGTATTTACAAAAATAAAAGTATACATAATATGGATAAACATACATATATTTTATATATTATATATATGTTTATCTATTGACTAGTACCCATAGTACGAGCTCTGCTTAATTTGGGCTAGACGGTATTGTGTGTATATGATAGAATATTATATTATTATATTTATAAATCATCGATTTATGTTAATGACCTATGTTTTACTTATGGAACTTCAGTCATTCGCGTTTTAGGTAGATACATTACTTCAAGTAAGCATTAAACAGCTAAACAAATTTAGTTACCTCATGAGGGGTATGATATTTATGAGTAAAATATATTTACGCAAATTATGTTGTTGATACATTTTATATTTTATTGCTGACTCAAAACTGAAACTCAATATAACTGAGCACGACATAATGATACATACTAGCTGTCGCCAAGTGGTCGAAATTCGTTCATAATTGTTTAAAATTTTAAGTTTGGTCGTTATTAAGTTTTTATTGTCTAGAACTATACCAAACTATATACCCTTATAATCACATTTCATTTAGATTTCGCCAAGGCTATACAGGTTAATTTACCGATCTTTTTCAAACAAATTATTATTTACTTAACCATAGTCTTTCATGGACGATATTCCTAAGCTTGATAATTTGTTTTCCTTTTTGTCATTATTACATATAAATAAGGTATGTAACCATGGTTACGAAGAATTGTACGACATTAGTCGAACAATGCCTAAATATGTAGGTACTACAAACGCGATTCGACTGCGTGTGACAAATTAATGCATGGTTGTGTGCGTGTAGTGTTTTTTCATCAATTTAATGCATAATAATGCATATTTATAAAAATATAAGGATTCGCCATTCCTTCTCCATATAAACTTTAACTGTACCAAATTTCATACTCTGCCGTCCGCACAATTTTCGTAAAAAGAGGTACAACGTTTTTGCTTCACGTATTAATATATAGATTTATTAATTTTATGATACTAATTATCTACAAGAACTTATACTAAATAAATAAATAATGTCTGCAAGTCCGAATTAGTGTCAATTACAGCGGCCCATTTTATACGTAGACTAGCCGAGATATAATCCTAACTAATATTATAAATGCAAATGTGAATTTGCGCAGAAAAAGTTACGCTTTCACGCCTTAACTGCTCGACCGATCAACATAAAATCGCATACATATTGTCAGGGGAAAAGAAAAGGACATAGGGTACCTTTCATCCAGAAAAAGTACTGTTACTAACCTGACCTACATTTATTCGAGCGAAGCCGTGGTCAAATCTAGTTGTACACAATGATATTACCTATATATAAAAAGATTATATTATATATAAAAATAATCATTGGTTGTAGATAAATATTCGCACCAACACAAGAGTAACGCGACCGGAGAGAGATCAGGCACAGGCACCAACCGGCTTTATATAGGTACTTGCCAAGCTTTGGCTAAGTGCTTACTGGTGCTATTGAGATTTTCTTGACAGGAAATACTATAGGTTTTTGTTTACCCAATTTAAAACCTTGACAGCACAGCAGTCGCTTTCACTGCCAATACGCTACCGAGGCAGTTATAAAACTTAAAGACACTAACCTCTGGAACCACCAATCTTATAATATTTTCTTCACATTAGCAACTCCATTTATTTAAGATGGTGGCTGTAAAATTACGCTATCACGTTTAATTATTAGTTAAAGTATCCAGACGTTTTTAGACAAGCGGGAACTCACTGCACACTTTTAATGTTAAATTGTAATTTTATTAGAAACTAGTTGTTATCGAATACTTGGTCTGTATAAACAATATCGTACTTATAAGAACGAATATTATAAAAATGTAGGTGGTTCTATAAAACGCTACAGTCGCGTCATCAGCTTTCGATAGACACCTACATAGATAAAAAAATATGACTAAGGCCGATTTAATCGTAAATAAAATAACATTCGCACTTATACCTACTTACTTGACACCATGCCGTCTATTATTTGCGATGTCACCTGGTACTACGATTAGTTAGGTATTTAGTTTATTAGTACGAATAGTTATTAGTATTACTATTAGATAGAAATAATAGTATTTATTATAATGTTGGTGAATAGAAATAATAGAATGGAATATGATGGCGAGTTGCAGAATACACACTGCGCTGATGGCAGAGCGGCCAGCGCGCAAACATTCGCCTTGTTCCGCGCCGAGTGTTGTTTATGTGAACCAGAAATTATTGTTTCGAGTCTGAGTGTACTGTGTCTGTGATTTGTATGTTTTGTAAAATCCCCCGCGACACAGGATGTGGTCCCTAACGCAGGTGTAGTCATTAAATAAAATAACAATACCCAATAACAGTCACAGCCTTGTGCGAAGAACGTTGGTCTGCCGTACTGCGGCCTCGAGCTATATTCCATGACGCGCATTTCACCAATATCTGGTTAGGTTAGAATCCATAGGTACGCTTGGAAATAACAAGCACATGATAATTACATTAAAATAATCGTAGTTTGGACGGGTTCATAATAATTAACGGACAGAAGCGGTGGTTGGGGCATGACCATCAACAAGTATAAACACAAAATAAAGAGAAACATTGTTCCAAGGAGCTCATTAACCGAAATCATAACAAAACTATTTTCTAATAAAAACCGCGAAGACGCGCGCTCTGTCGCGTCAGTCATCTAGGTACTCTCTAGCGCTGATTAAATAATTTTGTTTCACCTTTTATCGATTGTAACTATTTGTAACAGGTCAATGCAATCGCGTAGGCTTATTAAGCAGCGGGGGCAGGGGGATCGTTACCTATGACCTTCTAGCTTCTACGAAACACTAATTTATCAGTCGTCTATTATTCCTGACGTCACCCTTCTGATATTAGGCACCTACTTAGCGCGGTGAACATGTAACAAGTACGCGCATTTTATCTCGGCCGGATTGAATTTCGTCACAAATGGTTGCGCAGTGCAGTTTTTTGGAACTAATTGGTGACAGGGTGCGGGGTGCGGGGTCGGTAATACCAGCTAGTGACTGACCTATGCATACTCGTTGCGTAACAATAATTCCATAAATATTGGAAAATCGATTTAATCGATTACGATGTAATAGGTATATTAAATAATGTTGTATATTATAAATATCAGATTTAGATTATGATTTATTTTGTTGTAGTCTATTTTAAGTTGAGCAGTTAAATAAATACTATGATATTTTACAAAATGAAATACTTTAAATATTAACATATTATGTTTTAAGAGATTTATATTAAATGTTATAACATGTAAATGTTTTATTAGTTCAGAATGCATTCACAAAAGTAAGTAGGGTTATACGTAGGTACTGAGATAAACCGAAGTCATTATTTCATGTACCTAATATTTTTGAACGAATTTGTTTATGGTAAAAGTTTGTTCGGGGTTAGACCGAGCTTATCGCGGTTTATAGAAATGTATTTGCAAAATCAGATAACACTTTAAAATTTATTGTGAAATGCTATTGATACTCGATATCGCCACCGCACGCGCGCCGCCAACACGAATTTTTATTTTTTAAGGAATCTGCCCACTACTCCTTCTCATACCATGACCGTGCTAGGAACGTGTCAGGCAAAAAAATATTCTTTGTAAGGAAATGTATAATACTATGCCCACTAGACCGTTCCGTCACCGACCAGCAGTTCCTATAGTAGGGCGCGTATTGTGTTGCTTTTCGTGTCTTATACCTACGTTCCTAGCATGGTATGAGACGGTGTAGTGGGCAGACTCCTTCAACGAGCTTTGTATCACAAAACTTCATATATAAAATCTTATTTTATATTACTTACATAGTTAGAAGTATCTACACAGCCATTATAATGCACATTTCCGTAGTTAATCACACATTTATTATCTTGAAATCCAGGTAACAAATAATCCTTTGCTTCTTGTTGTCCAGTAATCGGCAAACCAATATTTGTAGCGGTATTATTTACATGTTCTATTGTTGAAGGCACTATTATAATATTATTTGAGTTTTGATACCAGTTCAAATAAGGTTGCATTGACATGGTCTATAATTCATAAATTATTATCAATAGCATATTTAATATTTATTATATTGCTGTTTATTTGAAATGACATTGGTATTTTTTTGACATTGTTGTGTCGGGGCCGGGGCAATCGCACCTGTGCCCATAGACTAATACAAACGTTTTAAAACTGTAAAAGCTGATTAAGTAATTATTATTTTGATTTAAATGTTAATATCTGCCGTATTATAATTATACAATATCCTCATAACGGGTTAATTAATTTAAAATTTAGTATATTTCGAACGGTGGAACTGTTTTGAATTTTAGGTTTGAAGGTATCAAGGTATTGCGCGTCGAAACGTCGAGAAACCGAATCTACACTGAGTGAAAGAAAGGACGGATTTGAAATGAACGTTATTGAACGAGTGATCATAGAATGACTGAGCTGTTAAATTTGTAAAAACAGTGATGGATGACAGTTTTACAATAAATTATTATCAATAGCATATTTATTATATTGCTGTTTAATAATTTTATAAGTCGCATACTTTCGTTATAATTATGCAAGACAACTTATTATCCTTACTAATATTATAAACGCGAAAGTTTGTATGTATGGATGTCCATACATCCATACATACAAACTTTCGCGTCAAGAGTAACAAACATCCATATGTTTGTTACTCTTTCGCGCAAGAACTACTGGACCGATTGTGATGAAACTTGGTGTGTAGATAGCTGAGGACTTGGTTTAACACATAGGCTATATACCATCACGCTGCGACCCACGGGGGCCGCGCAGTAACCATAAACGCGAGTAAAACCTAGGCACATCTAGTTCTTATATATTATCTTATTAGGTACTATTATTATATGGGTATGACTTACGGTAGATGTACTTGGTATTATTTTGAACTAATAAGGTCTTTGCTCATCAAAGGGACACCGCTAATATAAAAAAAAGTATAATGTGAAAGTGTGTCTGTTTATTCTTTTTTACGCCGAGAAGTACATAATAACGTGTAGACATATAAATAATTTATTGTTCATTCATATTATACGAACACAGTAAGTTCTTAAGATGCAACTGCAGACGGGAGCTATTCGATTATAGTGTAGTTTTAAAATCAATGATTGAAATCTTTGTTTATTAAATGATTTGTTTTATCGACTTGTGACTTTTTATTGGTAGTTATGTTCGTCAAGTTTATAAATTAAACCAAAGCGCAACATTTTCATAGCAAAAATGCTTATTCTGTCGAGTCTTAGAATACTAGACATAATTAAAAATCGTTTGTGTCTGGCCACCAATAAATTACTTCTTAGGCTTAGACTTAATAGGTTAATCTTATAATTGTTGGCATGCTATAATTGAGAAACTATTGTGTCTGCCTCCCGGCCACTGCCGTTTAAGATGAAAAGAATATGATTAAGTATGGTGCTATCTCGGTGTTAGGCTCCACCAATAGTTTCGAACATAAATATTTTTCGGTATTTCCACCTGTTTGGCGCTTGTCCTTACGAAATAACGAAATGGAACGATATTTCTACGATTTTGTTAATGTAAGGAATTTCTCCCGATTTTTTTACCGATTTCCAATAATCTTAGTTCGTATCCCTATTTTTTTTGGGATTCGCCACTGCTTAAACGTCGATCGATGTGTAAACGATCGAAACGAAGAGCTCGCTTAGGAAGCCCGTGGAAGGTTTAGTAGGTAGCACTAGAAAATTTGTAAGAGCAAGAAGGTCAGCCCGCCTAAAATAAAGAGATTTGATGAAATTTATTGCTTTTAACCGAATTTTGATCCAAATATACCGATTTTAATTGGCAGCCTCACCGATTTCGCATTTTGACTTTCGAGACCACTGGTCTCCACAAATTATTGTGGCTGACTGTTCTATTCGCCGCTATAGATTTTCTATGTTTTCAATGTTTGTACAGCTGCCCACGGCACAAGGATTAACTATGTCATATGCCCGTTGTATTTTAAAAAATAAATTTTATTGTTCTCCCTCCCTGCATATTATATATATATATAGGTTTTATACTGTTACTAGTTCTAAGAAGCATTGCCGAGATTAGTATGCGTGTATGTGTGAGTGAACCGCTCGTGTTACACTTTAGGATAGTGTTGCATTTTTCTTTTGATGCCAGTGTTGTTTGTATTAGTGTTGAGTAGGACATGAATTTGAAATGAGTTTGTAAGAGTTGCCTCTTTTTTGTACTGAGCCAGTACAATGTCCCACTTTAAATGAGGCGAGGCGTCTTGAAGCACAGCGGTACATTTGAAGTTATGAGTAATTTTGTCATCTAGTGTTGCTGTGTTGATTGTACCTTACAAAATGAGGCGAGGCGCGTCTTGAAGCACAGCGGTACCTACATTTGAAGTTATGAGTATTTATATTATCTACAATCTTACAAAGTGTGATTAACGTAAAACTAACCACAAAGTATAAGAAGCGAATGTCTTAGGACAATAATGATAATATTTCCGTAACATTTTAAACAACGTGTCGAATGTAACTTGTTTGTGCAAAGCAAATAAAAGCACCTGTCATTTTGATTATTCGATTAAATATTTTATTTTACTAAATAGGCAATAACACAAGTTGATTTCAAAGAAAGTACGATTTATTTAAAAAATAATTAATGTTAAATTGTATAAGTAATATTTGCGAACCTCCGAAGGCATAAAAGTAGATACTATGCATACCTAACCATCAAAAATAATAAACAACTGTAACAAAACTCTAAGTAATAATACAAATTAAATGCTTTAAAACCATAAAATATATGTAATCAAATAAACTTTTCTAAGCCTAACAAAGTCGAAGAAAATGAACAAAAGCGTTAGGTATATCGTAATCTCACTCGGTGACGTATAAGGAAGATAAAACATGCACTATTAAAGTAAAGCATGTGACGTGTTCTCTCTCACTCACTCTACGCTCATGTCATACACGACGAAAGCAACATAAAATTTGAAGTGGTACATGAAAAAATGTTGAGCCTCTCTTACATTAGTATGTCTTGTACGGGACAAATGTCATGCCTCTTGTAAGTCCTACTCAACACTAGTTTGTATTGTGACCAAACATGGTGATCCTGGTATTTTTGTATTATAGGTGTTTATTTAAGTTTGAAGATATCACATTACACTCTTAGTTGATATTTATACCTTTGTTTATAAAGTCCAACCGGATACAATTTAAATAGGAAGCATGTTATCGAAAAAGTAAGCTGTTTATTTTATTTAAATTTTAAATGTTTACTGCTGTTGCGTGTAGGTATGTGCCTGTCCTTTCCGTTGCTACCACGGATGAAATAATTTCCATTTTACTTAACTACGCACATACAGACATAAGATTTTGCGCCTGTATTATCCCGATGGAGTAAGCAAAGGTGTAATGTTCGGGTGGTCAGAAGGGATCTTTATCAATGAGTTGCTGCGCTTGAGCTGTTGCTCGCGGCTTCGCTCGCGTACAAATAGCTTAGGTTAGGTCTAACAAAATTATTATTTAATAAAATATTGCCTATAAATGAGAATACAGATATCTAATGGCGAAAGAATTCTTTAAATCGGTTGAGTAGTTTTTGGGTTAAATCATTACAAACAAACAAACATACATACAAACAAAAATTCAAATCTTTCCTCTTTATAATATTAGTGTAGTTAGAGCACCGATTACGACATCTATTTTAGTGTTCAAACGTATTTAACAATATTTTAGGCTGAACAGAGATGGTACTCGCTCGACTAATCGGACAGGGCTCTATTTTGATGAGTTAGAGGATGCTTTATATTGGGATTCGAACCCACAACACTCGGCTCAATGGTAGCGGCAAGACGACAACGTAAATCATCAATCATTCCATCTATGATACACTTTTACCTTAGTCTGTAGTGTATTAAAACAATTTTAAATATAGCTTAAATAATAAATTACATTTAAAATCCTTATAATATCACACTTATTTGCAACATTGTCACTCGGAACATACTATAAGGCGCAAACGCTCTTAAAGGTCATATCATAGCACACATATCAACTCGGAAACGAATCGACACCGTATTAACTCGAGCCGTGCAGTATTTTTTGTATGAAACTCCCTTCTGCAACGCACACTAATGGGAATCGTAACGTAATCGCCTCGCCTCGGGACAAGCTTGCAGTCCTCGCGCTTACGGCTCGTTATCCCCGCGCTTACGGCTCGTCGTCCACGCGCTCATGTCTCTCCGTGCATTACTGTTGCCGAACGTGCAGTCATTCACAAGATAACTAACAGTCATGTTGCGCGCGTATTTTATTGAATTTGTAGGTTAGATTTCAAACAAAAATAACGATGAAAAGGGATCATTGAAGAAGTGAGAAAATATACAGAGGTATTAATATGATTTAAGTGAGCCCGGCGTAAGCGCGGCGTCGCCTAGCCGTAGCTGAGTCGACGTACCGGAGCTCTTGATCCGCTTTACATAAAGCACTCATGATTGAAAGTTCAATAACCTATCCATTGGAGTTTAATTGCTTCGCGTAGTTTTAAAGTGGTAAAGATTCGGTCAAAGGCATAGATTCTGGTTAAACAGAGCAAAATATTTCAAGCTGATAATTAAATACATACAGTGGGCGTGTAGGTTCAATAATATAATATATGCACAACCTAATAATTTATTAGGCAATAATGGAAATGTATGGTTTGTAAATAAACAACTAAATAGATAAACGCTCCCGATATATTTGAACACAAAAAAGGCATCGTGTACCTAGTGCGAGACTGTTGAACTGCCACGCAGAGGTCGAGTTCAATCCCGAGGCGCGCATCTCTGATTTTTCGATTTTATGTCCATATTAAATATTTATTTATCACTCGCTTTAACAGTGAAGGAAACATCGTCAGAAAACCTGCAAGTCTGAGAGTCCTTCATGTGTTCTCGAAGATGTGTGAAGTCTGCCAACCTTCATCTCCTATACATATATAGAACGTGCCTAAAGGGCAATCTTGAAACTAAGCGCCTTTTTACCTTTTTACTATCCCATAAGTGACCTGTACTAAAGCTGGGAAGTTCTAACAGTCCGCCAACATACTGTAGTAAAGCAACATTATATACTCGTATTAAAATACGAACTGACAAAATGTTGTCACTTGCGTCGTAAGGATAGGGTACGAAACAATTTGTTAAAACCAGTTTCGTTTAACGCTTCTTCTACTATACCAATGCTCACATTTGTATAATAAATTGAATAGAGTATTATCAATATACCCACTAACAAAATTAAAATACACAGCAGCTGTTATAAATTGACTAAGAACATTCGACTATGATATGACAGATAAGCTACTTCATTAAATAATATGTAACTATGAGTTGTTATCATCTATCCAATTTCTATATATTACTACCTATTTTTCAAAATTTATATAATAACATTATAAGGTTAAAGTGTTAAGTGTTTAAACAAATTGTTTTTTAATATTGCTTTTTACGACTTTAAATTTAATCTCGATTTATCAATAATCCCTTAATTGTTCTACACTTATGTAAGTTTTATAGGATATAAGTAGCTATTAATTTCTCGTTGTTATTGTTATCTGTAAATCTGGGGTGGGGACCTGGTGATCTGTATTACAGGTAGGTATATCTATGCCTATCTCAAACACCAGCTTCTTACATAAATGAATTTGTGAAAAATGTAAAGAAATTAGTTGAATTTTATCAATGTATTACATTTACACACACATTATGTAACAACATTTGTAGTGTTTATGTGAAAAGAAATAAAGCAATATATTATTATATACTAAGCCAGCGGGTTGAACTATATTATAGATCAACCCGCTGGCCGAGTGCGGCCTAACTCTTTGAATCTGAAAAGAGTCCCTTACCAAGCATTGGGATAGCTTCTATATAGGGCTGATATTAGCTGATTATAGCGTGCTTGGCAACGCCAATAATATATAAGAACACATAGAGATTGTTCAAACCTCCCTCTTCCAGTCAGATTTCTTCTAACGACTTTTGTAAGATCTCTATAGGGTGGTGATTACTAGCTGTTGGGCTTCTTCCTTACTGGGCTACCATACGCTGATTATAATTACAATACCTAAATACTTTCACATATAATGAAGAAAGAACTTCTAAAAGTCATGTCTACTTTCTGTGACCATTCATTACCCAATACCTCACTAGTATACAGAGACTACTGCTAAGTCATAGCCAAGTCTGTCAGGATCTAATGACTAATTAACATTAAGTTTTATGCCATACTACGGTCCATTACAAATTAATATTGATATTATTTCAAACCTGAAATGTTTCTTTCATATTATTAATTTATTCTTTATTTTAATAGGTAATTTAGTTTTATATAGACAGTAACGTAATATATTATAGATATAAATATTTGAATATTTTATTTAGCTCGGTATGTAGGTATATTATTACATATATGTATTACGAATGGTAGTATCTACATATATAAGACATAACGTTACATTAATATAATATAGATATTGAGCACTCACCGGATTACTTAGCACCGTTGGCACTGTCGCAGCGGCGCGGCGCGCGGCGGTGTCTAGAGTAAGATAACACGCGTTATCTTACTTGAAACCGCTGAAGACCGATTGTTGATTTCTTTTCTAAATTATATACTTACCACATTGGACAACTAACATCTTCCAAAGCCTAAAGCCTACTGTCTTCCAGAGTTTCAAGTGGAAGGGGAAGCTCTGTCTCCTCATTAGCTCATTTCTAAAATGTTAACCTGCTATGCTCCTTTCTCGAAGATTTTTTGCCTTTATAACCTTTTTTACACATCTTTATCATTTGTACAAAGAGGTCCAACGCTGTTACTTACATACTTTATTATAACCAGATGTGGTTGATGCTTTGTTCTTAAGAACCTAACAGTCGAGTGTTTCCAAAATTCACAGAATAGAAGAATATATTCGACAGTTGTCCGGCTATCCTATAACTTAAATATTTTGTTTATAGAAGTGGTTATACTTAGTTACAAACCCATACAATTTATGGATTCGCTAATTGTATAACGATGACGCCACTTATGATAAATTCCATTCCTAAATATCGACGAATAATATCAGGCCATTATGTTACACCTTCACGCAATTAACAGAACAGCCTCCTAAACTACTTGAGTGCAAACGGGCTCCATTCAACGTAAGTGTTTCACGCACTTTCAACATATTGTCTCAACTGAGTCCATATCATACTCAGCTCATGCTGATGCTTTGCTTTTCAAACACTCTGCACTGTGTTCGAAACTTAATTTAGTATCTATCTTGTTACTTCAATCATATTCTGATATGGTTTCCTTTTGAGTCGGGTGTATTTTGTATTTATATTATACCTACAAGATTTTCCGCGGCTTCGTTCGCTTAAAAGTAATACGTTATTAACAGAGCTTTTTAAAAAATAAAATATAGCCTATGTTACTCCGTGATAATATAGCTTTCTAAGGGTGAGTTAAATCTTAACAAACAAAAAATCAAATCTTTCTTCGTTAATAGTAATTCATCAGAAAATTTGTCATTCTATATATATAGAATGACAAATTTTCTGATGAATAAACATTTGCATTACTTTTTGTAAGTGTTGAGAGTATTACATACAAACGCTTAAATATTAGTACCTACTTATTAATTATGCTAAGTTCACATTAATCTTGTGGAACGGGCGTGGATTCTACACGTGTTATTGAATTAGCAAATTGCATCATTTTGGTTACTAAGCTGTCGTTACCTGAGTTAGAGTTAGCAGAAATCATTAAGTAAGTAATTATTTTATGTTATAGGTACTATATTTGCCTGCGGCTTCACTCGCGAAAATTTAGGGTATGCTAGGTTAGTAACAGTACTTTTCCTGGATGAGAGGTACCCTATGTTCTTTTCTGTACCCGTGACAACGAGTATGAAGCAAGTATGATAGTCGATCGAGTAGTGAATGCGTGAAAGCGTAACAACACAAACTCAAATTCTCATTTATAATATTAGTAAGGATTTCACCACGCCTAAATGTCTACAGAGGGTGGGCAGATATACATTACACCCTCATTTTATTTTAATCCTTATAAAGGGCATATCTCATATGATACTCATTCAGGACAAAAAATCGTGTGATCGACAAATAGTTGATACTTATCAAGGCGTTCTATATGTCAGTTGTATAATTGTTTAAAAAAATACGTTGATTTTCTTAATGCGGGCGCCGGGCGCGGCATTGGCACTATCCATAAAGGTTATCCACAGCACTGCCTGTTGTATGTGTTCTGTTAAGGTAAGATTGCAACAATACGTTGTGCGTAGAGTTGCCACCTTTATTTTGAACGAATAGAGTACATTTTCTATCTGAGGTACCTACAAAAATGAAGTACAAGATCTGAAAATAGAGTATAATTTACTTTACCTGCTTTCTTGTTACCATATTTTTGTTGATGCTAGTAACATCTAAGAAAAACTTAGTATCGTGGTACGTCTTAACTTTAAATCTTTACAATATAATTATGTATGTCTATATAATAATCTCTCTCTCTAATCTCTCTAATCTCAATCTCTAAAGCGTTGCTTTAAGTAAATAATAAATAAAACCTGTAAAACTTGACATACTTTATTTTCCTAATCTATACTAATATCTATTATAATTTATAAAGCTGAAGAGTTTGTTTGTTTGGTTGAACGCGCTAATCTCAGGAACTATTGGTCCGAATTTAAAAATTCTTTTGTAGGATAGCTCATTTATCGAGGAAGACTATAGGCTATATAACATCACGCTATGACCCACGGGGGCGGCGCAGTAATCATAAACGCGGGTGAAACCGCAGGCATATCTAGTAAAGTATAAAGTATAATACTTTATTATAAAGTACGGTTGGCAACCCTAGTTGTACCTAATGCCATATCGACGGTGAAGTATCAATATCTCATAACTTACCTACATTTTAGCGATTTTCACTTTATTGCATATTCTGTCTGAATTTATATCCCTAACCTGAAATATTTGATTGCAATTATTATCAACATCACAAGTGGTTCCTACTATTTTTTTAAATATTAGGAACTTTTTGATTCCAATATTAAAAAGTATAGAAAGGAGCCTTTTTCGCGTTCGGTAACATCATGGTTTTGTCGTTATGAGATATTGATACTGCACCGTCGATATCACCTTAATAAATAACGATATTTTGATTTTGATTGAATATGTAGTGGTTCTGATTATTTTTTTCAGTTTTTATTTAACAACGATACTAATAATAATAAATAAATCTTTATTGACATAATTCGAGTAATATATTATAGTATTTTGAATACCCTGACTCCTGTATTTGTCATTACCGTGTTACAGAAGTGAGTGTCTTCCTAATATGTATAAGTTACCTACATTATATAACACTTCAAATGTGTGGGTTCATCACGCGTGTCTCTTTACATTTCCGTGCTTAAATATAGGTATCTGTTCTTACATATTATTATTATACGGATCAAGGGTTAAGCGCATTTGATTATGCTGAACTGATATTAGTGTCCCTAATAATGATTTATAAGGATTTAAAAAAGTAACATCGTTTTAAATATCTTGTAAAATAGTTGATTGATAGTAAAATGGTAAAATTTTATTTAAATAAAAATTAAGCTACACTAGGCATTTCCTACGTTTTCTTCGCGAAGTATGTCACTATAAGATATAGCCTGCTATTCAAGTATAGCATACATTTTGTTAGGTCGAATTTTGTTTAATTAATCCTGGCATCTTACGTTACGTCGTTTTCATAAAGCTGTTTTTAATTGATCCTGTTTTTCGTAAAGAATTTAAGGCATCAGTAAAAATTGAGAACCGTATTATTAACTAGTAAAATCTAGTAAAGTAAAACTTAATACTTTTATAGGTAATATTTGTGATTTTCATAATTTGTTTACCTTACAAGCTTAGCTATTGCCCGAAACTTCGTCCACGTGTATCAGGAACATCACAGGAACGCTCGTCGTAATAAAAAGTATCCTGAGTCAATCCAGGTCTTCAACCAACTTCTTTATAAAGTGTACGCGTGATTCAGTAATCCAAACATCTTTACACACTTTCAAATTTGGTATAATATTCCAAATTTACACGTATACACGGTCAATGAAATGGTCTTATTTATGTAATTTTTAAGTATTCGCAAAGTTGATTGATACTTGACTGCATTGACACAATACAAACTGTCTTTTTTACGAGAACTTATAGTATGTGTGTAAGAGCGATCGAAGCCCCGATAAAACTGCATCTAAACGAGAAGAGGAGCCGTTTTTATGTTGTTATCAAGTATGGGTCAGTTATCAGTGTCCCCTGACTAATGTATGTAACAATGCTTTTAAGAAAGATAATAAATAACAAGCAATCGGAATCAAATACTAGCAGATAATTTATAATTAGTTAATTATTATAAACATTTGATCAGAAATGTAAATAATTCTAATCCTAACTAATATTATAAATGCGAATAAGATTTTTTTTGTTTGTTTGTTACGCTTTCACGCCTTAACTACTTGACCGATCATCATGAAATTTCGCATACACGTTGTCAGGGCAACAGAAAAGAATATAGAGTACCTTTCATCAAGAAAAACGTAATGTTATAACCCTAACCTAAATTAACGTACATTTACGCGAGCGAAGCCGTGTGCAAAATGTAGTAAGTAATAAATAGTCCTTGTGACAATAATCTTACATTACAATGCAATATGACATGTATACACTTGACTACGTTTTGGTGAATACTGCGTTCCTTAACCCGTAAAGATCATAATAAAAAGATGTAAATGAATTAATGAGCATGAAACCTCAGAGAGAATACTATAACGAATTTTCTTGAGTTTTGTTTACAACTTTTTATAATACCTATTATGTGTAGGTAGGTGATGATTATAAAGAGTTATTGTAAAAGATAAATAAATACTTATAAATTGAGGGTAGCCCTCAATTATAAGTACCTACATATTTATCTTTTTCTAAACTTGTGAACCAGTGAACACCTTAGTTTCTGTCTGATGAAAATATTTTATTGCGATCTAACTTAGGGATTAATAATTATACAAAACGATATAAGTATACTTACAAATTGAACCACGATGGAATACGTAAAATCCGGCTCATGTTATTATTTCAACGCGTGGGTGTCTACCTAATATTCGCGTAAACAAAATATATTATACAAATAAATGTAAAATTAGATTTTGGCAATTCTTACTTGAGATATTTGAGAATAGGACTTCTGGGTACTTGAGAGGAATGTATGTTACAGTTACAGTTGCAATTATTATTTTTCGTTTTATTGATTACATTCGGAACTATCTTCAAACCAAACAACCAGCGTCATCAATTCGAGAACGTTATTTATTTAAATGATCATTCTTTTCTTTATCGGCTATTTATTTTCTTTACAACCGTTTGAATTTAGAACATTTTATTCATAATACTTATTTAATTCAAAAAGTATTTGTCTTCTGTAATAATAATTAATGTCTTATATTTATTATGCGGTCACTCTTATTTATAAAATATTAATACGTGAAGCAAAATCATTATACCCCTTTTTACGAAAATCGCGCGTACGATGGCGTATGAAATTTAGCACAGTTAAAGTTTTTATCAAGAAGGAGTGGCGATTCCTAATATTTTTATATAATATGCATTAAAATACATTAAATTCATGAAGAAAACGACACGCACACAAACATGCATTTGACACACGCATTAGAATCGCGTTCATAGTATTTCGGCATGGTTCGTCTGATGTCGTACTAGTCTTCGTAACTATGGTTACATAATATACCTTATTTATATGTAATAAAGAAAAAAGAAAACAAAGTAGGAAGCTTAGCAATATCTTCAATGATAGAATATAGTTAAGTAAATAATAATTTGTTTGAAAAAGATAGGTAAATTAACCTGTATAGCCTTGGCAAAATCTAAATGAAATGTAATTATATGGGTTAAGTTATAGACAATAAAACCTTAATAACGATCAAACTTAAAAATTTAATCAATTATGGTCGAATTTTGACCACTAGGCGACCGTTAGTATTAACCTGTTGTGGCCCATTGCGAGGCAAAGGTTTCCCCAACGTCTAACCATATCTTTGTATTCTAAGTTTTGTCTGTTAAGATATTATTACTCAATCAGGCGTATACCGTAGATTGGATTTATAGGAAATTTGCTACTCAGATAGGCTATGTCCTGAATTTAACACATTGCATATTTTTATCGTAGTACCTACATTATATGTGTTTTCGTAGGATTCACGCGGTTGGAAACTAGTTAAGTAACTTTATTACACACGATAAGTCATTTCAATAAGGACATCATTCAAATAAGCATACCATGTAACTATTACATTATAATAATTGTTTTAAATATGCCTACATACCTTACTCATAGCCTTTCGCTACATTTACTGATACATTTAACATCTACATTCTACTACACAATCTTTAAGATCAATTTACATTGCTTGTTTTAATTCATTAGCGTTAACACACATAGGTGGTAGGCCGCAATGTATATAAAGGTCATGCGATACATTCGAAACTGGTTGACGTTGATATTTTTTTTAGAAAGTTTTGTCCACGTTTCGCGCCAAATCATCAGTGTTGAAGTTGGCATTTGGCATTGCGAATGTTGAACAGATTTTTCGTATAATTAAATGTTGAGAGTTCCATTTTTAAAGTGTAAGTTTTAAGTTTGTCGACATTTTTTTTTAATTAGATTTACTGTTGTTTTTTTTATTGTGTATTGTGGTTGGTATAATGCTTTCATTCACAGTGTTGTCAACTGTCTCTTTGTTATGTTGACGTGTTTATCAGTTATTAAAGTTAAAATGAACCGAATGAACGAAGGGTTCTTTAACTTTTATTATTATGCGTTGAATAGATATGGCATGGCGTTGAGGTCCGACCGATAAGATATAATATACAGCGTGTAAATTATTTTAAGTAGAAACATATTGTGCTTACGTTTCATTTACTTAACAAATTGTGCAGCTCGGAAAGCTTTTTAATCGTAACATTAGTGTTTATTTTATTTATTGGTACATACGTATATACAAGAGGTAGGCAGAGGAGTATTACATATTTTTCAGCTATTATTTTAAGTTTTATGTAATAGGGCGAGAACATTTTTATTTACCGGGCACAGTGCTGACTCTGCGCTTTATTAACAGAAAAAGCCAATATGTAATAATTTGCCCGACTGGCGACCTGGGCATCAAATCCGAGTCCTCATGTTGACGCTGCGCTAGCGAGGCTGTTTAAAACTTATTAATTTTATGGTAGATATTACAAAATGTTCGTAGGTATGTGGCACAGTGTGGGCTGGCAGACTGCCCATAATGTTCAAGAATATTATGTAAAAGTCTTAGACATCCAGGATACCTTACGATGTTTTCCTTCACTATTAAAACGAGCGATTAGTAAGTAGGTATGCACATTACTTCGAAAAGTCAGAATTGCGTGCCTAGGCATGAAACTCGAGACCTCTGCGTGGCAGGCCAGCGGTCTTTTATTATTCGGTATTATTTTTGAGTGCTGAGTAAAATCTCCTGGTGTTATGGCAACTGCTTACCACCTTATGCTTGCTAGCCATCTTGAAAGTATAAAACAAGCCTATTACATTATATTGAGTGTAGTATTCTGACACTGCAGCAAATTAATGTAGGTACTGCAGATAGCACGCGTATGTTACTAACAGTCTTATAGCAACGAAATAAAGTCTAAAATCTGTTGAATACATAGTTTTTCAACGATTAGTCTCGATCGTAACACGTGATAAATTTTGTACGTACACGATACGATTTGTAATATGGTGTAGTATTACGCTTGTATATATGAGGGGTTAAGTAGAATTATATTAAGTATACATAAACATATTAGCTACACCTGGCCATAGGCAGTCTGAGATGTATTATTAGGGAAGTAGGTAAATAAAATAAATCTATGGTCCGTTCACGTTTAAATTTTGGCATACAAGGTGTATTAAAACAGACTTATAAAGCAATGCACCGTTATGTAAAAAAATCAAGTCAATCCATTAACTACTTTTCGAGTTTTGCGGACACAAACATAAGAGGGTGAATTATTATATACTTACTAGTTATCCCTCAGCAACAGTACCTCTTTTGGATGAAAGGTACCATACCCTAATGTTCCCTTTTCTGTAACAATTTCATCGTGATCGGTCGAGTAGTTCAGGCGTCACAGCGTAACAAACGAATTCACATTCGCATTTATAATATTAGTTTGGTTAGATGGGATAAGGATAATCATTTCTTTAGCTTTAAGGTCCAGATTGTAGGAGGTGAAAGTAGCTTTCTTATGGGTACAGCTTAAAGCATTTTCTTTTGACTGAACTAGGTTCTAATTCCGACTCAGACAGTGTTATTGAATTGTCTTTTAGATAATACTCAGTAACAGTACAGAGCCTGACTGTTGATTTAAACATGCCTGCTTATCACTTTAGGCTATATAGAATATGAATACCTATATGAAACCAACATACAAGTTCAAACTTCAAGTTATACTGCTCGGATTGCGTCATAGTTTAAAATGATCGTCTCGCCACTGCCTGTGCACCGAGTGTTGTTTTCGATCCACACCAGGACAAAAGTTGTTCCGAGTCGGAATTTTATTATTTTCGATATTCTGAATTTGACACTATCTAATTCTTAGACTAATTTGTTAAATTAATAATATAAAATATATCGGAATTAATTGTTTAAAATAATAATACTCACAGAAATTATAATAATAATAATATTTTTTTTTTTTTTTATATGTTTAAGAAATTATCAGATAAATTTACCTAACTGTTATCCAAAAACATTTGAACGCCAGTTAATGGCAGAATATGGACAAAACTACCATGTATTTTATCATCATTTGTGTAGGTACTCATATTCTCGGGCACGCCACGATCGTGGCGGTAAGTCCCGTTTTTGAGGAGTGGCTGGAGAGGCGGTATGGCGCCCTCACCTTCCGGCTGACACAGGTTCTGACTGGCCACGGTTGTTTTGGCCGGTTCCTGTGTCGTATACGCCGGCAAGAGACGCCCGGTTGTCACCACTGCGGCGACTGCCGCGACGTTGTAGAGGACACGGCGCTGCACACTTTGGCGGTTTGCCCCGCCTGGGCATCGCAGCGCCGTGAATTGATCGCGGCAGTCGGATCGGTTGCCCTCTCGCTCCCGGCCGTAGTTCAGTCGATGGTCCGGAGTGAGAGGTCGTGGAACGCCGTCGCCTCCTTTTGTGAGGAAGTAATTTCCATCAAGGAGGCGGCGGAGCGGGAGAGGGAGCGTTTAAACCCTCTCCCCAACCGCAGAGCCGGGCGCCGGAGGGCGCGAGACGACCTCCAGCCACCCTGAGGTTTGACCTGGGGGTGGCGGGCTTCGTGGGACTGCCCGCCATCCGTTCAGCACCAGGTCCGAGAGGCGGCGTGCGTGTTCCCACGCGCGCCTTTGTTTCGAGTCCGTCTCCCCCCTATGGGGGAGACGGACTCGAACGGACGGTAGGGAATTTTCATGAAGTGAGCCCTTTGGGTAGGTCTCTTGTGTAGTGGCCTGCCGTTTCATACGGCGGGCCGTAACCTCGGCGGAGTCGCGACCGCATGCGAAAGCGATTCGCGCGGCCCCGTCGATAGTGGTTTTGTCGAGGAACACCGTGGTAGGTTTAGTCGGTATTCCGGGAGGTACTTTACTATTATTTCCATCTTTCTTTTACCCCGGCGAGTCCGACATAATCCCTCCGCCCGCCCCCGCGGAGGGATATGCGTCATTGCATTCCCCAGGTTTTTTTTCTAAACTTGTCTTCTAAAAAGATAATATTAGGTTGCAAAGTAACATTTACATATTACCAAGGGCATCGCCAAGGTCTGGGTATTGGTAGACTAGCACCATTTTATCGAATATCAAAGTACACTGGCACATGTTAACATATTGCTATGAATACTTAGTATATCGAGGGTGAGAGGTAGCTATACTCCTACTCCTCCTACGCGTCCTACCCTCGCAATTTGTCTGATCATGTAAAAACAGAACTGTATCGACCGAATTGCTGTCTTATAATTGATAAATTTATAATAAATTGCCTGATAGGTACAGAATCCTATCAACAAAATTATTTTAAGTCGTTCACGAATGTTGTTGATAAACAAATCATTACTTAACTATATAATTAATATCAGCCCTGAATATAGTCTTTTTCACGGCTGGGCACAGGCCTTTTCTCGGTTTAAGAATGGTATATAATGGTAGGTAATAGGTATAGGTAGGCGATAGTCTACCGCGCTGATCCAATGCGGGTTGGCAGACTTTACATATCTCTAAGAACATTACCTAGAACTCGCAGACATGCAGGTTTCCCCACGATGTTTTCATTACCGGTAATGTGAGCGATTATTAACTATTTATTACGCATAGGTATAACTTTGAAAAATCAGAGATGAGTGTCTTGGGATCGAAATCGAGATCTCTGCGTGGCAGTCTAACGTTACACTTATGAAGCTATCGCTGCTGCTAATATGTTTTATGTACTTTAAGTGAATATATATGTATCTATATAGGTATATAACGCGACTTCGCTCACGTATTAGTAGTTTAAGTAGGTTATGTTATAAACAGTTATTCTTTTTAATTAATTGATATGGCCTATGTTACTCGCTGATAGTATAGCTTTCTAATGGTAAAATATTTTTTTAAATCGGTTGATTAGTTTTTGAGTTAAACCCTTACCAAAAAACAAATAAAAAATATAAAATCTTTCCTCTAAATAAAAATCAATTGCCACATTGTATGACGGAGTATCACTTATGAACGGCTCAATCGATTTTGCTTTTATTTTGTTTTTTTTTTTGTATTTTTTTTTGTATTTTATTTGTATGAAGGAAAATTTGCGGAAAATCTGCAGGAAATGTCATAAACTTAAACGGTATTTTTATATGAAAATAAATTGATTGACGTTTTTATATTGAATTTAATTACGTAAAATGTATTTTTGTATGATTGACAGGACAACGATTGTCGGATCAGCTAGTAGATATATAAATATAAAACAGCTAGTTGATACCAATGTTATTAACGTAATATTATAATGCTTCCCATATATGAAACAAAAAATAAATTTCAATGTCTAAAATTTCCTTGCCCTACTTAAATGTCTTTTTTTGCTACAGCCCAAACCAGTCCAGGCCACGCAAGCGAAGCAAGCAGCCGCGGCGCCGGCTGCCTCTACCGGAGCCTCTGATCTGAACGACCAGATAACGAAGCAGGGCGACCTGGTGCGCTCACTGAAAACCGCCAAGGCTGAGAAAGCCAAGGTTGATGCGGCAGTCAAGACCCTGTTAGAACTCAAGGCGAAATATAAGGCAGCTACTGGACAGGTGAGTTGGTTAATACAGAATTATCATCAATGTAGATCTTTGTGTGTGCATGTACCTATTAGTCGACCATATATTTGCTTTACCACATTTAACAAAAATTTCCATTAAAATTAAATATGCACGATTAAAGATTAAGTCAACGTCAACGTCTTGGTCCCGTCGTCCTTGTTTTCGGTGGTAAAAGCCACTTAATAGGGAGCGAGCTTATTGCCGCCTAGCGTCTCTATAAATATCAAAAACAATAACTAGTCCCATGGCATAAGTTTTTACTTATGATTGTAAATTCGATTCCGAGGCTTGGCAACATTTGTTTTTTTTTAATTGTATTTGTTAACTGGCAATAGGCTTGCGCCGTATTCGGTAGCCAAAAGAAGCGTAATACACACATTTACGCCTGCAAAATCTTTAAGAGTTGGGCAGATGTATTGCATACAGCATCAACTAGGCAGTTAAAACTATTAAGTACTATCTTCTCCTATAGGATTGGAAGCCAGGTGCGGCTCCCGCCCCTGCAGCAGCACCAGCACCTTCCGGCGACGCTTCGTCTTTAGACCAGGAGATCACCAAACAAGGAGACTTGGTGCGGCAGCTCAAGAGCGCCAAGGCCGAGAAGCCTAAAGTGGATGCGGCAGTGAAGACTTTGTTGGAGCTAAAAGCCAAGTACAAGGCCGCTACTGGCAAAGTGCGTTGTAAATTACATACTTTCTGAATTTTCATTATTTTTGTAACGATCACAAATAATCATACAACAATATAATATTCTATTTTATTGAAATTAAACTACTATATACGGATTTTATCGCGTTGTTTATTTATCACTGTATTACAATTGTACAATGTACAATTTATAATTGTAATACAGTGATAAATAAACAACGCGATAAAATCCGTATATAGTAGTTTAATTTCAATGAATAACATTCGCGTAAACAGAAGACAATATTCTATTTTATTTTATTCTATCACATACGTACAACACCATCTAGCCCAAACTAAGCAGAGCTTGTACTATGGGTACTAGACAATGAATAAACATATATATAATTTTTTTTTGTAAATTCATACATATTATACATAGAAACACCCAGACCAAGACAAACATCCATGTTCATGCACACAAATGTTTGACTTGTGCGGGAATAGAACCCGCAACTTCAGGCGTGGCAGTCGCTTACACTAACCACTACGCCATCGAATGTTTTAATTGGTTGTGTCATCTTATAAGGAAGCCACTGTGAGCGCATTTGGTGAGCTTAGAAGATTACTTAAAATAGGTTAAATTAAATATAAATTATAAATTAAAATTCTAAATTCATACAAAAATCTAAAAATAATTAGAGTTTTAATTGTTACGTTTTGCTTATAAAAAAGTTACAGTGATAATGAAGTAGAATATCTATACTAATATTATAAAGAGGAAAGATTTGTTTTTGTTTGTTTGTAAGGATTTAACTATAAAATTACTCACCAGATTTAAAAATGCTTTCACCATTAGTAAGCTATATTATCACCGAGGAACATAGACTATACTTTAAAAAAAAAGTTCTTTTACTGACATAATGGCAAAAGCCAGATTGTAGCACTAACCATGTGTGCACATAATGTTAGAAATAAAAGAGTTCATTGTGTTAGTAGCACCTATAAGTATTTAACATAATACAAGCTATAAAATGATATTTAGAACATGAATGTTAAATGAATATTTACCGTAGTTACCATACTTTAGGGTTTATAATGTTAACGTTTTGCTTCCGGTGTTTTAGGATAAACAGATATTTATTGGTATTAATTCATCAATCAAGTAAAATGTATTTTTTATATTCACCTACATATATATTCAGCTAACTGCAGTACAAGATTAATTAGAATAGTAAGATATACCACTTGGTATCGTCAGGTTGCTTAATCTGAATCTTATCATATTCCAGAAATTGTCGACTAACCTAACTTTTAAACTCTATTGTAGGACTGGAAGCCAGGTACAACCCCGGCCCCAGCAACTGCCCCTTCCGCCGTCGCGCCGAGCCCCGCCGGAGACGCGTCATCACTCAACCAACAAATCACCAAGCAGGGAGACCTGGTGCGCTCCCTGAAAACAACTAAAGCAGAGAAAGCTAAGGTTGACGAAGCCGTGAAGACATTGTTGGAGCTCAAGGCGAAATATAAGGCAGCTACTGGACAGGTATGTATTTATACATACAAAAGTATGCATAACCTAACCCCTATATCCCAAAGGTGGGTAGTGGTGTATTATTCCGACATTTCCAACTGCTTTTTCAACTCTTTCAGAGTAAGTGGCGAGGTGTCGCTGTCTATTGGGCACATTCTTAGATAACGTGGTGTTTTTCAGAATTTCGTGATTGAAAAAGCTAGCAGTAGACAAATAGTAAAGCATCGGACTTGTGATCGAGAGATCTTCTGGGCTAAGCAGTAGTGTAACATACCTACTTTTAACATCATCTCACATAATTTGTGACGAGCTTATTAACGTTTATTGGGCACATTTTCAGATTACGTGCTGATATTGAGAATTGTGTAATAAAAATAGACCGCAAGCAGTAGATCAATGGGTATAGCATCAGATTTGTGATCGAGAGGTTGTCAGCTTAAATCCCATTTTTTGCTCTACAGACGTAAACACATATTAACTTAGTTGGAGGACAAGAATACTAGAAATTTGTAACCCAGCCCCCTAATAATATATTCCATTGCCAATTATACACATAGTCATGGTAAGTCTCAGCTTCCAACCTCTTGCAGGCAACCGGCGTAAAACTGGTGATACTAAAACCTACTTCTCCCATATCTTTCTTTTAACTTCATCTCTAATTGCTGTTCCCTTGTTCCTTGTTTCCCTTTTATCTTTAACGCGCAAATGATACCCCTGTTATTGCAAGCACTCCTAGACCTTTACAGCTTACCATCAGATGGACTGTATGCTTAAATTTTTACACCAAGGAATACTTATCTGCCGTCCGCTAATTAAAAATACGTTACCATATGCGTCATCATATCACTTAACGTCTTTTTAATTAGTGGAAGGCAGTTATATCAGCAAGTTTTAAGCTAAGCAGCGATTGGGAGGACGTTGGACTGCTACACAGAGATCTCTAGTGCGATCGCAAGGCACTTACCACTGATTTTTCGAAGTTTTGTGCGTTAATATAACGCTCGCTTGAAAGCTAAAACATAACATCGTGAGGAGACCTGCATGTCTAAGAGTTCTCCATAACTTTCTGGAAGATATGTAAAGTCTGCCAACCCGCACTGTCGTCACGCGTGATGAAAGCGTGGGCAACCCTTTTAGCATTGTGAAGAGGCCCGTGCTCAGCAGTGGGATATGTATACAGGGCTGATATATTTTTATACTAATATCATAGGACTGGAAGCCCGGTGCAGCTCCAGCACCTTCAACGCCTGCTCCATCATCACAACCTGCCTCCGGTGACGCGGCCGCTCTCAACCAAGACATCACCAAGCAAGGAGACCTGGTGCGCTCCCTGAAAGCTGCTAAGGCTGAGAAAGCTAAGGTTGATGAAGCGGTGAAGACCTTGTTGGACCTCAAGGCGAAATACAAGGCAGCTACTGGACAGGTCAGTTTAGTGAAAGAAATACATAAAAAAAATTTAAAATATCTTATCAGCCTGAGCGACTGGTTTCTGTAATAAGTTGAAACCTGCATGACAGGTGACCAGCCTCTCCTAACTATAGACAAATAGATGTTAGGGTAATGTAATCTGTAGTATAGTTGCCGAGTAAATTTACTTGCCATGTTCTTCTTCTCTACCGTGCACTATTTTCACAATATTGTATGTTTATACAATACATAGCGTATTACATAACGTAAGACATCATGCTGTTACCGAAAATTGCTTAACAAAAATCTCAGAAGTATGCCAGCCGCAATTATGTCCAGTTTAACTAAGTCGTTTTGCTTCGATTACTTGTAAGGGCTTTTAACCAAAAACAATAAATTATAAATAACCTGCTTTATAAACATTTTATCGCGATGTGTATTAACACTTTTATTACATAATTTTGGAAATATAGATTCAGTAGTAGTGTAATATTACTGAATCTATAATACTGTTACGTGCTGGGTTCGACGGATAAGAATGTAAACAATATTACCGACTAAAACACGTTTTATTCTAGCACACAATTAAATTTAAAACACAACAAACGCTATACTACACTTTTCCACTGTAACTGCTTAAAACTCCGTAGTATTTTCGCTTCCGTTCGCTTCGATGAATACTTGATCGCTTACGATTGTAAACTGACTCGGCGAGCGCTGGCCTTCCCCTTTTATACGCGGTTAAAGCGTTTCCAGAGTTTTTTAGAAACGTCATACCCGGTATGTAACAGTACGAAGATTCGAGAATGTGCTAGCGTTCTCTCTACTCTACTCATACCGACGAATCTACGTAGTTCCGTAAGTATTCAATAGATGGCGCTGTAATAAATTATTAGACGGAACTGCCGAGTCTTCCACACAATGCCGAGGGATAGCACTGGGTGTAACAATACTATATTATCTACTTAAAATTATTTAAACTATTTAGATTTAAATCTATGCTTTACTCGACGTTTCGGTTGCTTCCATATTAGCCACGTAGAGGAGACAATTTTAACTAAAACAATAATTTTGGAAACTAAATTATCTTTTGTTCCGCCATCATATAAAACCAGTGAACAGATTTTAATACAGTTTAAATGGTTGTAGTTGTTGTGTTGCTGTTTTGTTGCATACAACCTAAATTATTCAACGATGTTGGAATTCCAATACCTGCTTAACTGTTTTTTTCAGTGCTTTTTATTTACCATTATTCTTCTTGCAGGATTGGAAACCAGGCGCAGCGCCCGCCCCCTCCCCTGCCAAACCATCATCCCCTGCCCCTCAGAAACCAACTAGGCAGTCGGACGAGAACCAACTAGCAGTACTGCTGAAACAGATTGCAGCACAAGGTGACAAGGTCAGGAGGATCAAGTCGGAAAAGGCTGAGAAGTCCGTTGTTGATGTTGAGGTTAGTAAACGCTGATTATATTACGTTGTGGTCAAGGCAGTCTGATAAACCAAGTTGTAACCAGTACTGTTGAAACAGATTGTAGTTTATTCGTGTTAGAACATTAATAGTATCTATATACTTTCTTCTTCTCCTTGTCACTTGGGGTCGGTTTTCCTAGTCTAACCGGATTTGACTGGATATCAGTTTTTACACGGAGCGGCTGCCACCTGACCTCCGCAACCCGAAGGCTAACGATACCCTAAGGCTAGACCAGTGTCAGGATATTATAGGGCACTGACTTCCCAATAACGACTGCCATAGATGTTCATGGCAGCCGGGACCGACGGCTTAACGTGCTCTCCGAGGCACGAAGCAAGCGATAATTGTCAATCAATACGCACATAATTTCGAAATGTCATCTAACTTCCGAAAGTCAGAGGTGCGCGACGTGGGTACGAACCCAAGACCCTCTGCATTGCACAAAAAAGGAAGGGTCTTCCTAACCTTTGTCTAGAAAAAAGGTAGGTACTGCTCCCGAGAAGAAGAAAATATACATTTATGCGGGCGATGTCGTGGGCAAAATCTAGTAATTAATAATAATATCTGTCCTAATTATAAACTGCACCAATTTACGGGCTTCTTCTTAGTATAAGTAGGCCATATTCCCAGCCCACTGCTGCCTAGTAGTGGGACTATTTGTATGCAGTGTTGCTCTTCATAGTATGATAAAAATTAGACCACAGTCTTGGTAAACTATGGTCAAATTAGTGATGGCTGAGCAGTTATCAGCAGTGATCGGAGTAGGTAGATTGAAATGGGGTCATTGATCCGAAACGTATATATTAATATGGACATTCCTCCGGAATTGGTGGATTATTAAAAAAAAAACGGAACTTATGTAGGAATTTTATTCTGCCAGAGTGGAAGGAGTCATTTGATGATTTGCCATCCTCAAAAAAAGGTAGGAGTTGTAATAAAATGAGCAATATTATTCTTTATTATTCTTCATATTTTTTTTAACGGCACACAGTCACGATTTGACAAAACCCAACGACCAATCAGAACAAAGGATCATGGGTGGTACAATAACCGGTTATCAGAACAATGCGTACGCCCGCCGACGACATGCCAGGTAGCTCACTCGTTTACTTCGGTTCGTAGAGTGCGCATCTTTGTTTGTTACTGTGTTGTGAAAACGTTACTTGACCCTGGCTTGTGTACATACTGACTTCTGGAATCTGCTCTAAACCACGATTTGGCTCGAATATACGGACTCAGATTTTTCACTATTGAATTGGATCTACATATTTAAACCAAGCTTTGGTAAGTAATATTTTACTAGTTACAAGGAGTATAAAGCATGTTTGGATGTACTATAAGAATATTTTTAGTATTGTGTTTGTTCGCTTAACCTGCTGAACATACCATGAGTGTTAATATTGTTAAATCTTTAATAGAGTATGAACCAGTGAGCTTAGTGCGAAACAAAATTATGATATTCTAGTAATGTAGTCGCAATTCAGCTAACTCCACTATTAACCGACATTTTACTGGAATCCGTATATAATTTGAATGCCCTGTGTCCTCTTGCAATGTATTGGTAAAATAAATTACTATAGGCCTTATCTACTTCTCTACAAAATATTCTACGTAACAAGCCCTTTCATTTGATATATATATATATATTGATGGAATTGTAAAAAAAAAAAAAATTGTCCGCCATCTTGTAGCGGCAGCCATTTTGGATTGACAGGAAGAGGGTGAAATTTCAATGACTAAATTTGATCCACGAAAAATAAAACAAACGGAGTAAGCTAAATAAACTAAATAAAATGTAATTTTTTCATGTCTTTGTTTTAGGTGATATATACGAGGTTCCATCTCTAAAACAAAGTTCAGATATGGCAAACGTCAAGGCTGAAACTGTAGAAAAATGGATATCCGGTCATCCCGAACTACTTTACGATCACGCTAGTGGTACAATATACTGTTCAAAATGTGAAAGCCATTTGAAAACCATAAATAAAGGAAACGTTAAAAGACATATCGAAGGAGCAGTACACCAGGGAAAGTTTAAGCGGCCCGAAGAGGAATTTTATTTCGATCTTATAAAATTTCTCATTTTGTGCAATATTCCGTGGTCTCAGATGAAAAATACTACTTTTCAAGATTTCTTTAAAAGATATATGTGTAGTACCTGTTGTTGTACGTGTACTAATCGTACTCTGCCAGATGAATCACAGTTACGGAAAGTTTACTTGGACAAGTTTTTTAAGAATAAAATCAATTCGATTCGGCAAAATTATAAAAATGAGAAACTATGGATATCATTAGATGAAACGACAGACTTTTTAGGTCGCTATATAGTCCATTTTTTAATAAAACCATTACATCCTAGCAATTTGACTAGACCTTATTTGGTAGCATGTAAAATGCTAACTGTAGTTAATGGACAAACAATCACGCAATTTGTGTTAGAATGTTTGGAGAACTTTTGGGAAGATTCTTTTGAATCGAAGGTAGGTAATATTCTTGTCCTCTGCACTGATAGCGTTGCATATATGCTGTCTGCAGGACGAAATTTAAAACAATACTTACCTGAAATGAAGCACGTAACATGTTTGGCGCACTCTCTTCATCGCGTATCTGAGCAAATTAGGTTAGAATATCACGATGTTAACATTTTAATAGCAAATGTTAAAAAGGTATTTTTGAAAGCCCCAAGTAGTCAAAATTTTAAAAGAAAAATATCCAGATTTGCCGCTACCTCCCCAACCAGTTGTTACAAGATGGGGCACTTGGTTAGAGGCAGCATTTTATTACGCTCAAAACTTTGAAAAAATAAAAGAAGTATTATCTTGTTTAAGCAGCTCTGATGCGGTATCTATTCGAGAGGCAAAAAATATTATAGAAAAAGAAAATTTAAAAGAAGATTTAAATTACATTAAAGACAATTATTTTATAATTCATTTGTCTTTAAAAGAATTGCAAAAGCATAATTTATCGTTGACAGATTCACTTTTAGCATTTGACAACGTCAGAGATGCTATAAATCAGTGCAATTCAGAAAATATAAAAAATAAAATAGAACGTGTTATGGAACGAAACCCAGATTTAGACACACTTAGAGAATATAGTGAGGCCATTGAAAAAAATGAAGCACATAATTTAATACCTTTTTTAAAATTTGCTCCTTTGACATCGTCAGATGTAGAACGGTCTTTTTCCATTTATAAATGGACTTTAGATGTTAAAAGAAATAGGTTGAAAATAGAAAATATAGAGAAACTCATAGTTATATATTTTAATTGTAAAGATCAGGATTACCAGGATGCTGACATTGTAATCGATGAAGATTAAAAATGTGAATAAATGTAAAATGTACATATTTAACAATAAACAATCTTGATTTTTATCTTTTTTCTTTATTCTACCCCTTTTTTTTTGGTCCTAAAATCTGACTAAAATCAACCTGTTCCTTCGTATGCCCTTTACGTTTCAGAGTCGTGGTGCATCCTTAGAACAGTCTCACGACCCCAGCAGGCATTGGCCCTCTATGGGGCCCCGTCATTTATTCTACTCTTAATGCAAATTACCATGACCCCTATGAAAATATTTAAATTTAAGTGCAACAATTTATGTCTATCTATAAAAGTTCTAGCCATAAAAGGCTAAAAATAAAAATTAAAGCTTCGATCGGAATTCGATTGTTTTTATTATTCAACAGATAAATAATGAATTAATTTAGTTTTGATACCTTCCTTTAAATTTTGAATTGAGTAGGAATAATATCACTACCAACATTAACAATATTTAATTGAATCCGGAAATACCGGAATTACTTGCCGGGAAAATGGCTTATCCATGTTATTCTTTCTGTGTGCATTTATGATACAAGTACCAAAAATCAATCTACCTACTCCGATCACTGGTTATCAGATTTCACACATCTTTGAGAACATTATTAAGATGTTCACTATGTTTTCTTGCATCGCTAAACCGGACGCTAATTAAGTATTTAATTAGAACATACAAATGAAAAGCTGCGTGCCGTGAATTGGACGCTATTTAGTACGAATACAGTTTTAAATATAATAAAATAAATAATAATATACATTGGAATTTAACCTAACAAAAGATCTACAAATACACAATTAATTTTGTTTAGTTTGATGAGTAGTTCTTAACACAAGCCGTGCTGCCAGGATAGGTCTTTGTCTCCTTGCTGCTTGTACGACGTTTTCTTAAAGACCAGAAATATACTCACTGCAGGTACATAATCTAGCCTTCTAGATTTTTGTGACCCAGTTGCTTCTACTTCCCTTCTATTCTTTTGCCGGTTATAACAGTCACTGTTATTAATGTTTCAGGTGAAAAATCTACTGAACTTAAAGGCCCAGTACAAAGCCATCGCAGGCACGGACTGGACACCGAACGCTGCACCTCCTAAAGCGCAAGAGACCAAGCCTGCCGACATGAACGGAGACAAGGCGACTGCGCTCAGCGCTGAGATCTCTAAGCAGGGTGATCTGGTGCGGGAACTCAAGTCTAAGAAAGCTGATAAGGTAATAAAATAAATTGTGGAACGGTTTTACCCGACTGTAGCATCAAGAAGGATGTATTTTAGAATAAAATAGAATAGTTAATTTCGTAAATCATGACTGCAAGTTTACAAGTTTAATATTGCACTAGATGTGCCTGCGGTTTCACCCGCGTTTATGATTACTGCTCGCCCCGTGGGACGTAGCGTGATCTTATATAGCCTATAACCTTCCTCAATAAATAAGCTATCCAACAATAAAATAACTTTTTAATTCGAACCAGTTGTTCCTTTTTTTTTTTTTTTTTTTTTTTTTACGTGGGGGAATGCTATGGCGCATATCCCTCCGCGGGGGCGGGCGGAGGGATTATGTCGGACTCGCCGGGGTAAAAGAAAGATGGAATAATAGTAAAGTACCTCCCGGAATACCGACTAAACCTACCACGGTGTTCCTCGACAAAACCACTATCGACGGGGCCGCGCGAATCACTTTCGCATGCGGTCGCGACCCCGCCGAGGTTACGGCCCGCCGTGTGAAACGGCAGGCCACTACCCGAAGAGACCTACCCAAAGGACTCACGCTCAAAAATTCCCTACTGTCTCCCCCCTAGGGGGGAGACGGACTCGACACAGAGGCGCGCGTGGGAACACGCACGCCGCCTCTCGGACCTGGTGCTGAACGGATGGCGGGCAGGCCCACAAAGCCCGCCACCCCCAGGTCAAACCTCAGGGTGGCTGGAGGTCATCGCGCGCCCTCCGGCGCCCGGCTCTGCGGTTGGGGAGAGGGTTCAAACGCTCCCTCTCCCGCTCCGCCGCCTCCTTGATGGAGATTATTTCCTCGCAAAAGGAGGCGACGGCGTTCCACGACCTCTCACTCCGGACCATAAACCAGTTGTTCCTGAGATTAGCGCGTTCAACCAAACAAACAAACTCTTCAGCTTTTAATATTACGAGTAGTATAGATTTAAGTTGTTACAAAAATAATGTTATTTTTCCATGTCCCAATCTAATTATTATCAATTACTTAATGTGGATGTCTCATTTATAATCAATGTAACTGTATTGAGACAAATAATAATTTTCATTTTCATGTTTTACTTGTTACGGTGTGCAACATTTTTGAGTATGTTGTTAAAATAATATAAACACATAATATAGTACTTTTACTACATGCATTATTATATTAATTTATTTATATCTATTAATATTATAAGTTATCTTACGTATGTATTTTTAGTAGAACGTTATTCATGACTAAATCACTTACAATAAATGAGGCGTAAATTAATATTGGGATGTAGTTAAGCGAAAATGCTATTTTTCTATGTAATTATAAGTGTTGGCAACACTGTTAGTTTACTAAAATAAATATTATAGCTTCCAAGGTTGCTGTACATTGGTAGGATTGGTTGTTAAATGATAATAATATTCCTGTGAAAAGTATCTATAATCCGTTAATTTTTAAAGACAGAAATTAATAACTTTTTTCTAAAAACGAAACTTACATACCTATCAAACAAAACGAGACCAAATAATATTGTTATCCTTTATATCTAACCAGGCGGCAGTAGATGCAGAAGTGAAGAAACTTTTAGAACTGAAGGCGCAGTACCAGGCGGAGACCGGCACGGCCTTCGCCCCGCCCGTCCAGCCGCGGGACTCCAAGGCTAAGGAGAAGAAAGACAAGCCTAAAGAGGCCAAGAAAGAAGTTAAAAAAGAGAAGAAGGAGCCGGTGAGTTGATACCAATTATATCTATTTAACCAGCTTTCTTCGTAACCTCATAAGTAAACCAGATAAGGACTACCTTAAACCTTACCTACCTTTTTACCAACCACTAGGTTGGAGTAGTCGCCTCGTAGTTGCCACTACGCTGTGTTGTGGGTTCAAAAACACGGGACAAGAATTAGTGTGATCCACATGTACCTAATTGTCCCGAGTCTGGCTTATCAAACATTGAAATAATTGACAAAAAGAACACTTTGTGGCTATTGATTGAATGTTTGCAAATTCCCCCAGACATATAGAAAATATTGCTAGTACGGGCATTGCTAATGATTCATAGAAAATTTTGACACGTCTGAGAGTCGAATTCACATATCTGGCATGTGTGATGTAGCGGTGGATGACCAATTAACTGACTGGGATTTCCACCATTTGTCTCGATCATAAGCCAGCATAAGCGCTATAACGTTAACGTCATATCTATGCTAATATTATAAATATGTAATATTTGTATTAAAATTAATAAACTAAAACCCAAGGGACCACTTTTAAAAAATCTTTCGCCGTTATAACCTTATTATATCCAAAAGTTTACCATTTACAAACATTCTCGCAGACGATACGTTAATAGATAGCATATGTTTTATTCACAGTCACCGAAACCCGTTAAAGAGGAGTCGTCGTCAGGCGTTAAGAAAGTAACTCGGCTCGGTCTGGAGGCCAGCAAGGACACCGACCTGCCGGAGTGGTACACGCAAGTCATTACCAAATGTAAGTTATTTAGCTTCGCGAATATATATATGAATATCTGACAGATTAGACGAGGTGTATCTACTGTCAGATTAAGCCATCCTGTGCTGGTTTAACCTGGCGGTAGATACAGCACAGGCTGGCTTAACCTGGCAGTAGATATAGCACAGACTGTCTTAATCTGGTAGATACACCTCGTAACGTTAAAGGATCCTTTTTGATAAAGACTAATAAGATTCAGGAGATGTGAATAATATACTGTATGCGGATTAAATATATTCTATTTATTAGCCCTGACTATTTTTACGAATTTGGCAGTACCGTAAGTCTTAGATATCACCTGTAGTCAATTAGAACAGACTGATCACAGATGTTCCTCGGTGTCCACAGTATTTATAATAATGTAAGGCAGTCCTAGACAGCACCGTCGTATAAGCTTGTATAGGCGTAGGGAACGTAAGGTCGTCCATTAGTTATGGGTAGCGCTAGACCCCAAAGACGAGAACAAGGTGAGAGAAAATGGAAACAAAAAGAAATAAATTACATAGATACAGATCTCCATGTATTGTCTCTAGCTAACAGTACGCCATATTTGTTTAATAGGCTAGCAAGAAAACAATCTATAATTATATTTTTCTTATATGTACAGTGAGCTGCAAAAATGCATACCCATTTTAAAACTAAAATGGTATAAGCCGGTAATTGACGCCATGTAACGGAAATCGATACAAGAACTGTTAAGTAGTTTATTTATGTCGTAATAGATGGCGGTGCACTACTATAAAAGAAAAACAAGATTTCTTAATAACTCAATTCTGATAAATTTACTTGAAACAATTTTTAAATCTCTATTCGTAATAGATTGTTTAAAATTTAATTTATAAATTTATCGCGGGTTGTTTATTTGTGATGAATGACTCGCTATTCTGCACAGTGTGTTATTTGATCATAGATGCGGACATCTTCTGTTTATGTGTGTATTGGATATATATAATCCTACTAAAGCTTCTATTAAAACTTTCCCGGCGTTATCTATTATATTTTAAAGTCATTTAGAAAATCAAGAAATGTCCATAGAAACCATAGAAACACATTTTCTTCTTCCCAGTAATAGTTATTTTGTTTAAAAAATATGGTATGATCGAAACCCACTAAACGCATCGATATATCCATAGAAATTTAAATAATCAAGCACTTCAAGATGACAATAAAATATTTTATATTTATTTCGAAAAAAAAATTGTATCTCCACAGATTAGCATTTTTTTCCAAGACGTATTTGTTAAATACGGTAACAACTACTACCATGAAAAAACCAAGCGCAACAAGCATAGGAATACAGAAATATATAGTTCTAAAGTTTTAGGTTAGGGTTGTCACTAACATACTTGCTCGAAAAAAATATTGCACTCGATAAAATTACTGTTTTCAACTTCTATTATCGCAGGCAGACTTTATATACGATGATTAGTGAACACTTACTTAAGTTTTCACGATCACGATTATGTGTGTAGGAAGTAACTACCTACTTACATCTTCGGTGAAGGATGTTATGTGGAATTGGGAAGGGGTCCACCCTCGTCAGGCAAATGCCAAAACCCAATTCCTGTACATATCATCTGGAGAAGCGGGGTTAAGGTGTCATGGAGCCGGCAAAGACACATGGCACTGAATGAAATGAAAAAATGAAACGAAAATGACAAAATGAAGAGTTAATAGAATCAGACGACGAAGATTTTGTATAATACTACTACTAACTTTTGTCCGCGACTACAACGTGTAAGCTAGATTTCATGATGATCGGATGAGTAGTATAGGCGTGAATGCGTAATAAATAAACATATTCGCATTTATGATGTTAGTTATAATTACATTGTCTGATTCTATTAAGGTTTCGTGTAAAGGCCCATGAATCCTCCCCAGCAAAACAGACTCCACAAAAACAAGTGATTTTATACGGGTTTTCTTTACTTATCAACACAGAACAGTAATTTATTCACTCTGATCTTTCAGTGACAAATGACAACCCTATTTCCATAGAAATAAACAAAAACTTAGAAACGACGTATCTCTCAGTTCCTACTAGATAGACATTTAGTTCTTTTTTTAATTTGTAGGTACATTAATATATTGAGCATATTTGCTAAAAGAAATGCTATTAACACATAGTAAATTTAAAAAAGTACTTTCTCTCTTTCTCGTTCAGTTAGGGCCTCGAAATTCATAATCCTTGTATATTTTTAATCGATAATCAAAACCAATTTATTTGCGAAAGCGATTTTCACCTATTTCTCGAAATATTATATATTTCTGTATTCCTATGCTTGTGAACCAGGTGTTTTTTAATATAACTTACTATAACTAAATCTATCAAAATAAAGAATAAAATGAGGATGTCACACTGTGTTCTGTTCGTACGCAAACATTATTCTGTATCTGTGTTCGAGTGCCTTTTCGGTTGAGATTTAATTTCTTATAAATTTCACCTATTTGCTAAAATGTGTACGCATTGCAATATTTATAAAACAACGCCATCTAGTTCATTCATATTCATTCTAATTTGAGTGTTCACAGGATTGTGGACCTTAAGGTTTCCATGCACTATTACAGGTGACTGTACATTTAGCAGAACAATATTACATACTTTAAATTAATTATACACTATCTAGTTAAGTTTCCATTAATAAATAATACGTTTAAAAAGGAATTGGAAGAAAAAGTTAGTGCATATAAAATTAGGATATGTCAACAATATGTATCTGTACTTATAATATAAAAAGGACATTTTATTTTTTGTTTGTCCGTTTGTAATGATTTAACTCAAAAAATGCATAACCAATATGAAAAATATTTCTACATTAGATAGCTTTATTATCATTATATTTATTTAAAAAAAAATGTTGTTTCACACCTAACCTAACCTACTTATACGCGAGCCCAGCCGCGAGCTAAACCTAGTGTATGATATTTGACTTTTTCAACAGCTGAGATGATCGACTATTACGACATATCGGGGTGCTACATCTTGCGTCCGTGGTCGTACAGCATTTGGGACAGGATACGTACCTTCCTGACCAACGAGTTCCGCAAGATAGGAGTCAAGGATGGATACTTTCCTATATTCGTATCTAAGGTAACATTGGAGTGATTTTATTTATGCTGTTGTAAACTGTTGTTGACACCGACGAAGTCGCGGGCTAGATTTAATTGAAATATTAATATTTCTGTAATATTTATATTGTGGCATGTAATATATTCATTTAATACTTTTAACAAGAACGGTACAATAATATAGTTATAATGGATATATCAATAAAATATTAGAGAATTACTCCCTGATTATGTCTTATATCGCAAGTGAGTTTATAAACATACAATTTACAACTTGATTGCACGTATACCGTTGTGGCCTAAGTCGTCGCCTTGCCTCTGCCATTACGCCAGTATTATAGGTTCGAATAAGGCGGGAATAAGCACACGGGATCGTAATTCTTGGCATATATTTTTTTTGTCTCGTTTGGTGATCGAACTCATAATACTCGGCACGGCGGCAGTTATGACGCGATAGCTTGCTCGCTAATCCATATGAGCAGTCTACTTTCTCCAGAAGTTTTATGTAACTGAATAATTCAGATTGTTGTATATTGTTGTCAGGCCGCCCTAGAGCGCGAGAAGGCCCACATCGCGGACTTCGCGCCCGAGGTGGCGTGGGTCACGCACTCCGGCACCTCCGAGCTGGCCGAGCACATCGCCATCCGCCCCACCTCCGAGACCGTCATGTACCCCGCCTACGCCAAGTGGATCCAGAGCCACCGGGACCTGCCCTTCAAACTTAACCAGTGGAACAATGTTGTGGTACGTGCTGAACCAGCGCGAGGCAACCTTTTAGAAAGAAATAAAGGAAGAAAAAGAAAGAAAATGTATTTATTTAGCAGGCATGGGCCACATAGTGTCGACATTAAATAAAGACGAGCCGCATATGTTTATAATTTTGTGTACATATATCGATTGCAAAAAAAACAACCGGTAATTTCGAGTCATTGCGTTTGCGCCCGTGGAGTAATTTTGTGGGCCAGTGTTAGCTTTCGCGGATGGATCTGATTTCAGTTTAGGCGCGAAATTAAAAGTATAGTATATGAAGTATTTTATTTACAAAACAGTTGTGGCCGCGGGTTGCCGGCCGTTGTATCATTATTCATTACATACATATTTTAAAATTAGTATTAATTTGCAATATGTTATATTTATTAAATATAACGTACGAGAGAAAAATAATAACAGCAGCCACATGACTCTAATAAGAAAGCCCTAGAAAGCTTTACTACTGATAGTTATATTCAGGGTATTATTTAAGGGTCTTTTATTACGGAATTATGATATTGGCTATTTTTACTCCTTTTAACTGAATATTAGATTACTCGCATTCTCCTTCACCTTCTTACATAAAATTTTACGTGAAGTTTTCGTTAAAATGTTAAATAGTTAATTGGCAATTATCAAAGTGCATGTGCTACCCCAATTACAAACATACACAGCACTGGCAGCTAGACAATGCTAAAACTAAAACTTAACTAAAATGGAGTATTTCTTCAAAAGGCCAGACTACATTCTACAATAAATATTCTCAAATACTATAAACATAATATTTAAGAAAGAAAGAAAGATGATCTTAACTATGTTTTCTCCAAGATCGCCATGTAGCAATATTTATCCTCGCTTCCTCCCGAGATTTTAAGGTATAAGTTATCGAATATAAGCTTAATTTTAAAGAAAAGGTTAGTTTTTAATAATCTTCTTGTTGACAGAGGTGGGAGTTCAAACAGCCGCAGCCGTTCCTCCGCACGCGCGAGTTCCTGTGGCAGGAGGGACACTCCGCCTTCAGGCTCAAGGAGGAGGCTGCCGACGAAGTGTTGCACATCTTAGGTGAACTTACTATATCATTTTTTTTTAAATGTCGTCTTTATTACTAATTCTTGTGTCGCGGGGGACTTTACAAACATTTAAATAACGGACACAAATAACACCGAGTCTCGAAACAACCATTTGTGGATTAAACAAAGTTTTGTCCCGTGTGGGATTCGAACCCACAACACTCGGGCATTAGCAGCGGCGAGGCGACCACTTTAAACACTACGCCGTCCGCGCAATAATTATACTTCAACTTCTAAGGTACTTGATGCATCCATAAAGATAAATGAGTTGGGTGTAAAAACCCAGGATTAAACCTCTTCGTCTTAAACGTAAAAGTAATGAAAAGAAATGACCTATATGTCGGAGGTCTTTTGACCCACAGGACCCATATTCAAACTCGACCGAGGTATGACCCCAAGGTGTCACACCAAGTTTCAAGGTCTTAAATGTAAAAGCATTTAAAATACATGTGACCTTGTGACCCTTACATCTCGGGGGTCTTTTGACCCACAGGGCCCATATTCAAACTCGACTGAGGTATGACCCAAGTTGTCTGCACACCAAGTTACAAGTCTTTTTTTTTTCATTTAAAATATGTGACCCCTATATCTCGGAGGTCTTTTGACCTACAGGGTCAATATTCAAACTCGACCGAGGTATGACCTTGGTGTCTGCACACCAAGTTACAAGTCAATCGGTCCAGTGGTTCCGGAGTTAAGCCGGTCACTAACATACAGACACACAGACCCACATAGTGTTTTCATTAACCTCTTCGAAGAAGACTCAGAGGTTAACAAAGATGAACTGTAAATGGCTTAGCGCAAGTGGCAAATTGTCACACAATCCACAATAATACGAGCCCTGTATTAAACTGTACGATTGCTGGGCACTCCTTGACCATGGGCATCTTTATTGTCTCTCGATTAAGTTTATTTGCTTTTCATAAAGCTATACGATAAGACATATACATACAATCATCACCTAAAATTCACCTTCAATGGTCGTTGTTTAGGTGCGTAAATTTATTTAAATCAAAATTAGTACTTCTTTTTGTAGTTTGTTTTCCCGTTAATAACGATACAACCGTTATTGGATCTTAACCGTTATATACCGGTTGTTTCAACGATTACAAACTGTATGTATGTATGCTGCTGGGCACGGGCTTCTTCTCAATGTGAGAAGGGTTAGACCATAGTCCACTATGCTGGTTCAGTGCGAGTTGGCAGCATTCACATATATTCAAGAACATTATGGAGAACTCTTAGTCATGCCAGGTTTCCTCACGATGTTTTCATTCACCATTAAAGCAAACGAAAATTGTACTTAATCCACAGAATCAATTTATTCTGATTTGAGTCGATGACTCTAAACATGCAGTATAGTGTATCAAAAAGATTTCAGAAGCAAAATAAACAGGACTTTGACCATTTTTATGGTGTACTGTTCCCTATGTCTATGTGTCGTCTTAGACGACCATTTAATCATTGTACCTTAGACGAGTCACTCGTACACACAGCGCCGCATCAACCTAGACTGTTTGGACTTTGAACTATTAGAAGTTGAACGCTGCGAATCGTGCGAGGGAGTACGTTATATTTTTGTTACGCTCTATCCTTACTATTACATCGACACCACTATGCACTGTCCCTTGCCGACAATTCTCTATTTTGTATGTAGCGTATTTATGCGTAAGGCTGTCTAACTTGATGTGTAGCCGTGTGTACAATGGATACAATGATGATTAAATGGTCGCTTACCTCCAACAGTGTGCCGAAGTTTGATTCCTATACAGGACAAGAATTCGTTCAATCCACAAATAGTTGTGCTGATTCTGCATGTTATTGTATCTGATGTTTTTTAATTTTTTAATTATTTTATACACCATTTTTTTCTACTGTTGCACTTACACTTGCACCTACTGTTTATCGAGCATGTTGGCTGATTAACCGATTTGTTGGCAGATTTGTACGCGCGCGTGTACGAGGAGTTGTTGGCAGTGCCGGTGGTGAAGGGACGCAAGACTGAGAAGGAGAAGTTCGCGGGCAGCGAGTACACCACCACTGTCGAGGGGTATATACCCGCCAGTGGGAGAGGAATACAGGTACGTTGGCACTTTGTCCACCATCGAATAATACGATAGGAAGGAGTCGATGGTATTTCTGCAGAAAACGGAGGAAGGAACGGAGTAGTTTGACTGCTATCTCCACAATAGAGACGTTGCCTATAAGATATTTTTGTACGTTATGTTATATGCAATAGCAAATAACATTAAAAACATTTTTAAAAAAGCAACTGCGGCATTACAATACGATTAATATTTTCAATATTATATATTCGAAGTGGGGCTTAGTGGAATATATCGCTATTGCCCTCGCGTAGCTATCTTCTAACTTATTAATTTAACACTACAAATACTTTCGTTTTAGATTTTGAATAAAATATTTTATCATGATTTAATTAATATTTAATAATAATAAATGTCATGTTTTATAAGAGTAAAGTTTAAAAAACAATAACCCGACTACGTAAAAAAGGAATCCACAAAGAACGAATTTAAAATTTATATAGCCTATGTCACCTAGGCCATTACTATGATTTTATTGACACCTCATTCATTAAAATCGGTTCAGTAGTTAAGACGCTACGGTGGAACATACAAACATACATACCCAGACTGCCAAAATCATTACCCTTCCTTGCCGTAGTCGGGTAAAAAATACCAATAAGATGAGTCAAATACTTTAGACATCATTTAAGCCGAAAGACGTCCAAATAATAATGTTGAACATAGGTCTCCATAACGGTTTTCCACACTTTTGCGTTGGAATTATATTCAAATACATTGACATCATTATACAAACATAATTGCGTAAACTTCTCATACAAAGTAGATTGTGCACAACATATTTTGATATCATACGAATGGTATTTTGCGCATTTCTACGTCAGGGTAAGAGTACCATCACAGAGTAGCAAGGGGTAGCTGCAAATCATTGGAGTAACTATTACTTTTACTTGCAAGGAATTTATGCTTCACGCCTGTGCTGAATTTAAGTGTCAGTTTTATTGATTCTTAACCTTATTTCTTTGACAATATCCTTTGCCTTTCGTGTAGGGAGCCACTAGTCACCACCTCGGCCAGAACTTCTCAAAGATGTTCGAGATCGTGTACGACGACCCCGACACGCAGGAGAAGAACTATGTGTACCAGAACTCTTGGGGAATCACCACACGAACTATCGGTATGTGTCTTAACACAAGCATATACAATTTGCCAATTTATTATAATACTAAATATGCCCGCGGTTTCACTCGCGTTTATGGTTACTGCGCCGCCCCCGTGGGTTGTAGCGTGATGTTATATAGCCAATAGCTTTCCTCGATAAATAGGCTATCCAACACTAAAAGAATTTTCAATTCGAACCAGTAGTTCCTGAGATTAGCACGTTCAACCAAACAAACAAACTTTTCAGCTTTAATATTAGTATAGATGTATATTATATTTATAGTATACCCAGATTTTGGCTGCGGCTTCCGTCTCGTAAATGTAAGTTAGGTTAGATTAGTAAAATCGACAGGGTCGCGAACCGCATGTGAAAATGATCCGCGCGGATCCGCCGACTCTGGTAACGTCGAGGAACACCGTGGTGGGTTTAGTCGGTATGACCGGGATGTCGCTAACTTTCCCCGGGCGAGTCCGAGATAACCCCGCCGCTCGCATCCGCGAAGGGCTATGTCAATGCTTCCTCAACGTAAAAAGAAAAAGGTAATAGTACTTTTTCTGGGTTTCATGACCCTTTCTAGTACCCTTTTCTGATCTCTTGACAACATGTATGCGAAATTTCATGATGATCGGTCAAGTAGTAAAGGTGTGAAAGTGTTTGTAAAAGTATCTTTATCAGGTTAACTTTAGTATTTATTTTCTGCATTTTTATTTCTTTGTGTATATTATTATATCCCTTTTATTTAAATTACTGTTTTAGTTTTGCACACCATATGGTAGAATGTATAAGGATTCTGACAAACATGTAACCATCATAATTTATAAACCTACATTCTATGCAAACAAATACATATATCTATTTCTATTAAGGTTTTGTACTACCTGTGCGAAGCCAGGGCGGGTCGCTAGTCAGTTATAAATGTCAGGCTTTTCCACTCGCAAAACTGCTGATATGTGTTATCTTTCAATACTCTTCTTTAGTAGTCATGTTATTAATTTTAATACTAACAAACTTATATTCGCAGGTGTGATGATCCTAGTCCACGGGGACGACAAGGGCCTAGTACTACCTCCCCGGATAGCCGACGTGCAGGCCATTGTGGTCCCGTGCGGTATCACCGCGTCCAGCTCGGCCGACGAGCGCAAGAGTCTCATGGACTCGTGTAAGGCGCTCGTCAATGACCTGCTTGACGCAGGGATCAGGGCAGAAGGAGATTATAGGGACAACTACTCGCCTGGGTGGAAGTTCAACCATTGGGAGCTGAAGGTACGTAATACAGTATTGAGCGTCAGTGGCGTAGCGTGGGTTTTGGGGTTCTTATTTAGGTATTTCAATTTAAAGGACTATAATTTTCAGTAATTCTAAAGAACATGTCAATAAGATCAGTGATCATTTATGTGTATTGTACCATTCAAATATTTACAATATATTATTATTATTTATTGTGAAATTTCGCCGCCCCCTAAAAGTGCCGTCTGAGGTGGACCGCCCCTACCGCCCCCACTACGCTGCGTCACTGCTGAGCATAACACTTCATAGGCTTGTATAACCCAGTAGGCAGAAGTGTAGGTCTTTGTTCGTCAGCTATTTAAGTCTCATTAATTGGTGGCGAGCCTATTGTTGTCTACCAAGGACATTGTTACATTCTGTTGCTACTAAAAGTTATATCTTTGAGCAAAATACAATGTTATTCCGGATGCTATGTGGGTCGGAAAGCGTCAGAGTTTGGATAACTGTTAAATATGCGACTGGGGTTAAAAAAGGTAATACCTCGTATCAATCATTCTGAAAATCATGCTTGCTAAAAAGTCACACAGGATGATCAGATGACATAAAGCGATACCCTTAGTTAAAAAACAGAGGCAAATTTCAATTCCTGACGTAGCGACGAAATGGTTTGTTAAAGTCGCAAGGTGCAAGTGGTCAAAAATTGGTCCTAAAGTCATCATCTATCTAATCTCTCACTATTTGAAACTATTGCTTGGTTTAGAAGATAACCAGTTACTTATTTTAATATCAGTTAAAAAATATGTTATGATTATGTTTACTTTGCCACCAGGGTGTCCCAATCCGTGTGGAGCTCGGTCCCAAGGACATCGCTCGCGGCGAGGTGGTGGCCGTGCGGCGCCTCGGCGGCGACAAGCTCGCGCTGCGGCGCGCCGGCGCCGGCCCCACACTCGCCGACCTACTGGACAAAACGCACCACGAAATGTTGGCTAAGTAAGAATTATTTTTGTTCTAGCGATATAAGCGTTAACGCATGTGTTACGATCACAGAGATTATTAGATTTAAGGATCAGCGTGCCTAGTGCGAGATGTTCTTACGTTCGATCGAAAAGTTTATGACATTCGACGCTCCGATTGGCTAGATACTGCTTGGCGAAAACCATAAGCACAGTATTTGCTTCAAATCGATCGCACCATATACTATTCAATATGATGCTTTTTTTTTAATAATAAGAAGAATATAACCTTTTTTAGTTTATATATACATATACATTCAACAGCTAAAGTATCTCTATATAGTGATATGAAAACAAACTTATTAAAGTTTTCCTATTTCATGATTATATACTGACTTAGGCACGTGATTCCTTCTTCCTTCAATCCTGGGTCCTTTAAGCGGGGCGTGAAAAAGCACCTTCTCAGGCCGTCAAAGTAGAGACCTAAACATATCGCCAAATCAACCAAATCGCCTCGGCTGCTATGAGGACGATGTGGAGGCCACTGCTCTTAGACCACACGACTGCTTACCATCAGGCGGAGTGTGGTCATATTGACGAGCAAAAAAAAAAAAAGTTCTAAATACTTACGTTCATAAATATATGTTTTTTTATACAGGGCTATTAAAGAACGTGACGAGAGAATGTCCAGCGTGACCAAGTGGGAGGACTTCACGAGTGCTCTGGAACGCAAGCACGTACTGCTGGCGCCCTTCTGTGGAGAGGTCTCGTGCGAAGACAACATCAAGAACGATAGCGCCAGGTAAGGCTCCTTCAGCCATACAAAGAGTATAAAAGACATGTGCAGTGTCGTTTTGGCTACGGTAACTGTTTACCTATATTGAAAAATAAAGAAAGCCTGTCCATAGGGACAGGCATTCTTTATAATATAGATTATATTAACTACAGAGCTGCATGCTAACTATAGAGTTATAACAGCTCATACTATAACTCTACAGTTATGAGTTATTAAAGCCCTAGAAACAGTAGGACAAGTTTGATTGGTATGTCTTAAAGGATTAGTTCCAGAAAGTATTATTATAAAGTAATCTGTTTATACCTCGCCACTGTAATCGCGCCAAGTATTGAAGTTCTATTCAGATATGGGCAAAATTGTCTACAGACATGTTCTATAAAAATAATTTGGGGTGATTCTATTGACATCTACTGGGCACAGTTTTAGCTCCTGTGTTTCTTTTGCAAATTTCTGTCAGAAAACCAAGCAATATTGCCATACCCAGGAATTGAAACCCAGACCTCATGCATAGGTATTGCATTCTAGACCGCTGCGCCACCACAGCAGTGTATTTAATAAATTTTATCTTATTTAACCTAAAATGTTTTGCCAACAGGACCGATGATGATCCAACAACGGACGTGAAAGCCCCTGCGATGGGTGCCAAGTCTCTCTGCATACCATTCCAACAGCCCCGTGAGCTCTCTGCCAGTGACAAGTGCATTCACCCAGCGTGCAATAACAAACCCAAGTTCATCACGTTGTTCGGCAGAAGTTATTAATAAGCACAACTTCAATCAGTTCATTTTATAAAATTAAATTATTTTATACTTTATATTTTGTTTTATTTTGCGGTAAATATTTGAAATATATCTTATTTAAGCTTTCGGTGCCCAAGATATAATCCATAATCATTTTTCCATGAAATATAAGCTTACAGTATTTACAATCGAATCGCTTATATCTATACTAAACACGCAAATTGAAATACACAAAAAACATAAAATCAATGATAATTAAATATTAACACAATATAAATTATAAACAACAACAATTTATAATGAAATCTTTTTCTATATAAAAATCCAAACTAAATTGCCTATACCTTTACTAAATATATGGAGCCCTACCTTACTATGTTATTTAAGAAAAGTAACACATTTTTATATATTATGCTAGGTTTGTCAAAATATATGTATATCTGCTTTTGGATTGGCCTTAAGAAAACAGTTTAATAGTCTAACGGCTCTGAAAGATGTTAATATTATACAAAAATTTGCTTCACTTCAATCTATTGACCAAAAGTCTGATCCCGGAGTGGTCTTTTCATTGTCTGGATGGCTATGGCTATGAGGAAACGTATATACATAGGCTCTTTCCTATATCCCTGAAGACATTACGCCACATTTTGCTAGCTGTGGCTAAAGGTCCCACGTAATATGGGGTAAGTCTATTGCTATCCACCAGGTACAATACGTGAATCTCTAATTAAATTTTTTAATCCTGAATTTGCATCAACTTGGGTGTAGAATCTGGGATCTCATGCATAGCCGTCAAATTCACTACCACTGCACCACTGAGTAATTAAACAAGAATCTGTAATGACTTTTTGCGTTAATTATTTTTATAATGATATTAATTATTTTGAGAGATCCTGCACAAAGTTCTCATTTTAATATTACTCAAAGAGTATGTATAACTATCGATCCTGGTTAAAAAAATTAACGTAATGAATCAGTATCCTTAAATCTTCTGAATACTGTATAACCATAAAACATGATTATCTATTTTTTTTAATTCAACACTGGACAAAACTTCACTTAGACCAAGCAGAATATAGGTTTTATTACTTGAAATAATCAACCAAGGTTTAATTTAATATTCTAACTTCATTATCTATTTTAAAATTAATTAGTAAAGAATAAGTTGTGTTTGAAATTCATACTAATTGCTGGTGCAAACTATTTACTTATATATATTTTTATTGAACATTATTGATGTCCTATAATTTTGTAGTGAACTTATGAATACAACTTAATTTTAGTTTTTGCTCACAAATATTGTTAATAATTTTTATACTTTTATGATTAAAACAGATGAATCATAATTATGTCTAAATCACACTGAGACTTATGCATGTGAGTATAGCAATAGTGGTGTACCTATTACCTAATGACAAACCTTATAACACTGCATGACTAGCACTCGCCCTTGTGAGTCGAACAAAAAATTGTTTGTGTGGCCAGAACTCGCATCTGAATTGTATAATGAGTGAGTTTAACCCGGATGTGGGTGCTGGACTTGGCGACGGGTTAACAATAGCTACGTACAGATGACTGAAATGCGAGTTCTGGGTACACAAACGTTTTTATATTGTCATAAGGTGTGCTGGGCACTGAAAGGGTTAAATGATGTTACTTAAGCCGGCAATACATGTTGGCTCAACGTTGCCGAGTGACAGGCAGTATCAACTTATAGACGGTGTATTTGCTTTACCTTGCCAGTGCTTGGTATCACTCGCCTATTTGGCCGAGTGCAGGCAAGCGCCAACATGTACAGAGCTTAATTCGCGTGGCTTGTAACAACTCACAATCGCCCGTGACCACTCATCTCACTTCGGAGCGGTGTCGGTTTTTCTGCACAAATCATAGGTGTTCTGCGCTCGGCCAATAGCGTTCACATGTTGGTCCGTTTGCCATTACACGCTTGGCGTTCGTTGTCGTTATACGCACAAAATGTATATTTTTACAACTATTCATTCGGTATATACCAATATAATAATTATACGAGCTCATTAATCGTGAATAAGTCGTTGGAGTGCCATAATTAAATAAATAGCATCAGCTGTAATAACTTCTACGACGTCCATATTATTTCAATGCACAATAAGGACTGACAGCACTCAACATGTAGATAGCTTCACAAAACTTGTCTGCATTAGCCATTTGCATTGGTTTACTTTACACTTGCCAAACGTCTAGACGGTATAGTACTTGCCTTGTATCAATTTACCTTCGCTTGCATTGGCCTATGCTTGACCAACATGTATTGCTGGCTTTACATGTGTTACCAACTAATAAACTTGGTTTACCTCAGTATGTACTTACAAGTAAATATACAAAGACAATTCAATTTCTATTTAAATGGTTTCATCATTTATTTAGACTATTGAATAGGTATATACACTTACAAAATAAATAGACAAAGGCAGAAATAGAGAAAACAAATTGTTATCATATAAAAATATACTTTACTTTTAAAAACTTGACATGATCATGTAAAATAATTATAAGATTGAAAATAAATAACTGCATCATATACATAAATTAAACATAATTTGTGTATATAATGTAATTTATATTTATATGTGGAGTAAAATGTTTGATAGGTGTTTGATTTGGGCAATTAGTCCATTTCATTCCCTGGCTGATTTGATTTTGAAATCTTTTGTAAATTATCTTCTAATAGTTTAATTCGCCGCTTCTTGGCAGTCAATACTTGTACAAATTTGCCATATAAACTTGTTTCTAAAGAAGTTTTCATATCCCTATATTCTTCTAAGCAATTCTTACATTTATTTAGATCAAGAGTTAGATTCTTATTTCTAGCATTTAATTTGTCTATATTTTGCTTATGCTTCTCATTCTCTGATAATAAGTCATCTATTAATAAGTCTTTTGATTCTGTAACCCCATCTCGAAGTACAAGTACGGAACCGTGTTTCAGTATTGCTTGCTGGTCTTCAAATACTTTTTTCCATATAAATTCGGCAGACTTTCCATCTGAATTTTTAATAAAGCTATAGCTGAACACGTGGTCTTTTGAAAGGCCCTTCTTAACGTTTTCGTAATACTGGTCTTCATTCTCGTCGAAGATATCTTTATAGTCTTGGGCTGCTTCGTAGGAAAATTCGCCTGACCAGCTTTCATCGGCATCATATATTTTTATTTGAAATAAGTTGTTCGTGTTTGGTTTCCACATTACTTTTATGTACAATGTTTTGTTATCTATTTCAAACTTTGTCACTGTTTTCACGTCTTCCATTTTATAATAAGTTTTATACAGTATATAATATTGAAAAGTGTTTTGTTTATTTATTTAAGACCGCGAGCCGGGCATGCCATATGACTGACAGCTGTCAGTGCTATGTTTTAGGGATGATAAGGAAGTGGATAAATCGGAACCGAATTCAGAACCGGAGTTTTTTATTTGGTTTCTCGGAATCGGAACCGAACTCGAAATCGGAATCGGAGGCGGAAACAAAAGAGAGATATATTAAGGGATGGTCTAAGAAAATAAAATTACACACATTATCCATCGGTTCTATTATTATTAATTCAAAAAATAATACAGGTAGGTTATACTTGGGTGTTGAAAATAAAAACAATCGAATTTAAAATCTTTAACATTACTAGTGCCTTTATGAAATAACTGAAATATTCGTGCGAATAATTGGCACAGATTAAAATAAAAATGATTAGGGGAACCTGGTCCGAGGGGGAACCTGTTGCACCTTGGACAGTTTTATACATTTCTAATTTCAATTGCTATTTGACGTACTGTACACAAACTATGGGTGCGTTCCACTTGGCGTTCACGACGCCAAAAATGCTTGTTTACTCATTCCACATGTCGACTACGATCGTTATGGTCGCGGCGAAAACGTCACTCATGACGTCATTACTCACGCTCACGCAAAGCTTTCCGTAGTATCATACGTAGTATATTTATACTCTTTGCGCAAACTCACGACTACCCATGCTGAGAGGTGGGTCGTCGGAGCGTTGAGAAATTTGGCGCCATTTTTTAAAATATGAGGTATGTAACAAAGATGGCGACAATGAAAATTACTTTATTTGATGCGATTTTGATGAAACGATGAATACTTCAATAAGTAAACATTTTATAATCTGCATTTCAACCAAAATTTTTTTTTATTACTTTTTAATAATACCTTAGAGTAACGATTAATTACATTATTTTACATGGTCTAAGTTTCTGTTTTTCACCATCATGATTTTGTATAATGGTATTCCACTCTTCATCTGAACTGTATGAACTAGTACTTTCTAAAGCATTATTACGACGCTCTACCAAATGTCCAACTGTCGCCGTAAAAGACATTTTGATTATATTTGAATGTAAATTAATTAAATACTCCACAAAATTATGAAATACTAGATTTTGCCCGCGGCTTTGCTCACCTTAATGTAGATTTATGTTAAAATAGATTTTTAGTGGCCTACGTTATTCCAATGATTCGTCACGTCACATGTGGAACGGGTAAACATGGGGTAAACGAGCATAATAAGCGTCGTGAACACTAAGTGGAACGCACCCGCAATCGTAAAGAGTTGAAGTCAGAAACCAGAAACACTGGAGTGAGATAATTTTGTCTATGATTTCAGCTGTGAAGTTTCTCCATCGAATAAAGGTATTGTAATTTATAATTACGTATAAGCATAAATACTTATTATTTCAAGGGTTTACAATCTATGGCTTTTTATATGATTTGACTGAGATACCAGGTATTTTAGCAAATTATAATAAACAATTATTGCATTATCTTAAATTCTTTAAAAGTGGGCTAAATCTTAGCACTAATAGACTTCTCGAATAGTATCTCTTGAAAATTAGTAGGTAACTCAGATAATTTATATGTAGTTAAGGCCATAAATAATACACTATGATAAGGTTTATTATTGTTAAAAAAGTTAACTGTTTTAACTTCCACCTGGACACAAATTATCATGGCCGGTCTGCAAGTTACTAAACAGATTTCGAACTCAGGTAGGCCGGTGTAAAGAAAATATTTACAGGTGGGGATTTGTAGACGTAGGTACCTACCCAATCTGTGCTGTTCAGACGATAAACTTAAAAATAGTCTATAGGCAATCGTGGGGTCCCGGATTCGACAAAGTTTTACAGTTATCTTTTGTTTCGAAATAGGCATACCGTTACAACTCAAAATTAAAAAAGTACATGAAATTTGTATATAATAATATCAGGTCTGTATGTAACTGTCCTACGGCTAGGCTTGGGCTGACTTGACACTATAAAGAAGAAGTGTTAAGCTACAATCTACCACACTGGACCAGTGGTTTGGTTAACATTTGCGACAACATTATGGAGAACTCTCAGAGATGCAGGTTTTCTCACGATTTTGTCTTTCACCGTTTAAGCGAGCGATAATTAACTATTTAAATATGTGCTTCAATCAGTTCAAGCACTCTACACGGGCAGTTCAACAGTTTCTTACTAGACTATAGATTCAGACAAGAAACAAATATCTAGACATGATATAATTATGAAAGTCAAAAACCATTAGTCCCAATCGATATGAAATTGTGGAGGAACAGGGTGTGATGTCCCTCCAACACAAAGGGAGGATCTTCCGACCAGGCTGGTTGATCGTGCCTGGCGGGCCGCGACCCAACGTTTAACGTCGGGAGCTTGTATACAATGTTATTCTTACTTAGTACGAAACCTGAAAATAGTTTGTTCAGAATCAGCAATAGAATCGATTACAATAGTTTTTAAACCATGTTATATTTTATCCCAAATGTCTATCAAAATTTGTTAAAATAGGACACACTATTTAATAGGTAAGAAACGGCCGGCGGCGGCGGCCGGTAGGCATTTATCGAACAAGCCACAATACATGGTTAAATCCTTAGATCATTCATAGTTTGGAAATTCCCCTTTCGGTGTGCACCCTGCACCGCTACCTGCACCCCGTCTCGTCCTGCGGGACGTCCTGCCCGCGCCCGCAGCCCCCACCCTGGGCAGTGAGCGGTCATTGGCGCATTGAGTGACAATATTGCCGCGAGGTCAACGGTGCAACTATATTAGCTGATAGCTTAGTGAGGTTTTATTATTTCTGATCCTTTTTTAGTTTTATTGATTAATTAATTGAATAATATGAATAACGTTGTATAGTTAGTCGCTGTGTAAACTCCACTTGTGCGATGTAGAATTGTGTGACATCATGTTAAGCGAGATTGTATCGCCATCTGTTAGATGTAGGCGGAACTTCTTCGTCTGTGCGGAGTTTCGCCATCTGTTAGATGTAGGCGAAACTTCTTCGTCTGTGCGGAGTCGTCACAAAATTAATACGATTAAATAACTGCCAACATAGAACATTTTGCAAGAGGTAGGGTGCAAATCTATAAGAGCTCCTTGTTTTTTCAATACACGTATCAGATTATAGAACGAGTCATTAGTAAAAAGCATAGACGTAGTACCTAAAACCGTTATTTACTGTTTTCAAGTTGATATATTATTCCATGTAAAATAATAAAAGTCCTTTCTACTATTATTTCAATAGTGTGTGAACATAAAAAAATAATTAATTCATAATCATGCCTATTGCAATCAGCAAGCAAATTAATTATATTGGCCACTCACTGACAAATATTCTGACCACTTAGTTGACCAGACATCGGCAGAAATTAAGTCAGTCAGGCGTTCAGGCGTTCAGACAGTCTTCAATTTCATATTAATTGGGATTGTTACGTCTTAGTATATCATTTATTTTTAACGATTCAACTACCTATATACAGAAATGACGTTATTGACATAGAATGAATTATCGCGTCTCTGTTCCATTTGTAGTAAGTACATATTTTGTCTATTTAGTCCAGTTCATCCCCAAACTGATTTGATTTTGATATCGTAAGTACATTGTCTTCAAGCATTTGAATTCTTCTCTTCTTAGCAGTCAAAAGTTGTACAAATTTACCATATAAACTTGCTTCTAAAGTGGTTTTCATATCCATGAACTTGTCTAAATCATGTCTACATTTGTCTAAATCAAGACTGAGATCCTTATTTTTAGTACTTATTTTGTCTACCACATCTCGCAGGTCAAGATTTTCTGCTAATAAGAAGTCTATTAGGAAGTCTTTGGATTCAGTAATTTCGTCCCGATGCACGGGCACGGCACCATGAACCAAGGTTGCAATCCCATGAAGCGAGTCCTCAAATTTCTTTTTCCAACAAAATGTAGCAGAATTATTATCGTCTGATTGCAAGGTGAAACTATAACTGAAGTCGTGGTTTTCCGAAAGGCTTTTACTAACGTTGGTATAATACTGATCTTCAGTCTCGTCACAGCGTTCTTTAAATTTATTTGCGAATTCGTAAGAAAATCGTCCTGACCAGGTTTTATCACCATCGTATATTTTTATATGAAATAAATCGTTCGCGTTTGGTTTCCATAATACCTTTACGTATAATCTTTTTTTATCTATCTCAAACTTCGTGACCGATGATATATTTTCCATTTTATATTAGAAAATTTCATGAAACTTGATGATTTTGTTGTGTTGCTACATCTTTGTCAGCTGACGAGAAGATGGCAGCTGTCACTTGTGCAAAGTCCTATCGCCGAGGTTCTCAGTATATAGCCCGTAACTATAATATATATTAATATAAATCATAGCAAGGCATATTACGGCATATTTTCTATAAAAATTTTCGAGTGACCACACACGCAGCTATAATATATATTTCTATGACGTCACCAAAATATGTCGACATATATATCTTGGTATATTTTGAGGATAGGGGTGTTCCATTTGAACGCCTGCCCGACGTCCGTGCTCGATGCGCACGAGCTTAAATTACGTACTTTATTTAATTAAAATACACGTATTAATATACTCGAAGAGCACGTTAAGCCGTTAGTCCCGGCTGCCATGAACATCTATGGCAGTTGTTTTTGGGGAAGTCGACACAAAAGACCCCACTGGGTCGAAGTGTCGCCGGTCTGTATTGACTGGCCCCCCACACAAGATAAGATAAGATAATTAAAATACAAGTGTTACGATTATAATAAATGATTGAAATATGATTTGTTTTTACTTCTTTCCTCAAGCATACTGCAAGACGTTCTTCAGAACTAATGCTTTTGCACATAACCGTATCGCATTTTATTAAATCATTTTTTATCAATTCATGAAGCTCGATAAATGCCGATCTTGAACTTTTAAAATACTGTGCAAATTTATTCGATGATAAATTTTAATCATGATACAAATTAAATTCGCCACGACTTCTTTTTTGTTTTATATGCGACTCAACCCGATGGTTCTATTTTTCGTTTCTGACAAGGCAACATGCATATCAAATTCAGCATCGGAATCATCCTCTGAGGTATTTTCAATTAGATCTAAAAGAAGTGCTCTTGTCGAATTCATTTAGGTACCTAGATTGATTAGTGTTATTTCAAAATTTGAACAGCCTGTACAGAAAATAAGCTTTAAAATCGTGCGCTTGCAAGGACGACCGCAGACCGAGTGAGGGCAAAATATATATTATAGTATAGCTCCCGTGTGTGATAGCTTGCTATACTATAATATATATCTCGACATATTAATATATATTATAGCTACGTCTGTGACGGGCTTATAGTGTCTTATCTATGCGCCGAGGTCCAGTCATGGAATTATTAACCTACTTAAGTACAACAAAAAAGCGCTCTGTTATCGATATTAACGCGGTCCGAAAGAGAGGTTATAAAGCTTGGTGTGTCCCTTTGAAAAACTGTAACCACGCTGTACTGAAGATGTTGGATACGCCATATTTAGAATTATGGAGTGACATCGTCAATACTAACTAAGACTCCTTAAATAAAGGTAAAAAGAACATTCTGGACTCTTTGACGACTTAGCTGTCGGTAAAATTTACACCGTAAATATGACGTAAGATGTATTTCGATAATAGTCCTTGCTAGTCGTAAATATGTAGTCACCCTTCCAACAAAACCATGACACAGTATATTAATAGACAAGACCATGACAACCTATATTCGGGATACACCAAAAGTCATTAGTCTATATCTATATATAATACATATGTCTTTTCGTTTGTCTATGATTTAAGACATTCAGAGTCTTTTACTTTTATGCGTAGATAGAGGAACCAATGCAATTAAGTTGATTTTGCTCAAACGCCGCAAATATCAAAACCTTATAGGTGAGTACCAATAGTGTCTTATCTATGGTACATAGAGTACATATTTGAGCCGTTTGTGTTAGGTCTGTTTATAGAGACCTAAGCGGCTGCTCGATGCTTCGTGTGACCAGAGCCAGGCAACAGACAAAATACCAGGCTGGTATTTTCTTTGGACAAAGAATAAGTATTGCCATGCAACGTGGCAATGCTGCCAGTCTTCTGGGCACGATGCCAATTGACGACGCTGCGGAGGAATATTATGACGCTTTTTATTATTGATGTTTTATTTTTAACTTTGTTAGTTGATTTTTATTTGTCTAGGATTTAACATCGAATAGTTGTAGGTAAGTAAGTAGGTACTTTTATTTGCATCAATACTATTTTTTTTTTGTTTTATGTACGGTATAGGCTTCGAAACAACTTGACCGATGTTAACCATTTTTTTACCAATAGAAAACTAAATTATCAGGAAGTAGCATGGGCTATAATTTATTTTCAAAACAATTAGAGATCTTTAAGGAAATTGCAATAATGTGATATGTGCAAATTTTGCCTATAAAATTCATTATTAGGCGTGTGCTGAGAAAACTATTGATGATACATAAAAATTAATTACCTGTAATAATGCATGGATACCTGAAGGATCAAAATCCTGTGAACACTTAAATTAGAATGATTATGAATGAACTAGATATCGTTGTTTTATAAATATTGCAATGCGTACTCATTTTAGCAAATAGGTGAAATTTATAAGAAATTATCCTCCTGAGACCCATAATGGAAACAGCTAGTACGAAATTAGGCCCAATGTCCTAATATTAATGCAAAATAAAGTAGGTGGATAGACCCAGACATAAAAACATGAATAACTTCTAAACGAATAAATATTTAGTCATGATACTTAGAGGATTATCTAATATATATCTAGAATGTCATTTAAACGTTTATCAGTATTAAAAAAACAATTGTTCTAGTTTTAGGACAAAAAAAACCCAATGTTTTTAATATAAAAATAAGGCCCATTTTGAAATAATCATTTATTCATACAAATTAACGTTACTTTGCCTACGTTTTGGCAATAGGTATAACGAGACTCATATGGTGTTATAGTCTGTTTAATTTTAGTAAAGCTAATATACTAGTGTGGCGCGTGTATACATTTGCATGCGTGTGCATTTTAACTTATCTTAAGATGTGCTCTATCGGAATACGTGTAATAATGTAGTCGCTATATATACACCAACCTTTAAAAATTTAAAAAATTATCACAATTCCTACTTAACTATTATAATTTCTATTTATAGATACTTTTTTATTTTCTATTCAAACGTATGCTTAATGATATAAAACATTGCTGATTTCGAAAAATAGTCGAGTAAAAATATGTGCTGATGCTTGTTGTGACGGTGCGTAGCCTAGGTAAAGGTACTTCGTGAGTGGTTATCCAATGCACTTATGCTGACTGTTTCTTGCAATTTGTTTCATTCTCTTGTTCATGACCTTGAGCATTCCGTAAATGAGGAAAATACCCAGCGTGATGACGATTTGTCCTATTGCGATGTTTCTTGTCCACTGTAGTTCTTCCAGTACGAGGATTTTTTAGTTGGTCGGCTTCCTTTTGGTTCAGGCAATTATCGGAGTTTGATCTTTGGAGCTTTGGTTGTCCATTGTTTTATCCCGAGGTGCTAACGATGGATGATGATATTTGTTGCAATCTCGCGAGTATTTATATCGATTGAATGCTTGCGTCACGGAATACAGAACCGGACTGTGGGCTTAACTGTCCGTCCTGACTTGGTGATGTACGTGTTTGAATAGCTGTGTCTGTTTTCTGAATTCGTCACGTTCATATCTTCGTTGTTGATGACAAATGCTGGTTTTAATCTATCTATTGATAGTACTGTTTCTTTATCCTTGATCTTAATGACATATGTTTTATCCATTCTTCTTATCACTGGGAAGTGCCCTTCATAGGATGGTGTCAGACTTCTTTTTACTCTGTCGCATCTTACAAATACGTGTGAACATTCTTTAAGTTCAGGATGAATGAAAATTGTTCGGTTGTGCTTCTTGCGTTTTGGTACTGATGTCATTTTATTGATATTCTTTAGAATATTTGTTACGAATGCTTCGTATGTAGAATTCCGATGTGAAGATTCGAAAAATTCTCCGGGAAGACGTATAGGTTCGCCATATACCATCTCTGCTGCACTATATCGTGTATCCTCGCGTAGACAACTCCGCAAACCAAGTAGAACTGAAGGAATTTCTTTCATCCAATTAGCGTTAGATTCTCTTGTCATAAGCGCTGCTTTTAAGGTTCTATGAAATCTCTCTATCATTCCATTTGACTGTGGGTGATATGGCGTTGTCGTAATTTTGTGTACTCCCAAAAATTGTGAAAGTGATTCGAATATTCTTGATTCGAATTGTCGACCTTGATCCGTAGTAATGCGTAACGGGCATCCAAATCTTGTTATCCATCCCTCATATAGTGCACGAGATATTGTTTCGGCTCTGATATTTTCAACCGGAATTACCTCAGGCCATGACGTACAGCGACCTATGATTGTGATTAAATATATTTTTCCTTGAGGTACAGATAATGGTCCAACAATGACGATGTGTAAATGCTCAAAACGCTGCGATAGCATAAAACTTCCTACCGGTGATATAGTGTGGCGCTGTACTTTTGACTTCTGACAAGCTATGCATGACTTACACCAGCTATTAATATCTTTGTTCATACTTGACCATAAATACCTTTGAGTTATCATTTTTCTAGTAGTTCGCTTGCCCGGAAGACTTAGTCCATGAATGACGTCGAAAACCTTCTTTCTTCTTCGAAATTTCTCTGGTAAATAAGGACGATTCTTCCCAGTCGATGTGTCGCAGCTGATGCTTTTTGTGGAACCCGGAAGCATTATGTTTTTAATTTTCAAATTCCTATTGTCACGGAGTCTTATCAATTCTTGGTCATTAGATTGGCATCTTGCTAAATCGGCATAATTAATCGGTGAAGGCATATCAATTTGTTCAATACGTGACAGTGCATCTGCAGCAATATTATCACGTCCGCTTATATGTTGAATGTTAGTGCTATATTGTGAAATAAAGTCCAATTGCCGAATTCACCGTGGCGTATCGTTTGATGATGGTTTTTGGGAGATGCGTATATCAAAGGTCGATGATCTGTGAAAATTGAGAATTCAATTCCTTCAATAAACCTTTGAAAATGCTTGACTGCCATGTATACTCCAAGTAGTTCTCTATCAAATGTTGAGTATTTTTGTTGTGCTTCACTTAATTTTTTTGAGTATAATCCTAATGGTTCCCAGTTAGGTCCGGATTTTTGTTGTAGAACCGCGCCAACACAGGTAGAACTAGCATCTGTCATGTCACTGTTAATATTGCGTTCATGATGTTTTCCTTGCATTTATCAAAGGCTTTTTCAGCTTCTGTTGACCAAGGAATAAGAGAGTTATCATTCTTTTTCGAGTTGCACAGATAGCCGTTTAAAATAATCTGATATTTGGCGGCGTGCGGAAGGTTATTCATATAAAAATTAAGCTAGAAATCTTCTTACTTATACTACTTATACTTAATACTTCTTCTTCTTTGATTGTCTTTGGTTTAGAAAATTCTGCAATTGCTTTGTAATTTTCCTCAGTCGGGTGTATTCCTTGGCTCGTTATATGATAACCTAAGAAATCTATCTCGCTTTTGAGGAACTCGCATTTTTCGAGGTTAATAGTTATTCCATTCTCCTATAAGCGTTTGAAAACTGTATCTAAGTGCTGATAATGTAGAATCTCGTTTGCCGATGCAATTAGGAAATCGTTGACAAAGACGAAAACAAAGTCTAAATCTCTGAATAGGGAGTCCATGAATCGTTGACGTTTGCGCTGCATTGCGTAGACCAAAAGGCATTCTTAAATATTCGAAAAGTCCAAAAGGAGTGATAATAGCGGTTTTCCCCACATCTTTAACTTGAATACAGTGGTAAGCCTTCCGGATATCAATCTTGCTGAATACGTATTTTTTTCTAAAATATAAGTAAAATCGGTTAATCATGGAAGTGGATATTTATAAGAGTTTTTTTTGCCATAAGTCTTGATTTTTGTACCATTAGCAGCATAAAGTATATATTGTTCATTTTGTGTAAATTAATGTCTCTGTGTCTTGCCGATAACTGAAATATTTGCTCCCGTGTCAATCAAAAATCTCATACCACTGTTTCGGTTTGTAACAGTGAGGCGGTTGGACGGGTGAATAGCACAGAGATCCGCCGTAGTCTGCGCTTTGATTAGTTTCCCTGGTCTCTTGAGTTAAATTTTTGTTGCCAATCACATGGTTCAATACAATTTCTTGCATATTTTCCGTATTTATCTGTGTCCAAGTGACTAAAGAAAAGGTAAATTCATCATCACTATTATATAAAGAATCAAAAAATGGCAAAGTACGCTAAGTGTAGCAAGCTCATTACCAAGAAGTCTGCTGGACTGTAGTGTGGGAAGTATAGCAAATGGTGGCATGCAAGCTGTGTGTCTCTAACCGCAGAGCAGCTCACTACCCTAACCGCCGTAGAGTCCGTGGATTGGAAATGCATGCAATGCTCCAATCAGTCAAAGACGAGACGCATCTCAGCCATCCTCCCAGACGAAGTGGATGAAAATACTGACTCGGAGGCAGCAGGACCGAGTTCGATTATTCAAAAGGGCATGATGCAAGAAATACGGTCCCAAATCAGAGAAACAATACAAGATGAGATGAAAAGAAGCTTACAGTTTTTTTCCGACAAATTCGACGAATTCCAAGAAGCAATCAATAGTTACGAAGAAAAGATTAAAATCATGGATAGGCAATACAAAGATTTGAATAATAAATATACCCACATGAAGAATAAAACATAATTTATGGAACAGCAAATAATTACTTTGGAGCAAAGAAATATGAATAATCAGCTAGAAATATGCGGCATAGCTAGACAAGAGAATGAAAATCTTATGGAAACTACAAGAAAAATATGTGATAAACTTGAAACGGAGGCGAATAGTATTATTAAAGTATATAGAAAGCAAAGCAAGTCTGCCGATGGCCAGAAAAGAAATATAGGGACCCTGGTCATGACATTGAAAGAGGACCAACGAGATTTATGGCTGGACGCTGCAAAATCAAAAATATCACGGAACGAGACATTGGAAGAGAGGGTAACTCGAGAATATACTTGAGGGAGACACTCTCACCTACTACTGCTCGTCTTCTTTGGCGTGCTAAGTCAGAATTGAAAAATACCAATTTAGTCAAGTTCGTGTGGTGCAAACGCGGGAATGTCCATATACGGAAGGCCGAAACAGAAAAAATAAATGTCATACGATCCGAAGAAGACATTAGGAAATGGGCACAGCAGCTAAATAACACCAAGCCGTGTGTCTGTATCACTTATACATATATTATGCCGTTATTATTTCATGAATCTGGTGCCGTTATGTTTGCTAACGGTATACCATACTTGTTAATTATTAATGGGTAGTACAACTAACGATTTACATGAGAATAATGTGAATAGCTGGAATGATTATATCACATCGTTACCTAGAAACAAGCGGTTAATAACAACCTTACATGTTAATATTCGTTCACTTCTTTTAAACTTTGCGCAAATTGAACTTTTAATAGCTTCAAGCACCCAGTTAATAAACATTATAGTATTGACGGAAATTAATATACGGGAGCTATCCCGTATATTCATTTCCGTTCATCATTATTTGAAATACCTAACTACAATATGTATACCAATTTAGGAGGAAACACAAGGGCCGTTTTCCCATACAATAGTAGTCCCCTGTTTCCTCCCTGGATAATGCCAGTAGAGCAATAATATTTTCCCAAAAAATGTATGGCCTCTATTGCCATGTCCCTATGTTTTCCTTTTTTTCATTTATTAATTATTAAAAGAGACATGAGCATTCAAAAACCTCAAAAATTGGCCAGATTTTCCGCTGTGTTCAAACATCCAGCAAACAAATTTGAGCAGATTATATAAAAAAAGGAAAACATAGAAACACGGCCAAAGCCTTTCCTCAATTTTTAATGAAAAAAGTAATTAAATCGGTCAAGTGTTGGAGAAGGAACTAGGGGACTACGAAACATTGATTTTGTGTATTTTAATAGGTATTTTCGGTCCAAGCTGCAGTTGTCTCTATCACGTTCTGCGGGCACTGCGCGACAGCAATAGATTTTACAAATACCTATTTTTCAATTCTCTCGCCCGTGATGTTTCCTCTTAAGAGTGAATAGGAAAGGTGGAGGCGTTGTCCTTTATATACACAAACGATTAAAATACACTAGAATGACCGTACACTCGTCCTTTAGTGAAATAATTATGGGACAGATACACGTTGACAACGAAGATATAGGTATAATTTGTGTATATAGACCACCGGAACTCTCAGTTAGATATTTCACTACGGAAATTAAACGTATAATCAAAATCAAGTTCGAAGAATGTAACCTGATGCTCATTGGTGATAGGAATATAAATATTTTAAGAAACTGTAATGATACACTTTATTATATCAATACCTTATATGAGTTAGGCTTAACCAGCTACATTAACTAGTACACACGCATTGAAAAAAGAGGTAATCTAATAACCAAGTCATGCATAGACCACATATTCGTGCGGAGCAGCTCTGCGACAACAGCTGCTATCTACACCGCAATAGGGCTAGGCTATCTCTATAACCGGTCGACTCTCACGCATAGTGGACCAACCTGGAGTTCAAATGCGGAAAAAGGAGTCCAATTACAAATACAATTACACCGCAGTAGTAAATGAGTCACCGGCAGATCACTACATAACTGCATGCACACTAGTTAATGAACGGCCCGTAAAAGTCGACGTAAACAAACGTGTTATATAGGCTTATTCCCGCCCGCTCTACTATTTTGTTCCCAAGCGCTCCAAGACTAAAATAAAACATTATTATTATTTTGTGAAATCGTTCCCATGGGCTCCAAAACCTTATGCAAATTTATTTCTTTAAAACCTCTGATCTCCATACATTTATTCCCAAGAGCTCCAAATTATATTACAATATTAAATAAAGACCTACTTACTAGTGTGTTCCCGACAGCTCCAAAACAAACTATATGGTTAGCAAAATTAAAACATGTAGTAATATAATATTAGTTCTTTATTAGTAAGCGGTGAACATGGTTTTATATAGAAAGTAGTAAATAATGAGATTTTGTTTTCTTTTATATATAATAAACATTAATTGCTTAAAATTACGTAGGTAACAATTTTAAAGTGAAATTGGTAAATTACTTACATAATTGTAACTATACGAATAACTTACGATAATGAAATAATCACAGTTTTTGTAATAACAGTCAGTCTCATGGTACACATAAAAATATAATATACTTTCAAATAAGAAAAAATACTGTTGTAGTTATATTATTTAAATTCAAACAGTGTAAAATCTTAAGTAAAATGTAAATAATAATTTATGTTATTCCAGTTTTACTATAAATATAACCTATTATTACATAAAGTAATGTTTGGGATTGTTTTGCCTACGTTACTTTGAAATCTTTGGAGCTCGTGGTAACGATTTTTGTATTTAAGTATTGACTATTTTCTTGGAGCTGCTGGGAATAAAATCTCGAAGTACCTAGAGAAAGTTTTGGAGCTGTAGGGAATGAAATTGGAAAATGTGGCTTTATTTATTATTTTAATATAAAAATCCTTGGAACTCCTGGTAATGAATGTATGGGAAAATGAAATTTGGAGAACAATAGATTTGGAGAATGCTGAATTGCTGCAAATTTGTAAAAGGGTATCATCAGTAGAAAATAAAAAAAATTACAATAAATATAGAAATAAGACCAATAAATATATTAACTTCACAAAGAATAAATTTTACAAGAATGTCTTTCTGTCTTCTTCTTTAGAAGAAAATCTCAAGACATTTTAATAACAATAAAAAACTATGGCAATTTATAAATGAGTTGTGTGGTAAAGTCGTTAGCTCGGTCGATGAAACAATCCAAAAATATTTTTCTTTTTCCGACTACGACTCATCTAATATGTTTGCACAAGCGTTTAAAAATAACTCCGAAATAAATGTTAATTCCTGCAGTACAAATATCTTAGTTAGCCGACAGCTGATTATTCTCATGGGTTGGGTGTGACGATGAGAATGCCTAAGATAAATATCGAAGAAGCCTATAAAATCATTAACAAATTAAATACTAATAAAAGCCCAGGTCTTGACGGAATCAGAGAAAAATTCTGAGAGTCAGATAATGTCTTAGCTTATGTACCAATGAGGTCTCCTACAACAATACGAAATCTTTTGGGACAGGATTGCACTTACCGCACGCGCTGGTGCGGGCGCGGGGGTGCGCAGGGAAGACCCGCGCACCCCCGCGCTACAAGGCCAAGTATGAAACGATGTTTACTATTTGTTTTACTTCGCAAAATAGAAATATTGAGCAATATTTTTAAAAATTGGATGCGGTTTGCTTCTTCCTGTTGTCGACGTCACGTGACGATATTATGACATCACATTTCGTTTCGAATAATATCATTTACTATTTTACTATTTTACTCACATCACTCACTCATCACATCACACTCATCATCATTATTATTATTATTATATTAATGTGATCTTTATTTACATAAGTACCACAATATTCATTAATTATTCTTGTCTATTGTTTGATACTTGACTTTAAACTTGTAGGGAAATTAATAATTAATATGGATATAAAAACAAAAGAATACAATGTCAATAATTATGACATAGTTAAAAGATTAGAAGCCATGACTAATAAGTATAAAGCATACCTACTAACTCAGTTGTTTTTTAAACTATTAATAGGTACATTGTATTTTATAGGAAGTATATCAATAATTATATTATTATCTATAACTTCTGTTAAAGTATTAAGCAGGTCCAGATAATTAATATTTCATAACAAAACTTCAGTTGACAATTAAGCTTCGACTCTCTATTGAAAGACGCCGCGGCTACCGGCAGCGCTCATACACGATATTATACAAGAAAATTCACGAAACTGACCGGAATAAACCGAACGCCGCCGCCAGGCGATACTCGCGCGTGCGTGTGATTTGATTTCAACTATGGCGCATGGGCGTAGTGGTTTAATAGCTTAAACCGGGTACTTATCGACGCGACGTGCGGCGTGTTATAGGTTCGATTCTCACACAGAAAATAAATTATGATCAACAGATTTTTTGTGTTGAGTCTGTTACACGGCAAAAGTTCTGGTTTATTACATATATATATTTATTTTTCGATAGTTAAATTCAAAATAATCTATGTGATGTATTTTATAAATAGTCATAACTCAGTAAATTTCAACAGAGACTAAATATTAGGCATTGTACAGGTGATTTTAAAAATCTGAGCGCATTATTTTATTTTATTTTATATTTACAATTATAGTGAAATATATATATAACTAACTGCCAAAGTATAATTCTTTACGCCAATGAGTAATTTTCAAAGTACCCGAACATCAATCGCAATCGCATACGTAATGAAATATATTGTTTTATTAAAACTTTTTAAAACGCATTCATTAAAATTATATGAAAAAATATATACAAGGTTAAATTTTGACAGCAACAAGATATATCCACGCAAATCCGACCGAGTAAATGAGAATCACCAAAGTGTGATCGTACGCATTTCGGCATACAACACTATAGGTAGATAATTTTTATTTTCAAGGTTACGCACATTTTGCATCGGCTCGTTTAAATATGTTCTATCCGTGGTAAACAGTCAAGTACCTATTTTACTGTCACAACGCCATCTCTTATGAGCTAGTATCAAATAGGATTTGGAACTTGTGTACTTGTTATGGGTAGATGGCAGCAGTGGAGCTAGTTTTGTGCTGCCATCTAGTGTAAAAAGATAGGTACCAAAATAGTAAGTAAAATAGCCAGAGTTAGGCGTGTCCAAGATTTTTGTATGGGATTGAGTATCTGCACTAGTATAGTATTATATTATCTGTGCCTATGTCAAAACTAAAATGGTATAAGGCGGTATTTGAAACCACATAACGGATATCGGAACGGAATCGATACAAAACTGTTAAGTAGATTAGTTAAATCGTACAAGACGGCGGTACACTACCATAAAATAAAAAGTGGATTTCTTAATAACTCGATTTTGTAAAATTTACTTTAAACAAATTTTGAATCTCTATTCAACGTTATTTCATTATTTATTTAGAAATAAAAAAATAAGTAAGTATGTAAGAATAACATTTGGCTAGCGTACTAAGTATACCGTCGATACCTAATACAGCCGTAATGTATAAAACAACGCCATCTAGTTCATTCATATTCATTTTAATTCGAGTGTTCACAGGAATTGAGACCTTAAGGTATCCATGGAATATTACAGGCGACTGTACAAACAATAATGTAAGATGCGTAGCATAATTATTACGGCTTTTGCAAGATTAGACCGTAACATCATTTGCACAGAAGTATTTATTAATAGATATGTATATACTACTATAAATATACCTATTATAATTATTGTATTTTGAAAATTTTGTTTAGGATGTGACAAAAAAGGTAAAAGCAAAACGATTTCTAATTTTGTGGTTTTAGTCGTTGATAATACATGACGTCTCTATAATCCTATAAAGAGTTACGAATGATGATCAGAATTTAAAGACATTAACATTAAAGCATAAATCTGTTTAATAAAACTTAATAATAACAATATATAATAATAACAGCCATTTTGCAGCAAATAATTATACATATGCAAGTAAATTTTAAATATTAAACAGTTACGCATTAAATGCTGTTGATAGTTCAACAGGTACAGAGGATTGATTTTGATTTATTAGAAAGGATTTGAAGCCATATTTTTTCTATCGAGCGCATTGGCGTTGCCAAGTAGGTGCTGGAGCAAGAAATATACCACTCTCGTCAAGGCGGACACCTCCACCAAAAAATTGCCGCAGTGCATTTGATTAGTCCTTCAAAAGCCGGAATTGAGACAGAGCAAACTGCAGCTTTCCTTGGTTACACTTTCAGTTAAAGAAATAAAACTACAAACAAATATTTTTAAACTGGCTCATTGTCTTCCTCCAGAAATAAAGTATCGCCTATTAAATATTATAACTATAAAAAATAAATCGCGCGATCTGATAGAAGCGGGGACGTGGTTCCGTGTTTACAACCAATACCAAATTCTACCATAAGCAAGTTATTAGGTTTCCATCCTTAATGTAATAGATGTGCATGGTGATCAAGCCGGGTGTATCAGCGTACTCGTAGTAGCAGTCTGGACCATAAGGTACGATCGTCTATAAAATAAATAACTTTGTTAATCTTAATGCAATACATGGTTTACCAGTAGTGTGGAACTCAACTGGAGCTAAATATAGTAACTTTTATCTTTACACATTTTGGTGATCCATCCTCTTCAAAGATTTAAATTATAAATTTGCATACTGTACTTAGATCGCACGAAAATGTTACTACTTTAAGTAGAATAAGATAATTTATTAGATAGAGAACGATGGTGTACTATCTTCAATATGACTGACCTAATAATACTAACCCGTGGCTCAACACTATATTTATATTTCAAATATTGGTATTGTGTGTCAGATGACAACTTAAGTCCTGAAAGTTCACTATATTTGAACGTAGTGGGACGCATCTATGATTTAAATGTTTGCTCCCACTATCTACTCTATCTTCCAACGTCCTCATTTATTTTGCGAGTGTATTAAATGCAGAGAAGTTGCTGTCCTCAGTCATTATATTTAATGAGTAAGAGTAGGATAGCATCGCTAACCATTTGGGTGCTTCTAGACATCACCAGTGGTCCCGGATATCTAGGATCTGTTTTAACGATAATATCCATATAGTGTGGATTTCGAATGCCCGCGTACATACAACATACTCGTCGAAGAGATCCAGATTATAAGAATTAAAAGGGAACATATTATATGATGATAATATTAAAAAATATACACAATAACACACATAATTATAACATTCTATAATTAATATCTCTGTGAAAAAAGTACTTAGTTATTCCAAATTTGTTTTCATTCTCTCAAGCCTTAATTAGTTTTAGAAGAAAGATATTCTTCTCATTGTAGTGTAAGGAAGAATGTGGTATCCGTTGGATATTTAATTCTTTCTTAAAGAACTACTTGTGTTATTCACCATTTTAAAAATGATATGTTTTAGAATGGTCCAGGTTTTGTCAAATATTGTGTATATTGTTATACTTTCTTTTTATATTGTGTAAATACCACCCAAGGTGACATTAAAGTAAATTACCTTCACCACAGTAGTGGTTGGATATTCAAAGTAGTCAGTTTCGTTACTCGACAGGGTGTACTTCGCAGGTAGCAGTAATGCCGAGCCAATCAATTGATCATTGTACTCCAACAGGAACCAAGAGAGTATGTTCTCGTTGGTGCATTCCAATGTAGATGACATCTTGTAGTAGTAGTGTCGACCTTATAAAAAACAAACATCTATTACTGAACGTAGATTATATTGGAAACTCTTATACAGATATTGCTATAGTTAATAAATAACAAATAATAGTTACAAAAGTGAATATTAGAGATAACGGCAATGCTGTGGTTTTCGCTATTCGCTCGACGTATTACCTACATATGTATATGTTTTTGACTTACGAAATGTACACACACACATACTGGGTGTTTCTTAGTATAGTGAAAACCTCTCTCTCTTGTATATTATGTAATAACAACTATAATCACCCCCTGAGAGGTTTCCACTATACTAAGAAACACCCAGTATAATTATATTACCAACCGATGTAAACATCGAATTCATCGAACAATGAAACTAAAGTTTCATATAGATACCATTATACTATACTCGTATAATGTGAAGAAAGTTACTTTCGCATTTATAATATTACTTAATCTAATCATATTCAATAATATTATTTATTTATTATTTTATTTATAAGCTAACATCTATATAGAACATTTTGTAAAATAAATAAACGTCGCGCATGGCAACTGCTAATAAAAACAGATACCGCCTTGAGTAAGATATGTCTGCATTATCGATACGCCTGAAATTAGAATGTATCATCACCGAATGTATGAATTAAACCAATATGAATATGATTGTAATAATTTAACACTGATGGATGGTGCACTACTATTTGTATTCTATTGTGGACATTGCTAGTCCACATATTTAGTACCAGACAATGATGACGGGGCAGGAAAGAAAATAAAGAAAGAAAATGTTACTCTACGTCGATATTCAGTGAAGTAGTAGTTCGCCGAACGAGCTGTCGTCCAAACATAATGAAATTAACAAGACTCTATAGTACCTACTACTGGCGACTCAACTAAATACAACGATTTTATGGCTTTCTCTTTTTGCTCTACACGTGAACTAGACATGATATGGGTATTAAAATAACGCTCATCGTGCCGCTAGGTGGTTGCAAATTGGATTTTCTTACCCATTCCTACAAAGCAACCTTGCTCAGTGAAGTTGCTGGTTGTGAGCTTCGAGGTATTAGTGGATATGACGTGCAGGGCACCATCGTAGCCCGGCAAAACCAAATTGTTTTGTATAAGGACATCGTTGTCGCGATTTGCCAGTCGAGTAGCGGCTGGTTCGGCCAGCTCCTCTGCAAACAATACACGTATCAGTTAATCATATTTAGTGTGTTTTTTTACTGTAGTCAAGTCAAAGTTAAGAATCATTTACTCATTTAGGTCACAAAGTAACACTTATGCAATATTACAATACTGAGAGAACACACAGCTGTATCCAGGAGCAGTAGTTACCGCATACCATTCGGTAGGCCAGTGGCTCGTCTGCCACCAAAGAAAATAAATAAAAATGCTATAATGTTCCATACCTGTTGTTAGAAAGTATTGCGTAATGCTATAATACGATGTGGTTATTCCGTCGGTAGTGACATTCCACAGAGAGTAACCAGATTTAGTCATGTCGAACACATTATTAGTGAGTCTATCACTGGCGAACTGTGAAAGCAGAAAATATGAATTACTCTACGCAACATTCAACTTTAAAAATATTCATGACAGTTAGACATTGTGTAAACGTTCACCCTATATATCAGTAAAGATGAACGTTGCGATGAACAGGGTGAACATTTACAAAAAGTTGCACTGCTGCATGCACTATGCAAGTTAAGCTCTACGCCATCCGTGCAGTCAAAATTAACCACGCGGTTCGTATCCGCGGTTAAAGAGTGAAGGTAATACATCTTAGCCAGTGTTGTGACTACTGCTACTTACAGAGATCTGCATTCCCGCAACATTGCCGTTGTCATCAAACAACTGGCAGACAACTAGATCGTACTCAGGACACATCAAGAACAGCGACTCGTATCCTGACAGTGCTTCCGGCCCAGTCATGTTCACGTAGCCTGCTTCATTGGCTTCAGTGACCGTCTGGGGCATCGACACGAATGAAGTCGAGCCAACCGTGAAAGGATTGATAGAGTACTTCACTGCAAGATCAATTTATAAGCTCATTATTATTCTTTATAGAACTCCCGCTTTTGGAATAGTTCGTGTGTCGCGGGAACCATTACAAACATTCAAACAACGAATACAAAGAATATCCAGACTCGGAACAAGTATTTGTGGATCACACAAAGTTGTGTCCTGCATAGGATTCGAACCCACAACACGGCGCAGCAGCGGCGAGGCGACTACTTAAAACATTACGCCATTCGTGCAGACAGTGTCAGCTCTGTTTGTAAATTTCAGTCAGCCTGAGGTGGGATCCTGTGGGATCTGATTTTAGGACAGTACGTGGCAGCTAAATGGTAACGGCTAATATACCTATTTTGTGTAGTACGACTATGTAAGGTCCGTCCATACGGCATACCTTACATAGTTGTACTTCAGCCATCTGCGAGTAAGGTTTTTTCATAATATTCTCGGCAGTACGGGAAGTCAAAGCTTGGATTTGGCTTGCAAAATAAAGCATAAAATTAGCAGCTTTCTTATTAAGAAAATATTGGAGAAATAAAAGAAATTAAGAAAAGCAGCTTTTGTAAAAGCTCTCTTAGTTTATGTTTACATGTCAGTAATTTACTTCTTAATTTTTACTATGATAATGCCGTATAAACAAGCCACGACTTCGGTACCCTCGAGAGGTTATTCCAATTAGCTCTTCTACCTAAGCAGAAAATCACTGTATCAACATTTTAAGTCTTCAAATCAATATTTTTTAATATCAAATTCTTCTATCTATATTAAATACATGATTTGCTTTAATATTTTATGTGTTATACTTTAGTCATATAAACACTATACATACAAACCTATTTTACTGCTTTTCAGTTTACTTACCTTTGAAACCTATTTCCCATAGTCCTGTAACAAGAAATAATTATTAAATTGATAACATTGTATGGGTTCAATTGTAAGATGAACAAGAATAATGTAAGGAAACATAATTTTTGAAAAAACGTTACTTAATTTCTGAGAGGTCATATATTGCTGCATAGACGCAGGCAGCAGACCAAAATACTACGTGGGTTACGCCCCGAATTACGTTATTTATTTAGCACGAATTACCGCTTTTATATCAAGGTAATGTATATCTATGTATATTTATTAGCGTATGATAGAGTACATGAGTATAGTCAATAAAAATAAGTGTAAATGGATCACCAGCTTTATTATTTCCAAGTGTTATGGGGTCGTCAGACTTTCTATTCTAACCACATAGGGCTGAATAGATTTTCGCCGGAGTAACTATCGTATCGATATAGAATTATGTCGTATAAAATTATGCACCTTATTAATTAATCAACGAAGAAGCTCCATAATATAGGTTGAAATTATATAGTTATAAATCCTTTTACTACCGACAATTCTAGAGCCGAAGTATACAATTTATCGCTGTTGATGACTAGGTACTTATCAACCTTTTATACTTAAGCTGCACTAACAACATTTGTGTAAAAATAATAGGCAATTATTGTATTTGTTGTAAAGTGCGATAAAATTAACAGCGTTGCTCCCGTGTAGTCGTGCGGTAAGGCTGCCATTCGCCATCTCTTTATCAAACAAAGTTATGTATATTTATTTATACATAAAATAGATAAACTAAAAAAGATTAAATAATTTTAAGTGGTTAGCCGAAATTGTATAACACATTATAATATTTCTTCGTAAGGCATTCTTCAAGGCTACCTTGTAAGATGGATCACAGAGATACATTATATGTTTTAACGATAAAAGTCATGTTAAGATGTATGGAAATAGCTTGAGTCCTAGAAAAGGACATACACACTTTTAATAATGGCAGATGAAGTTTGATATAACAGCTAGTTTAAAATATTATTGAATTATATGATATGGTACCCACACATATTTTCTTTTTTACCAGCTGACCCGCGCATCTTCGTCTACTTCATATAAGAGAATTTTCCTCGGATTTGCAATATTTTTCATAGTTGCTCTGATCATATTGGTCATAGCGTGATGTTTTATAGCCTTCCTCGATAAATGGGCTATCCAACACTAAAATAATTTTTCAATTCGAACCAGTAGTTCCTGAGATTAGCGCGTCCAACCAAACAAACAAACATTTCAGCTTTATAATATTAGTATAGATTAAGATTACTAGCGATTTGTGTTACAAATTCCTACTATCTGATATCCCTCCAGCTAAGATAATGTTTGTATTAGTTTAGTAATGATGCATGGATATAAAGCAACAAACCAACAAAACGTTTACCTTACATAATATTGTCTTCTGTTTACGCGAATGTTATTCATTGAAATTAAACTACTATATACGGATTTTATCGCGTTGTTTATTTATCACTGTATTACAAAATTTTGAAAATATTACTCTACTACTACTATTGATTTTATATGACTAATTTATAAGCTAATAAAATTATTTAAACTATTAAATCTATTTATTTTTGGTTTACACTTTCCCCGACGTTTCGGGTGCTTTTCAGCAGCCATGGTCACGGGGAGACTAAGATGGTAGTTGTCTCAATGTTCCAGTGTAGTTATTTCAAAGTACCTGAACATAATTTAATTATTGGTGTTTCTATTTACGCAGAATGAGCTCAAAGTATCATGAAGTCTAGCTGTGGTTTGTTTCTTCTTGGGTTTGACTATTTGAAGTACTGGATCCCAAGCTGGTGGTACATTCCAACCATCTTCTCTATTGAAATTGGGATGTTTTTTAATTTCAATAGCCTCGCGAAGCATCCTTGGCAGGAATCGGTGTTCTTTAGCGAGAATCTGTGGTTTGTCAAATCTCAGGTAGTGGTTGGTCCCCTGTTGTACGTGTTCACACACAGCAGACTTCAACGAGCGTTTGTGTTTTACGTCAGCTATGTGTTCTTTTATGCGGGTGCCTATGCTTCTCTTGGTTTGACCAATGTATGAGAGTCCGCAGTCACAATCTATTTTATAGACCCCTGCATCTTGTAAAGGTAATTGGCACTTGACGGATGGTAAAAATTGACTTATCTTCGTTGGCGGCTTGAAGTATGTGTTGATTGAAGCTCGCTTCAAGATGTAGCCAATCTTGTCAGTGACACCCCTTACATAAGGCAGTATAGCAGGCTGGCGCTCGACTGTGGCTGGCTTTTCTCGGGATCTGTGACAGCGGCGCGGCTGTTACCAAACCACAGATTCTCGCTAAAGAACACCGATTCCTGCCAAGGATGCTTCGCGAGGCTATTGAAATTAAAAAACATCCCAATTTCAATAGAGAAGATGGTTGGAATGTACCACCAGCTTGGGATCCAGTACTTCAAATAGTCAAACCCAAGAAGAAACAAACCACAGCTAGACTTCATGATACTTTGAGCTCATTCTGCGTAAATAGAAACACCAATAATTAAATTATGTTCAGGTACTTTGAAATAACTACACTGGAACATTGAGACAACTACCATCTTAGTCTCCCCGTGACCATGGCTGCTGAAAAGCACCCGAAACGTCGGGGAAAGTGTAAACCAAAAATAAATAGATTTAATAGTTTAAATAATTTTATTAGCTTATAAATTAGTCATATAAAATCAATAGTAGTAGTAGAGTAATATTTTCAAAATTTTGTAATACAGTGATAAATAAACAACGCGATAAAATCCGTATATAGTAGTTTAATTTCAACGTTTACCTTAGTATGTACATAGTTTGATATATTTGGTCACCTAACTGACTGAAAGGATTATTTATTTATTCTGATCACCGACATTGCAAAAATAAATGTATAGATGATTTCTCGGTTTACGCCAGTTGCTATTTGAATAAAATATTAAACAAATGTATTCAGTATTTACAATCTCATTGATTATTATGGCAAGTTTCACAACTATTAAGTAAAAGATATTCGAAAGATAAATCGCATGCTGTCTCACTCTTAAAGAAGAGGGCGAATGCTATTAGGAGATGGTGGAACAGGCCTTTATTATTAGTGTCGTAAGTGACTGCTTACGATTACGACCGATCGTGAAATTCGAAAAGCGTCACTGCATTATCAAGAACGATATACCCAGTAACAGCATGTATTCTAGAAATGTGGCTACCGGACTGCAGATGGCTCACCTTAATTACGTGGGGTGATATAAGACTACGTATCTGGCAACACTGCCTTTCCCAATGGAGATATACAGACCTAAGTGTGTACACATACAAAAAGAAATTTAAAAAAAATGACTAGGAAGGGCAGACTTACCGAAAGCGGGTGCGACCGCGAGGCAAAGTATAATTAGTGTACGATTCATGATTGCTGCCGATCTGATGACTGTTCCTGCTGCCGTCTCGGCTCGGAGCTTATATACTCTCAGCAGCTCTGGTGTGTTTACACAAATGTTATGTGTAACCATGACCGATTCATGGACCTGTGCACCTACATAGTTTGCATTACCCACACATTGAGATAACGTCTGCCTCGGAGGATTATATCTATACCAATATAAAAAGCTGAAGAGTTTGTTTGTTTGTTTGGTTGAACGCGCTAATCTCAGGAACTACAAGTTCGAATTGAAAAATAATTTTAGTGTTGGATAGCCTATTTATCGAGGAAGGCTATAGGCTATATACCATGAGGCTACGACCAACAGAAGCTGAGCATCAATGAAAAATGTTGCAAAAACGGGAAAATTCTCTTATGTGAAGCAGACGAAGTTGCGCGGGTTAGCTAGTAGAATAATATAATATTAACCCTGTATTAAAACTGTCCCACTGCTGGGCATGTACCTTTTCTCAGCGTAAGAAGAGTTAGGCTGTAGTCCACAACGCCCACCTAGTGCAGGTTGACAGACTTCACATATTATCTTTAAGAACATTATACAGAACTATGAACAGTCGAAATGTATCCGAAAAGGCACGTTTGGCTGTTCATAGAGGACTATTAGTGCCTACACTTATGCATGGCAGTGAAAGTTGGGTATGGGAAAAGAAGCATGGAGCAGAATAAATGCTGTAGAAATGAGAGCGCTGAATTAGAAATAGTGAGATTAGAGAGAGATGCGGCATGAAAGTAGATATAGTGACAAGAATAGAAAAGGGTATGTTAAGATGGTTTGGGCATATAGAAAGAATGGATGAGAAAAGACTGACTAAGAAAGTTTATAAGGCTAGTGTGATAGATAGATCAGATCGGGGACGTTCTGAACAAAGGCCAGGTTAAAAGCACCTTAAACCGGCGAGCGTGTATGAGGAATATGATGAATGTGAATGAAGCCAGAGAAGTGTGTCAGGAATCAGGATCGTAGCAGATGGAAATTCGTAGTCTCTGCCTACCCCTTTGGGAAACAGGCGTATGTATGTATAGAAAACTTTCAGACAAGCAGTTTCCTTCTTAATTAACTATTTAAATAAACTCAAAATTTCGAAAAGTCAGAGTTGTGTGCTTTGGGATCGATCCTGAGACCTCGGCGTGGCAGTCCAACGGTCTTCTACTAGGCTATCGCTACTGTTCAGGGTTATATGTGTAATTACAATTATTATTATTGTAGTACAATGTTAGGGATTTGTATTATCACGTGCAATGAATACACATGAATATAATATTACAATTTCTTACTACCATAGAAGGCGCGTATAATTTTTCATGTACAGTCACCCTCAACAAGATGTACATATATGGAACAAACTTCCTTGACCTTTTGTTCCTCGTTGAATTCTTCCATTATATTAAATGTTTTACTCAACAATAGATATGAATAACGTTTTGGTTTATTAAGGGCAGACAAACTTAAGAAACAGCCGACAGAATCGATAAGTTACAGCTATTTTTCATATTTTGCGACAATAGATGAATACTATATTTTGGCATATATTGGATGTAGACATTTTAATGGAACTTTTTTCTGTAGCTATCTTAATGAGGCTGTCTATACATAAAAAGAAATAAAGAGAAAAGGAAGGCATGATTTACCGAAAATGGGAGCGAACGCGAAGCATAATATAATTAGTGTTTGACTCATGATTACTGTAGATGTAATTAATGCTGGTGGTGATGGATGATGGATGGTGATGGTATCCATCGTTACCTAGTCTCTTAGCTTATATACTGTTTATTCAACTGTGACAGAATTTCGTACTTATAATAATAATGTCCTCCAGACGCCATCTGCGCAGGAGATATTATAGTGCACAAGTATTGTGCGCAAACACAAGTGTTCTCAATGTTCCTTAACTCTCATGATCTGATGGGACGGCAATCCGACACGACCGGAGAGATTCAGGCGCACGACCAATGATGGCTTTATGTGCTTTCCGAGGCTACTATATCAGACTTGTAAATATATGCCTGAAACGTCACGTTACTGGGAGTAGTAGTAGAAGCAGGGTGTAAGTATTGTGGTAATTTTTCAACGGCAAGGCGTAGAATTCTACTTCAGTGACCGCAGCTTGACTCCTCTTCGCTTCTGACGGTCGTTGCGTGATGTTAATGATGGCCTTATACCACAGTTGGCGAAATGTGGTTGTAATACATCTCTGCCTACCGCTACCCCTTCAGGAATATAAGCGTGAACATATGATGAATGTGTTATTTATATGACGGTATGCAATTAATTAATATGTATTATTTAATTACATATTAATTAATTGCATGTAATACATATGTGGGTGTCTTGTGTAAACGATAATTAAAATAATAGGTTTGAGGCAAATTAACAAAAACGTCTCAAGCTATTTTTCATGCGGTTTTCCTTATTTACTCAGTTGGGACATGATGGTAATTTAAAGTATTTAAGGAAAAATATTGCTATTTTATAGCGCTGCGCGTTTTTAGTCTCGCGATTTGTACACTTTTTCTTCACATGACCGCTATGCTTATCCATCTTCCAGAGGTCCCCCGGCTATAGATAATCATTGCTATCCGTGCGATGCCAGGGCTGGTAGCTAGTTTTTTTATATATTATTCTTTGGTATGTATGTATTTGGTATGTGCATGTTACTGACTGCCTGTCACTTTTCTGTGTGTGTTTCGAGAGTCCCAGAATGGTTTATATTTACAATTGGACGCGGTAGGTGGCGCTGCAATCGGTTCGTTTAGGCTGAAAAAAGTCTGTAAAGTCAGGTAGTTATATATGAAAATTCAGTTTCCGTATGTTTGTGTTCACAAACTCGAAAAGTAGTCGATTACTTGACATGACAGTGTTTTATGAACTTTTTGTGACAAATTTCTCACGGGACGGGGATTAAAATACTTTTATTTACTTACAGAAATAGCAAAGCGTGGCCGAGTTTAGCCAGTAGGTACCTAATAAGTATAATATTAAGAGGAAACACAAGGGCCGTTTTCCCATACAATAGTAGTCCCCTGTTTCCTCCCTGGATAATGCCAGTAGAGCAATAATATTTTCCCAAAAAATGTATGGCCTCTATTGCCATGTCCCTATGTTTTCCTTTTTTTCATTTATTAATTATTAAAAGAGACATGAGCATTCAAAAACCTCAAAAATTGGCCAGATTTTCCGCTGTGTTCAAACATCCAGCAAACAAAGTTGAGCAGATTATATAAAAAAAGGAAAACATAGAAACACGGCCAAAGCCTTTCTTCAATTTTTAATGAAAAAAGTAATTAAATCGGTCAAGTGTTGGAGAAGGAACTAGGGGACTACGAAACATTGATTTTGTGTATTTTAATAGGTATTTTCGGTCCAAGCTGCAGTTGTCTCTATCACGTTCTGCGGGCACTGCGCGACATCAATAGATTTTACAAATACCTATTTTTCAATTCTCTCGCCCGTGTTGTTTTTTCTTAACACCTATATCACGTTACTAAGTGTTTTCCTTTATTTCCAAATGTTTTTATTTGTTTCGTTTTCTAGCTATTCATTAACGAGCATTAGGGTCAATAATGTTTTTCAGGACACATTTCGATTGCTTTTTTTTATAAATAGGTGTAAGCAATACCAGCAACACAGTCAACTATAGTTTGCGATGTTTATTTAGCACTGTATTACAAAATTTTGAAAATATTACACTACTACTACAGTACTATTGATTTTTCAGCAGCCATGGTCACGGGGTCAGACCCCGTGACCATGGCTGCTGAAAAGCAACCGAAACGTCGAGGAAAGTGTAAACCAAAAATAAATAGATTTAATAGTTTAAATAATTTTATTAGCTTATAAATTAGAAAAATAAAATCAATAGTAGTAGTAGTGTAATATTTTCAAAATTTTGTAATACAGTGCTAAATAAACATCGCGATAAAATCCGTATATAGTAGTTTAATTTCAATTAATTCTTAATCACCCCGTCTCCCTTGTCAGCAAAAGTAAACAAAGTGTTCACGACAATGTTAACATTAGCTTAAGAATCGTATTATGATTGTAAATTCAATACATGTTATTTAAGTATACTGTATCAATAAAGTTTATAGTTCTAAAATAGTGCCGACTTAGGTCACATATAGACCTAAATAGTATAGTTAAATAGTGCAAATAACATAATAATATATTTTCCTATAGTTTTATAATAAATAAAGAATATTATGTAAAAACGTAATCATTGCCAATAAAATGTGCATTTTCCCTCAAGTTAGGAATATTAGGGTTCCTAGGTCCTAAGGTTTAATAAAAGGTTTCACCTGTGTATTTTATTTTGTGCGCTACGAAAGGCGCTACAAGATGCTGAAAGAATTGTATTTCTATATAGTATGGTTATAAAGTTATTAAACTTTTTCTTTATATAGACGTAACCGCAAGTTAGATTTTTAGCATAAAACGTAGAATATCTATACCTAGACCTAACTCCCGATAGGTAAAATAAGTATCACTAGCTAGGTCTCTTCGTGCCTTACGCGGCACTTGTTATATCATCACGCTAGCTAGTATAGTTCCATAGTTATAAGCAGAAACATCACAATTTTATAGTAAAAATATATTTGTTTACCGCGGGGTTCTGGCCGGCTCTCGTTATGGTAAAGTTCTGAGGTATATAAGCGACACAGTATCGGTTGACCGTGGGCGCCGGTGCTCAAGAAACCTCATCTTCAAGCCTCAAGAACCAAACGGAGCCAGCTAGAAACCTCAAGAAACGAACAGTCAAGATTTGTATTATTTGAATGAAGTCCTGACCCGCACACCGTATGACACGTTATCAGAGCCTCCGCACCGTGACCAGTAACCGCTACAGTACAGTCCACACAGTCACACCGTGTATAGGACGTCAGCGACTTGTCGGTTGTTTTCGTAACCATCACAATAGTAACCTCAACCCCGAGTTCGCCCGTCCGGTACACAAAGCTTTAACCTATCTTCTATGTACCTATATTCTATGCTGAATTAAGCAATCGCGTAATTTTACAAAATTCGGTAAACCCATAACATCTTTTACACTTTATATATAGCATAGACAAATAAGTTGCCACATATTATGTATATTCAATTCTTAATTAACTGAATTGAACAAAAAGTATAAGTAAGTTAATAAATATTGCTGAAGTAAGTAATAGCCATTCAAAACTCTAGCCCCCATGACAAAACTAAGCAAAGAAAAGATCCCCGAAGCCCATTGGTCAATTAAATATAAAAATATTAGCAGAGCGTCATGATTTTTCATTGACGTTATACTTAGGTATATATCTAATTGTAATTTTTGAGAACGTTGTCTACTTATTGTTGCGAAGAAAATTTGCCGCCAAATACGTATCTTTTAAAATAATGATATTATGTTAATTTTAAAATTATTGTAGGCGAACTGTTATTACACAATTAATACTAGATGTTGGGCATATACCTAAACGAGGTCTACGACAGCGTCCACTACGGCGTAGAAATTTCTACGAATTTCACTACGTATGCTACGAACGTAGTAAATTTCTTGGGCTAAGATTTTCTTTAGGAAGTTATAAACGTTTGTCATGGTTGTGATCAGTGATGTAATAAGATGGCGCTTAATGATAATAATGATAATATTTCGATACGCTGCAGGTGGTACTTATCTAATATTAAGCGTATAATTCTGTATGTTGCAGGGTAATTGATCACGATCGGGGCCCGGGGACGAGAAACTAATAAATAAACCCACCACTTGGTTTTGATACGTATATTCCTACACTAGATGGCACTTTGACGACTTGTACAATTGATGTCACAGAGTTCGCACTGACAATAAAAATCCCGACCCTTATATACCCTGCGTGTGAACGAAACCATATCGCGATCTAACTCGATCTTTACGCCATTTATCGAGCACACAGACAGTTTATATGGTTCTGTTCACTGCTAATTGTATTTTATATAATTATTCAAACAGTAATTGAAAAATTAGTTTTATGGAAAATTGTAGGACGTCTTGTAAATATCGAATTATTTGAATCTAGGACATATTTTTACAATCATTTGGGCTATTATTAGGATAATTGCAGAAACCCTTACTTTAGGTAAATAAAAATAATATTAATAATAATACTATTTTACGTAGGTAAATCGTAAAATAGTTAGCATCTTTAGTAACCCCGGGCCTTTTGATGGTAAAATTAATTACCTCAGGGCATGACCGTTTACCGTCCAATGGTGGTTTTTCATTCCGTCCATTTACCATCATGTAACAGCTAACCATCAGCTAAATCGCATGCTTGTTTGGTACATCGGTATTTTAAAATAAAACAATGTTCCTATGTATATAATATTTATAGGATACCTAGTTCTCTCAACATATAGGTACCAATAAGTTCTAAGCATATTGGGAGAACTACAATGAGTATATTGATAGCACGTAGAATTGCGAAAATCTGCCTAAGATTTAAAAAATACAATGATTTTCAATACTTCTGATTCTTAGCTTAACAAGTAGATTTCTGGTAGAATTCAATGAAATAAATGAAAATAACGGTAACATAGGTACATACATAATAGATAAATAGACTTACCAAAGGCTGGCGCGGCCAAAAGACATAGAGTTGCGATAGCGCGGATCATGATTAGTAGAAAGTACAGTGTGATAACTGATGTCGACTCCATCAAATCTGCGACTATATATACTGGTATATATTTGCACATATGTATCTGTCAACTACTGTGATACCAGTCATGGTAATTATGCCAAAAATATTTACATCTTTAGGGGTGGCTCGCGGTATATTAGTGACATATGGTAGCATTTTTTGTCTTTAGAACTTAGTATACTAAGTCAATTTTACAAACATTTGAACAACTATTTGCGGATAACACGATTTTTTTGTCCCGCGTGAAAATCAAATCCACAACTATCGACGTGGCAGCAGTAGCGACCACTTAAACCGATAAACCATCAGTAGGTACAGCGCACGTGTAAGTCATAAAGTTCAAAACTTTAAACAATAGTCTTTTATGCTATCTATATCGGTCAGGACGTCAAATCTTAACGGGGACTCGCCATCTACACAGGAGATATTTTAGTGGTAACTATAGTTTTCGTATATAACGGCAAACTGTCAGGACCGCACAACAGTCACATTTAATACCACTACCACACCGACACAGCCAACATAAAAAACATCAGATCACCGCCTCCCTCTCGCAGGCTAGCTGGGGCTCTCCCAACGGTGAATCACCCGGCTGGCCAAGCTCGAGGGCGCACAACTCCAAGAACCGGCCCATAGCAATAGGCCGTGATGATACCACCTCCACAAGGTTCTCCGCACACCCGAGGGAGGTAAGTAGAAGATCAAAAACCGTCGGGCTTACAGGGCACGATCATCCAGCCTGGTCTGAGATCCTCCCTTTGTGTTGGAGGGATATCACACCACGTTCTTCACGTGCAAGTGATACGCCTGTTTTGCGAATGATTATAAGCTACAGTTGACTTACCATACGGCAGCCCAGTACTATATCCCCCTGGGAGCTGCAAGCGGAGATCCTCGCCGAAGTTTACCACTTCGTGGCGGCGAGGAGGTCCCGCGGGGAGCCCCCGGGGTGGGAGGAGATCGCACGCATGCGGCGACAGGCGCGGGCCGCCCTGCTGAGGCGGTGGACGGAGGACCTGGCTCCACCGGTCCCGGGCCAGTGGACGGTGGAGGCCATTCGCCCGGTCCTTCGGGGGTGGATAGGGCGGCGATTCGGGTCGCTGACCTTCCGACTGGTGCAGGTGCTTTCCGGGCACGGATGCTTCGGAAAGTATTTGCACCAGATCGCGAGACGGGAGGCGACCCCGCTCTGCCACGAGTGTGGGGCGCCAGAAGATACGGCGCTCCATACGCTGGAGGTGTGTGCCGCGTGGGGGCCGCAGCGGCACACGCTTTCGGCCATAATAGGCGGGGATCTCTCCCTGCCGAGCGTGATCAACGCCATGCTCGGCGGCGAGAGGTCGTGGCAGGCAGTGGTCTCCTTCTGTGAGGCTGTCATGGCGCAGAAGGAGGCCGCGGAGAGAGTCAGGGAGAACAATCCCCTCGCTGACCCTCTCCGGCGCAGACGGACGGGAGCGAGGAGGAGGCGATTTGCCCGCCTTCTCGCTCCTGTATAGTGGGGTCACTGGTACAGAGTCGGGGGACTCTCTACCGGCTTGCACGGCCCCACACGTCTGGGGGGTGGCCTTGGTGAGCAAGGCCTCCCCTCCACAGGTGCTGAGGCCCGGTTACAATCAGCCGGGCCAACCGCCGGGACGGGATGGTGATTGCTAACGCGACCCCATCTCGTCCCACCCCGTCGGCGGTGGGACTGCTCACCCCAGGTTTTTAGTGTGTATACCGACCCCCTTCAGGGGCGGAGAGTCTCACATAACTTCCCTCCCCCCCCGGGGGAGGGGGTATCCATCAAGGATTTTCCTGGGTAAAAAAAAAAAAAAAAAAAAAAAAAAAAAAAAAAGCCCAGTACTATATGTCTTAGTTTAATCATAACAATATATATATATATTTTATGGATAATGTAAAATATTATCACGAGAAAATATTGAAATAAATGGAATAATAATAATAACAACAGTTTACCAACTTTGTTGTATAAAAACAAAGTTCAATCAAAGCATTTGGGTTCATATAAAGAGCGCTTCTTACATGGCATTTGCATATTTTCTATACAAATAAATAAAATTGAAGTTGTTGTTTGTAATGTCAACATAACAGGTTCTTACTAAATAGATATGAAAGTATATACATTTTAATTATCACCACGGAACTTTGTCATTCAATAAGAAACCGATTATGTCCTTATAATTTTCGTTACGACTTAGAGGTCGCTACTAGTTGTCAAATTTTAATAAAAAGCGTTGTATGGTCGCTTAAATAATGTTTTCACTAATGTTTCGTTTAAATGTTTAGCGCAATACACACCAAAGTCGCCGACCCGTCGACCTATGTCGGCAACTTTTTGTCGGCGGGCTAGATGGCGGCTTCACTCTTTGCAAGTCGGAAAACTTTGTCGGCGGCATGTCGGCGGCTCGTCATGAGGAGTTTATTTGGCAGTTAGTGATTGCCGCGTGTCGAAAAAGGTTGTGTTATATAATTTGTGTGCTGTATCTCAAGGATAATTCAGTACTTAAATAAATCATAAAACATGGACGATGACAGACGAGAGATGACGATGACTATTGCTCGAATGATGCCGGGCAACACGCGCGTGCGAATGTTGCCGACATGATTCTTTTCATATAAGTAGGTCGCCGGGTTGTGTCGGCGGGCTGTGTCGATGGGTCGGCGACTTTGGTGTGTATTGCGCTTTTTAGGCAGAATATAATAAATTGATTACAACCAATGAACAACAAAAGCAATATTTGCTTATGTTGGTGAAAGAGTATAGAAAAAGGTACCCTAATACTGACAAGTCAATCCTTGTATCTTAAAAATAAATGAATGAAATATTTATATATATATTATAATAATAAATTATATTTTATATAATATTATATTTTTATGTCCTGGCTTATGAATAAAATAATTCAACAAATTTAGAGATTTTGAGTTTTATTTAAAATTCAAACCTTAGTACCAACTCCTAAATGTCATTAGAAAAATACTGAAATAGATTTTATGGTACATAATTTCTTAAATTATGTGGTGCCCATACGACGCTGCACACTTTTGCGGATTGCCCCGCCTGGGCAGCGTCGTGAGTTGATCGCAGCAGTCGGATTGGTTGCCTTCTCGCATCCGGCCGTAGTTCAGTCCGGAGTGAGAGGTCGTGGAACGCCATCGCCTTCTTTTGTGAGGAAGTGATTTCTATCAAGGAGGCGGCGGAGCGGGAGAGGGAACGCTTAAACTCTCTCCCCAACCGCAGAGCCGGGCGCCGGAGGGCGCGAGACGACCTCCAGCCACCCTGAGGTTTGACCTGGGGGTTGTGGGCTTCGTGGGCCCGCCCGCCACCCGATCAGCAACAGGTCCGAGAGGCGGCGTGCGTGTTCCCACGCGCGCCTCTGTATCGTGTGTCTCCCACCCCTCAGGTGGACAATAGGGATTAAATTAGTGGTGCCCAAAGGGCAGGTCCACTCGTGTAATGACCTGCCGTTTACGGCGCGGGCTGAAACCTCTTCGGGTCGCGATTGCATGTGAAAGCGATTCACGCGGCTCCGCCGATTGCGGTTACGTCGAGGAACGTGGTAGGTTTAGTCGGTATTACCGGGATGTCATTCACCATCTTTCCCCGGTGAGTCCGACATAACCTCGCCGTCGCCCCGCGGAGAAGTACGCGTCAAAGCATACCACCAGGCAAAAAAAAAACAATATTTTGCCCATGCCCCACATAATCTAAGAAATTAAAGAATAGTATTTTTCTTAAGAACCAACCTAAGTAATACTTAATTAAAATATAATTCTTTAACATTTTTTCTGCCTGTCTGTCTGTTCCGGCTAATCTCTGAAACGGCTGGGACCTATTTTGACGGGCCTTTTATCGGCAGATAGCTGATATTATAAGGTACTCCTAAGTAAGATACAATTAAAGTAGCCTAAGTTACTACTTAGGCTACTTTAATTACATAATTAATTCATTTAATTCACAAGGATAAAGATGTTTATAATTTGTTATAGTAACGTGTAAGTAGCTATATGTATATATAGTGTGTAATATAGATATATGTATTATATAATTAATTAGATAATAGTGAACCACACTATCGCATTAAGGTTCCTTGCAATGATAGTGTTGTGTATGTGGAATAAATAAATAAATTATATTCGAGAGATCCGCGAAAAACGTCCACGCGCACTAAGTCGCAAGCAACTGCTAGTTAATGACATAAAATTATGTATATGTGTCCCACTGCTGAGTACGGGTCTCTTCTAAATGCGAGAAGGATTAGGCCATAGTCTACCACGCTGGCCTAGGACGAATAGTAAACCTACACATATCATCAAAAACATTATAGAGAGGACATACAGGTTTTTTCGCGGTGTTTACCTTCGCCGTTCAAGCGAACGATAATTAACTATATAACCCATTTTATTATAAAAAATAATTCTTCTCCCTAGCCTTTATTATTCCCAAGTCACTTGGAGTCGGCCTTTCTGGTCTAACCGGATTTGACTGGATATCAGTTTTTACACGGAGCGGCTGCCACCTGACCTTCGTAACCCGAAGGCTAACGATACCCTAGGCTAAACCAGTGTCAGGATGTCCGTAGAGATGTAAAAGGTCCCTAAGTGATCGAATCCGGAGTCGCCAGTCAAAGGTACTCAGACCAGTGTCAGGATATTATAGGGCACTGACTTCCCAATAACGACTGCCATAGATGTTCATGGCAGCCGGGACCGACGGCTTAACGTGCTCTCCGAGGCACGGAACATGCGATAATTGTCAATCAATACGCACATAATTTCGAAAAGTCATATATCTTCCGAAAGTCAGAGGTGCGCGACGTGGATTCGAACCCAAGACTCTCTGCATTGCAGTTTGTTGGTCTCTCCACTGAGCTATCGCTGCTTATAATAATTATTTCCTCGACTAATTATGCAGGTGTATTACTCCTAAATTTCCCAGCTATCGTTTTAGGTTCAACAGAAGGCCAAACTATTGATCTACCAGACATAGTCTCCGGCTCCGTGCTTCTACTGACTTCTTCTCAACATAAAATTCCATGACCACTTTGCCGAACCCGGGAATCGACCACGAGTCCTCATGCACAGCAGTCGCAACCACTACCGCTGCCTCACCAAAGCATTTATTATCATAAACTCATTCCTATACACCCTAGCATCAGAAAAAGAATATTTAAATATTATTCAACAAATACAAATACATATTAAAATAATAAATGACAGAAAAATTCATGAAATATTAATTAGTTACATAATTATAAATAACTTTTTGTTTCTTTCGTTGATGTTATTTAAACCATATGCCGACTAATATATGAATATTTGCAATGACGCCATAGTAAAAATAATACCAGATGTAAGAACAATACATATTTAAAACAAGTAGAATAATTGTATTAAACTAGCTGTTCCCTGCGGTTTCTTTTTTTCTAACTAATAGGCATGCGTTTGACCGCGATCTCACCTGTTGTAAAGTGACGATGCAGCCGACGATGGAGGTCGCTCGCCTAGAAGATACCTATTTACTCTCGACTTGAACACACCCAGATTGTACTCATCGGGAAACACAGACTTATGTAGCGAATTCCACTCCTTTGCGGTACGCATTATAAAAATGGAAGCAAAGCGCTTCGTGCGTAAATGTGGTATATCTACCATGTACCTGTGTCGCTGGTCTGATTGTCTGGTCATCCAATGGTAGAATGGGGATGCAGGAATCAAATTATGCACTTCCTCTGCACACTTTCTGAAATGTACCCGATAGAAAACCGAGAGACTGGCAACCTTACGACCATGCTCCAAGCTTTGGAGTCGTGCGTTGTCTAGTTGGTCATCGCCGATAAGTCTCCTGGCCTTCCGCTCAATAGACTCCAAAGCCTTCAGCTGATATATTGCAGAGCCATCCCGGAGGTGAGAACAGTACTCCATGTAGGATTTAACCAGTGCTTATAACCTAGTACAGATTAAGCAAATGTTCTGTCATGAAATACTACCTCACCTTACTGAGGATGCCCAGCTTTTTAGCAGCTAGTTGGGCTTTTGCCTTAATATAGGAGCCAAAGTGAAGGGTTGGAGTCGATGACATACCCATACGCTCAAGACGATTCGTTATCGGCACGGATACATCTCGGAAAGTGATTTATGATTACAGTTCGGCTTCCGTAGCTTGTAACTTGATGTTATATAATCAATGTTACTTGGGGATAAAGTAGCTATCTAATAGTGAAATTCGATTTTTTAATATCGGTCCAATAATATTTAAGTTTACCTATTCATTAAAAACAAAAAGCACTTCATAACTAAACATTAAAATCCGTATATAATAGTTTAATTTGTGTCACATTTGCGTAAACCTATGCTGTGTTTTTATTGTTTATGTACTTTTCCTTTTAAATAATCAACTCCAGGCACAAGAAATGAATCCTGTGTCGCGAGGACTTATCATACATTTAAACAACGGATTCAAAGAACACTCACGATTCGGAACAACTAAGTGTGGCACATACAAATTTTGTCCCGTGTGTGGATCGAACCCACTCGGCGCAGTGGCTGTGGCGACGCCACCACTTCAATCACTGTGGCATCCGTGTAGTCAGTGAAGGCTTTGTTGTAATCATCCACGATAAACGTACCTATGAAATTGGACAATATTGGCAGTATGTCGATCTTTCTTTATTTACTCTCAATGAAAACATATCGAGCTAGCTTAATTCTGTAACTTTGCAGCAGCAACCTAGGCACGCTACTGATAGTACGATAAGTGTATAACTATGTCCCGTAGTCTTATCTGCTTTAAATTTCATTTAGTTACGGTTATAACTTACCCCGAAAGTTGTTATGTTATACATATAGTATAGCGTAAAACCTTCCCCAATAAACAGACTATGGAACGTAAAAGATTTTTACAGATTGGCCCGAGATTATCACTTCCAAACAAACAAACTGTTCTTACTATTTTAATATTAATTTAGAGTATATTATCAATCTGTGGTTTCACATTTTTACACATGCGAGATATAGTTATAGCTGTGTATAGCTGTCGTGTCGTGTTCGTCCCGCCATCGTTTCATCGACCTATTTTGTTGCCAGCGTGCACTGGGATCCAGTTTATGTTGATTTTAGCCCAACATTCCTCTAGCATGCGGCAAACATGTCCGGCTCAATTCCATTTATGTTACACGGCTTTATGAGTGGCATCCGCGATTTGTGACTTGGAGCGTAATATGGTATTACTAATCCGGTCTGTTAACCGCACCTCAGGGATACTAAGCTTCATTACTCGCTGACAAATCTTTAGCGCGGGTTCCGATAACCATTCAAAGACGATTTTTGTTCAGCTTACGTGGAAGTGGGATGCATGCATATTTATGCATTTACGATTATGGGAGTATGGATTTAAATTATTAGGTAGGTAATATTAATTTGGCACTGATATAAAAACGTCGTAACTGCCCAAAGATTTGGATTTAGATGTCTAGATACTTGCCTCATGGCCATGGAATTTATTAACATACTTAATAGAGAAACCATCTGCTAAGAACAGTTCCAATTATTACCAATGTTTCTGGCCAAGACTCTACGACTCTACTCTAATCTATAAATTCGAATTAGTATTGTAACTTCGACCTTAAAGTTAATAGGCAAAGAATAGCGGCCGCATTCTTTTGCGAGGACGTCACCTCGCAGACAGCATGCGTCAAGACCGATCCCAGAGCGATTCCCCCCGCAGGGCAGGCCCGGTGTAGGCACCGCAATCGCTGATAAGAGTTGTGAAGGAACGTGGTATGATGTCCCTCCAACACAAAGGTAGGTACTTAACGTAGTCGTGGTCGATCGACCACGACTATTTATGATACATCAACGAGCACTATCGATCGATTGTGCTTGATGATTTATAAATCACAAATTATTATAAAAAGTCTAGACAGCTATGAATTTATTTCAGTTCTTGCTCTTAATATTTATGTGTCACCGCCACTTTATAAGTTTGCGGCATTATCATTTGCGTTTGTGAAAAGGTACTACGTAATCAAATAAGTAATTAACCGATATCAAAATTCGAGGCTATAACAATAACTTGTCTCAAACATTTTATATTTGAAGATCCGAATTTTTACCTGATAATCGCCCACGAATATCACAAATTGCTCAACCTGGGTAATTTCGGTAATCTACATATAGTGTTCTTGTAAGACCATAACAGTTGCTATGCTGATTTTAATAGAAGTTTGCAAATTAATGAAACGAACGTTTCTTGTTATAATAGAATTAGCGCAAGCGCTTATTAATAACTAACTAACTTAATATTATAAATGCGAATGTGAGTTTGTTTTTTTGTTTGTTACGCTTTCACGCCTTAACTGCTGGACCGATTAGAATGTAATTTCTCATAGGAACACATTCACAAAAGCTAATATCCTTTCATACAGAAAATAGAACTGCTTCTAACCTAATCTAAACTACATTTACGCGAATGTAGCCGCATTAAACAGCCAGTAACGGATATATAAAAAAGAAATACGTCTACACTATCTATATCTACTGGGTGTATCAGAAATTTCTATAAGTCATATGCTAAATGGTTTCTGGCATTTGTTTTATTCATTAAATCTACTTACTATGCGGTCTTAAAGTAAGAACTAAATATGTCCAAAGGTTCCTGTTACATGTTTTACGTATGTAAATAAAAAAATACATAAGAATTTTTAAGGAATCTATTGCACAATTAAATTAAATTTGAATTGAATTGTAAATTGTGGTTAAACAAATTCGCCACGCTTATTTGGTATCAAACCCGCTATACTCGGCGTGGCTTAGTGGCGAGGTAACTAATAGATACTATAGACTATTGTGTCATTTGTACAGTCAAATAAAATTAAGTGACAATTTCAAATTACATTCATAGTATTTATATACAGGCAATTTTTTATTCTATTTACATTTTTTGCTAATTATTCCGTTTCTTTTAATAATCCTGGGGTGTTATTAAGCTGTATAGTGTTAACAGTAGACTTTTTAACGTTGAGTAAGCTCAGAAACTTATCACAAAGTGCTTTTTCCATATCAATTTTAAGACTTAGAAACTCTTCAGTATCTTTTAAGCACTTCTGAAAGTCAGATTTTATGGTTTCAAATTTGTATTTCAGCGCAGAGACTTTACCTTTCAAATGGTTATTCAAACCTAGTAATACTTCTACCAAGTTTGGCCGTTTACTCTTAGGTGATGAGTCTAGCTCCATGGGCAAAAACCCTTCTATAATTAAAGCATCTTTTTCTTTCCGTTTCCAATAGAAAAAGCCGCTTTTTAATTCGTAAATGTAATTGTTAGCCCTTTGAGACAGACACTTTTTTATATTATTGAAATATTCCACCTCAGACATCTGTAAGTTTCTGCTAAATCCTGCTAACCTGTTGGGTGAGAATCGCCCCTTCCATAGTTTGTCCTCATTGAAAAGGTAGACTTCAAATGAATCTATTTGCCAACCGATCAATAAGTAACAATTTTCCCCTTCGTACTGAACGTTTAACTTAGCCACCGATATGGCGTCACTTAGATCCATTGTTTGGTCAAATCCCATACTATTCGTGTAGGTAATCAATATTTTAGGGCCATTGCAGATATATATTATGTACGTTTTCTTGACATGATTTGAAAATATGTTTAATATCAAAAGTATTTACTTTCTTCCATTGTTGTAGTATGACAGGCGATAAAAAATACGATATTCTTCTCTTTGGCCACTAAACAAACCTTAACAAACAATATTCATCTGTGTAATAAATACCTACCTAACTTTCAAGCTTCATAAAGGATTCTATCATCACAGAAGACACAAACAAATAAAAAGTGCATTGCACTGCGTTACCTAGTTGCATAATAGCTCTGTTATGTAAAACGGCTACGAGCTGGATTGCCATCGTGCTTCATTTAACAAAACTTTTACCCAAGTTTAGACTGTGTATGAATATGCTGCGCACTCCTAACCTTATAGCTGAAGAAACTGACCTATTTTGTATTGTACTGAGTGAATTTAAAGGAGTGGCATTATTATATAACAAACATAAAATTATACTAAGTATTAAGGTCATAGCACACATATCAACTCGGAAAGGGATCGTCACCGTATCACCTTTCGCCTCGCCGTCAAACAGGCATCAACATAACGTAAAAACACGTAACCAAAGCGGATCAGCAGCTCCAGTACGTCGAGTCGGCTACGGCTAGGCGTTGCCGCGCTTATTGAAATCATATTAATATGGATATTTTCTCACTTCTTCAATGGGTTTAGTGCACGGAGAGACGTAAGCGCGGGGACGACGAGCCGTAAGCGCGGGGACTGATCTATGGGGGACTGCAAGTTGTCCACGCACCGCACCGCGGTTCGTGAGCCTCCCGAGGCGAGGCGATTACGTTACGATTCCGATTAGTGTGCGTTGCAGGCGGCTCGAGTTGATACGGTGACGATCCGTTTCCGAGTTGATATGTGTGCTATGACCTTTAGGTGACATAATCGCATTAGGTATAAATCTAGAAAGATATGTGTAACTTTGAATAAATAAAAATGTATTTTATGGTGCCGTCGGCGTCGTAATGAAAAATGAAACGTACATTTATAACCAAAAAGAGCTCTGTCATCTGTCAAAATTTTTACGTCATTCAAACGTAATGCACAGCACACATTGTTTTGAATGTTTTATTTTCATTTAAAATATTTTTAAAACATCTTACTGAAAATGAGCAGCAGCGAAGAAAGTGATAATAATTCATATGTTGATGAACAGAACGATGAAGACCGAGTGAGTAAATAAGTTTTTCATAAAGTCATACTCATTTTCATATAATCATAACCAAGAAGCAAAGTAAAAGTAGGCACTTATAGCTGTTTTCTCACGGTTTATGTTGCAAGCTGGCACATATTTTCAATGTATGAAGCTATACTTCCGAGACGACATACTAAAAAGTAAACCTGAGAGTATAGTTACATTCAAAATATGTTATTTGGCAATAACAAATTATAACTTTCTGTTTCAGACTGCGATCAGAGCAGAACTATCATCATTATCGTTCGAAGAACTTCAAAAGTTAAAAGAAAGAATTGGAGCGAAAGAATACAAAGAAGCTCTCTTTGGAAGGGTGGACAAATCAAAAGACACAGCTACAAAAATATTTAAAAGAGAAAATAAAAATCGACCTAGAGAGATGAGTTCGAAAAAACCAGTAAGGATGCTACAAAATATTTCTACTGTTAAAGAAAAGGAAGTTCGGGATCCAAGGTATGCACAACCATCTATGAATAGGTTCAGTGCATGCTTAGTATTTATATGTACATACAAACACACTATCTTAGATTTCAACAGCTATGGATTTTAGGCTTTTAATAGAATAAGTCTTCATCCACTCGATGAAGTACCAGAGTCCATGCTGCTACTAAAAATTAGAGTTAATTATGCTACTCTGAATATTCATTATGCTACTTCGGTATTCACACTTGTATTGTAGTGTTGGGCTAATTACATAATCAACAATTTGAATCTTTCTGAGTATTTAAGTATGTTCATTATGGATTCTGCATCACTTCAAATAAAGTTATTATGTAGTGGAATAACTAAAAACCTTGTGTAATAATAGTAAGTAATATAAATACTCATTGTTCCAGGTTTGATCCACTTTGTGGCGAGTTTGACAAGAAAGAATTTTCAGACAACTATAACTTCCTATCTGACATCCGTATGAAAGACATCAAGGCCATACGGGCAGAGCTCAAAGCAACAACGGACCCTGAAAGAGAAGTGAAGCTAAGAAGACTACTTCAAAGGTTAAATGACCAGCACAAATCAACTAAAAAGAGTAAAATTGAAAAAGAGTTGAAAGAGAGAAAGAGAGAACAAATTGAACAAGAGTTCAAACAAGGAAAACAGCCTCACTTCAAAAATAAATGTAAGTTATTTTACAAACAACATATTTTCTCATCCTTACTTAATATTATAAATTCGAAAATAACTCTGTCTGTTACCTTTTCATGGCTAAACCACACAACCAATATTATTATATTGGATATATGAAATTTGGTACAGAGATACTTTAAAACCTGAGGAAGGACATAGGCTATTAGCTACACATAGCGCGCGAAAACTAATATACTATAAAGTAGCAGATTGTCTCATAAACTGCATGGGTAAAGATGTGCTTCAAGTAGTTGCCTCACCATTATGCCATGTGTTGTGGGATCGATCCCCTGACAGGACAATAATTTGTATGGTCCACTAATAATTGTACCAAGACTATCAATTTGTAAAGTAGAAGTAACAACATAAGAATTATAACAAGAGTCCACTCTTTTATCATTCTTAATAGTTAATCATTACATTTTCATTTTACAAAGACTATTATAATAGTAATGGCAGTCTTTCCATAGTCTAGTCTATGCTACTGAGCAATATCAAAAGAATAGGAACATGTGGCCTGATGTAGTGATCAAACTTGGAAGAGGCTATCTTTTTGACTGCAATAGGATCACTTCTCTATTATGTATCATCTATCCTGTGTGTATTTCTACCCTTGTGGGTACAAGGGTAGGCAGAACTATACCTATACTGGCATGAATTTTAAATATGTTATATATTGATGCCTTGCTTTGGTGTATTTAAAAAGTTGACTATTATTTAGTGACGTGATGAATGAAAGAACTGATTACATAGTATTACCCCCTTTTAGAGAACTGGCATAAATGTAGTAACACTATTAATGTACACTTGGGTGCAATAAAATCGCACATGTGAACATTTTTTGAAAATATTCTTTATTTATTTTTATTTGAAGAAATACATATATTTTTAATATGTGATTAAAAATTATTTCAATACCTATTTAGTGATACCACATAAGCGGTAATAAGTTTACTTTACTGTCGAAAAAAAAAGTCTAAATCAAATTCATCTTTATTGAAAGATTTTTGCTTCACTAACAAAGTTCTAAAATTGGGGATTAATTAAAAGAACACAAAGTAATTGGCATAAAATATATTAATAAGAAGTGATGCCCCCTCTTGCCCGAATAACAGCTTGATATCGGTTTTCCATAGATTCTTCAAGTGTTTGATAGATTCCATTCCTCCTTGAGCGTGTTTTGTAGGTCCTGAAGATTGGCTGGAGAAATATTTCGGCTTCTTATTCTTCTTTTTAACTCGTCCCACGAGTGCTCAATCGGATTAAGGTCTAGGCTCCGAGTTGGCCACTTCATCACGGGGATACCCACCTCTTGCAAGTATTGTCGTACTATAGCAGCAATATGGTGTCTTGCATTGTTATGAATAAAGAGAAAGTTCTCTCCAATAAAACCGCCAAATGGTACGACATTTTCTTGGAGAACTGTCTCTATGTACCGCTGATATGATAATCCTCTTGCTTATCGCCCAATATTGGCCCCAGCGATGAAGATAGGCTTAGTTTTAGCTTCGAGTGAGATACCTCCCCGGAACATACACGAACCACCGCTGTAAGCCATACGTTCCGTAATGCAACACTGGGAAAATCTCTCTATATGCCTTCCATAGACCCTTCCTCGTCCATCCTAGGCATGAAGACAGATTCTGCACTCATCTGAGAACAGGATTGCTCTCCATTGGTCGACTGTCCTGTGTACATGTTCTTGAGCAAATCGAAGGCGGACCCGGCGATGAGCTGGCGTCAGTTAAGGGCCATTTGCTGGCCTATGCGCATTCAGACCTCCTTCAGCAAGTCTTCTGACTGTCCAACGGCTGACGTCCACTTCACGCACCTCTTGAAGATGATGTGCAAGATCAACGGCAGTCAGACGACGATTTCGCAATGCCGTCGTTACGAGAAATCGGTTGTCGCGCTGTGCTGTAGCTCTGGTTCGACCAGATCCTCGTCGTCGTTCATAGCCACTAGTCTCCCGATAGCGCTGGTATACGCGACGAACTGAATATTGGCTGATATTAAGCTGTCGAACAACAGCACTCTGGTTCTGGCCCGCTTCAATTAGAGCAACGACTTGATCGGCTTTTTCCGGAGTAGTATCCATTTTCTTCAGATGAATGCAATTGTAGTCAGGAGACGTCCTTTCAGGTTGAGCGTTGAAATGCAAATTATGACGTTGTACTCAAAACATGCCTTTTTGTACCTGTAATTAGTCTCGCAAACTGCAGTGTGCTAAGTGAGCAATTTTGGGGTTTGTTGTTGTCTTTTCTTTTCCGCAGTAAGTTAAACTTATCACAGCTTATCTGGTATCACTAAATAGGTATTGAAATAACCTTTAATCCCATATTAAAAATACATGTATTTCTTTAAATAAAAAGCATTAAACAATATTTTCAAAAAATATTCACATGTGTGATTTCATTGCACCCAAGTGTATTTTAACTAATTAGTAAGTTCTGGCTGCTCACATATGTACATATGTACCTTTTCCTTACCTTTTATCCCATATTTAATTTCTTTGTCTTATGCTCGGCACAAATGAATGATGTTAGTACAGCAAGCAAAATAAAAAAAGGGCAAGTGTTATTATTTGTCAGAATGTATCATGCATGGCATAGAGATGCCCTTCTTTCTAGAGATGCCCTTGTCATATTTTATACAAACCAAATATTATGTCAGTGGCAAGAATTAGGCTATACAAATATGAAACTTTATGTTGTTTAACTAATGGTGCTGCCTGCATTTGGCACTATCTCAGCACAAATATTATTACTATTCGCATCTCTAGTAGAAGTGTGTCGCAGTATACCATACTCTATGGAAAATATGTTGAGCATAGTTTTAGCTATGGATGTAGATGCAGAAATGCAAGAAAGTGACCTACTTAAGTAATCAATTGAGTGTATTTTACATGATTTTAAAAGGCTAATATCACAGGATTTAACACTTTCAAATCATGCCATTTATTGTTTTATTTACTGGTCATAATCACCGAATGATGAGCAGTTAATTAGAGTGGAAACCATCATCGTTGTCCTACCTTTAACCCCTCAGGATTAAAAGTATGGTAATGATGATGCAGTCAGTATTACAAGTAATCAACAGTTTTCTCACAGTGAATGACAACAAGTGTATATTTATTTACAGCTGAAATGCGTGTGGAGGCTCTAGTCAAACAATACGAAGAGCTGAAGAAGGAAGGAGCGGGAAGAATCCAACGTCACCTCAAGCGAAGGCAGCAGAAGGTCAAGAAACGCTCACACAAAGCGCCCACTGGTGCTAGTTGAAATAAATACTATTATAGAGTAAAACACCCAGTATTCAGACTTTTAACGCATATTAAAACTTTATTTAACTGTAGTTTAAAAGTTTATTACTATGAATAAAACCACCTGCTCATAACGAATATATTATTTATTTAATTTTCGAATAAACCGCTTATACCCCGGACCCCGGATATAGAGTCGGCAAGCTTGTACCCGTCAAACCACGCTGACGCTATATGGGGTCAGCAAAAATAGACGGTCGAGCGCTCTAATGTTTTCTGTTTTTGTATTGAAGGGTCTGTATTTAAAGTCTTGTGTTGTATATCAATGTATTTGGAATGAACTGAGCTTTTCGAATGAACCACTTACCAACTGAATAGTATTTAGATATTGTTTTTGTTGTGTCACGTGACTTCGCGCCAATCGTTCGTTCGTCGATGTTATTTGTTCCGCTGTTTTCTGTAGTTTTTGTAGGGCAAGTATATAAGTGTAATACATTATTGAAAAGCGAGACAATAAAAACAATACTGACTTACGTTATTTTTGTATAACAAACTGAAGCCCAAAGTAACCTATTATCATTTATCAGTTTGCCCGCCCTTTTTCATATTTGTTGTTTTTCAGTACAGTATTATATCGTATTTCAGGTTTCAATCACTATAATAGTGTTATTTATTAGTGTTTCTATAAAAATATCTGAATACAACGCACAAGGTTACGACAAATATTTTGTAATAAAAAATACAATATTTACTTTTGCCACGCTCTAAATGTACTCGTCACGCATGTCAGTGCCACTTTCAAATGTCAATATCTTAATTTTTCTCACAGACATATAAATACTTCTTTTTACTATAAAAAGTATTTATCTAGGAAATAGAAAAAGTAAAAACTCTTTTTATTACATTTACATTTCTTTAGAAACAAATATTTTCATTATCGAACAATTTGTACAGTTCTGCTTAGTTTATCCAGGCGTATAAACTAAAGTATACACGTCAATGCGATGATTAATTATACTTGTCGTAGCTTACAATGTATATTTCTAAGAAACACAAGCGATGTTATCATAACTTAGAACTCAGAAACATAAACAGCCATAAGGCATCTCAAGTAGCGCTCAAGTGGCGCGCGCGCGACGGGTGTCTAATTACTGGCTTTTGTTTATTGTTTACATTAAGCGCGCGCGGGGTCTGAAAGGTAAAATCAACAAAAATACAATAATTACACATAATCATAATAAAAATTAACATTAATCAAAATATGGCACTTTTCACCAATACTCAACCTCATTTTTCCACAAGTCAGCCTTATCTTACCCTATAGTCAGCCTCTTAATTACTATAACTGCATGTTTGACATGTAAAACTTTTATTACGGGCGTCCTGTCTGCCAACTTAGGATTTCGTCTCAAGAATGACCGGTAGCATTTTTTACCCGACCGATTATTCACAAAAGTATTAGTCCTGTTTTCTACAGCAATAATGTTGTGGACGGTATTAAGATCATCAGACTTTAGAGAAAATCCACATTTAGCTAACGCTATGCACCAATCTTTGAGAGTCGGCCTTTCTTCTTTTGTTATTTATCTCAAATGCAATTGATCTTGTATGTTTACTCGCAGTACCCCAAAAACTCAACTCGCATCTCTTGTCTTCATGCCATTCCTAATCACCGTCATGGCCTGTATTAATTGTTCCTCTTTGTATTAATAAATTGGTATTTTCGACTTGATGGTACCTATACTAAGACAAAAAAAATAAAAGCTTTACAATGGCAACCACATGAAACTATACTATTACAGAACTTTTGGCTGTCTATCGGATTTATAGTTCCAATAGTTGGCTATTTTGACATTGGATATTTAAATACGGCCGACTATAACTGGTAAAATGACAATTTTGTACTTTAAGAGTGTTCAATGTGTTAACTTAAATACGTGATCTATACGATAAACAACCATATACTCGAAAACGCATCAAAACCAGTAGTCAGCCACTTATGGCTGACTATTGGGCTTGCCTTACAAAATTGAAACCCAGTACTCAGTCATCCAAATTTATATATAGCGTAGACTGGGTACGGTTAAAACATTTTAGCGTTTATCGTCCATAGTATCAGGATTAGTTAAGCGAGCAAAGACGGAAATATATGAAATAAAATACCGTATATCTGTCTGCTAATGGGCAATATTATTTGAGATCACTGTATTGTATTTTATGAGGAAAATCAAATTTAAAAAGAATAATAATTTGTTTCAACCTGTCCATGCTAGGCTCGTTTGAAACAGTGCCTGGGATCAATTGAAACAGGCAAATAATACAAAATATTTGATTTTATTAAATACAAAATATTTGGGTTCGATTCCCGCACAAGACAAATATTTGTGTGCATGAACATGGATGTTTGTCTTGGTCTGGGTGTTTCTATGTATAATATGTATGTATTTACAAAAAAAAAAGTATATATGTATGTTTATCCATTGTCTAGTAGGTACCCATAGTACAAGCTCTGCTTAGTTTGGGCTAGATAGTGTTGTGTGTATGTGGTAGAATATTATTATTATTATTATTTAATAACATTTTACGACTCGCAATGGCACAGTTGAACATCACAAATATTTTTTCTATTAATATTTAAGGCTTCGAGGATACTTATCTTTATCTTTATCTTATATCTAACATTATTTGATATATATTAGTCGGCCTAGAAAGACTTGTAGCCTGTGCTGCACGTACTGACAGTTTAGGAGTTTTTCTTATAAACATAGGACACCATTCTTCGCCAGCTATTTCGTTATCATCCCAAGTCTTAGGTCGTGATACGTCGTATTTGACAGTTAGTTATGCCATTAATACATATGCCAATTCCACAACATTCTTTTTAGTTAGTCTATAATATATATATCTGCACATCTTATTAAATATATAGATAGCTCACGCTCATGTTTCTGGTTGAACACTCGATTGTGAGCCTTATATCCCATTTCTTGATTTTCATCGCCACCAGTCGCATCTCGTTTACGTCCATACCATAACAGGGTATAGTGGTTCAGTTCATTCTTTTCTGCCGATGTTCTTAACGAAGGTCCCGCTTTTACATCTTCGTAGGCTTGTTTGTACGTTGATAAGTCGGCCTAACTTTGACGTACCCTTGGCGTCAAAGAAACAAGAAAATTAAATAAATAAACTGTTTCAACCGTACCCACAAAAAATGTTTCAACTGTCCCCAACGCCTCTTCTAAATATAAAACGGTTCACAGTAAGAATGATAATAAATTTGAATAAAAACTAATCATACTGCCAGTACAAACTAATCATACTGAAGTTTGTAGACTAACAAACTTCAATTAAAACGATACAATACTCTCAATACTCAAACTTTAATCAAAACCATGATAATTGCAAAAATGTACGAACAAAAATACTTACTTTGCCGTCAAAAAACACAATGAGACCTTTTATACACAACCACAGCGCGCGCAGAGGTACGCGACACTAAAATTCGTGAGACGACTTGTGACTCGCTTTGTTCTTCCCTTGTACCATACATCACGCATGATTTGCGAGTTACAGCGAGTTATTCGCTTTGTTTTAACCGTCCATCGTTTCAACCGTACTCAGTCTACCCTAATATTCAAATAAAAGCGGTTTTGAGCTATAATTATAACTTAATAAACATTTTATAGTTACAATACAAAATAATATTCAACTATTCTATCAAATCAAAAGAAATACTTACCAAACTCTCGAATCCGTATCCTTACAAAAAAAATAACAATCAGTACACACATTCGGATATTCGGACGTCGGACGTTGACGGCAGTGCATATGTACGAGAATAACTCGATACCCTGAGATGCTATTGGTTCATAAAGGTACGTATTAAACAATAAGACGCCAAGGATTTTAATGAATGTTAAAGTTAGCGTGTAAACAAATAATTACACTATTTATATGGTATTTAAACCCGAAAAGGCCGAGTACTGGAGCGGGGCTGACTACCGGGTACTTTACCCTAATAATTACTATTTGTGACGTTAATCTCTTCACATTCCTTCTAGTCATCAACCCATAGATAGACAAAATAAACATTATATTATCACGCCTGAATATCACGGATAAGTAAGCAGAAATGAAAAGACCAAAACTAGTCGTAAATAGGGGTCGTGTTCTGAAATACCCTTATTTTCCCAGCTGTGTTTTGTTTCGCGTGACAGTTGGCAAATCTAATACCGTCTTCAAACCCACACCTGAGGACACATCTTCACAATCTCTCATAGGCAGCGATAGCCTTGTGAGAGGCCGTTGGACTACCACGCAGAAGTCTCGAGTTGTTCGATCCCAAGGCGCGCATCTTTGACTTTTCTAAGTGTGAATTAAATAGTTAATTAACGCTCGCTGTAACGGTGAAGGAAAACTTCGTGACAAAACTTGCACGTCTGAGAGGTCTCTACTTGTACCTAATGTTCACGAAAATATGTGAAGTCTACCAAACCGTACTGGACCAACGTGGTAGACTATGGCCTAAACGTTCTCACTATGAGAAGAGGCCTGTGGCCATCAGTGGAACAGGGCTTATTTTATTATATAAATAGTCTCTCCTATATTCCCGAAAACTATTGCGGAAAATATAGTTTTTTACTCAAAAAACGAATACAATGACTTTGTTAAATTATTTTTGTAGTATTATGAATTAATAATTCAATGATAAACCACATGTTACTTGATACATTACGATACATAATATTCAGTTGTTAATCTTGTGAGGTATTGTAGATATCGACTTATATATCGCACGATATTTGTAGATATGTATCGCATTATGATACAGAGGTAATATATTTTTCTGAATAGCTTTTAATCTGATAACGATATGCATCATTTATGCCTATTATTTACATATCTATTTTGTACCTAAACATGCTTACAAAAACGTGCATTATGATAAGAGATGTTTGAAAGCACGTAGATATTATATGCGGGAAACTTTACAAGCAATCAAAAATACAATTTTCTCTTTCGTTGCCTCGGGAATCGAACCCGCAAGGGATTCGATTCCCGAGGCAAACCAACCAGGTTAAACCAGTAGATAGGAAATTAAAGTTCAGGTGGTCATTATGCATATCTTCGGAAAAGCTTCACTGATCGTAATAAAATTTGGAATATAATGTAAAGTAGGTACATATGCTAGGAGTGAAGAGGGCTATTCAAATTTTGTAACTCGTTAAACCTTTTAAATCTTTTACCGCCTAGTTTTATATCAGTTGTCGTGTCCCTAGCGCCTAGCTTATAAAGCTTGAAAATGTAACTGAATTCAAACATTAATTTTGAAATTGCCAATTATACGAAGGCAGAAAATAATTATAATCGCTAGGTAAGTATAACATATTAATTTCTAAAATAACCATGTTTTTATAAAATACAACGTAATTAAATCTAAACATACAAAGAAAGGTTTTATGTCAGATATAAATAAGTAGGACTCAGCCCAAATGGATGGGTTAAAAGCTTTTGCGTATAAATGTAGGTAGCATTGGATTGATTGATTTTAGACATGTTAAAACCGCCAACAAGAATGGACGGAGACCGCACGGATATTCGGATATATTTTGGTAGGTACTGTAATATAATATCTCGACATTCAGTTTCCCTCAGACAATATAGCTCGTGTTGAAAGTACCTAATCATAATCACATGTTTTTAATCAGGGTTTCTTTACATAAATTATCACCCTCTTGCGAAGGGAAGTGAGCTTCGTATCGTAAGTTCGTATAATTTGTATTTCGTAACAAAACTCGACTGATTAGGGATGGCCTTATAGCGAATAACCAAATCGAGATTTCTTGTCTATCCCTATTTTAATAGAATACGAATGTTTTTGTGCCTGTTGTTATATTTATCTAATAATTAATTAATAAACCACATACTATAGGTATTACCAACAAATATTTAGCTATATGTTTTTATATACATACATAAAATAGCATTATTTTCACTCTACAGTTTCCGCCCAGTCCGCCCTACACTTGGCCATACACATTATCAAATAAACAAGTTTGTTTACAGCTGGATGATGATACAAAGTGAACAGTTGTAAGAACTATTTCGCTTAGATTTGTAAATAAACAATAAAACATGAAGTGAGTAAAATATTTTAGAGATATTGTTCGGTTCCTGTTAAGTACTTATCATTTTACTTGAGAGTCATGATAACTTTAATTGTAGTCTCACGGAAAGAGCGACTCACCCATCTCGGGATCAAATCGAAAACCTTTTGGACTTCTTGGAAAGAAACCCAAGCTTAGCAAAAGGATTTTCAAGAGTACCTAGCGCGAGGGATGCCAATAGAAAAACTTGGGAGAAACTCTCAGTCCAGTTAAATAGTCTGGGAGGCTGTGTTAAAACTTGGAAACAATGGACAAAGGTTTGTTTTCGTATTATATTTTAGATCTAACTACTATACTGCACCTACACTCTGCATGTTGAAGAGGTTTAATTTGGTTTTAGTACTGGGCTGACAAAAAAAGTGCAGTTAAGAAAAAGAGGGCTTTACGGTTTCATGCAATGAATAAAGCTGATGGAGCAGAGATAATCGAACTATCTACTATAGAGGAGAGAATATTGGCATTAATGGGTGCTGAATATTTCGCCGCAGGTGACAGACATAACAACAAAACAACAAACCCATTTGAAGTAAGTTGATTTCTTTACACTATGTAGATTGTAGACTGTATTTAAATTAAGTGATTGTTAGAATTTTAAAATGGTTTTGTTAATTTTAAGGGGACTCATTTTAACCAAGAGCCTCCGGAAACTGAAAGTAATAATCCTTCCTTGTTGGCTGACCAAGTAATTAGTGTATATGCCACACCACAACTAAAGATGGTAAGTTGTTGATGAATGGAGTGTGTAGATAATAAAATACTAAAATAAAACATTAAATAGTAATATCCACTCTATATAGGTATAGTTATTTTGCTTTATTTGTATATTTATCATAGCATTTTTCAATACAGTGTAGAAACATTGTACTTAATACATATTATAATAATTATGTACAAAACATATTTTCTTACTTAACATAATTTTGTTACATTCTTATTACTTTATGTGATAATAATACATATAGGGTCTGAGGGAAGATAATATGTAGTAAATGGTCTACTGTAATTCTAATGTTTGACGTTTCAGTATGTTTTAGGAAGAACAGTCTACACCCAGCATAGTGTTCCTGGATATGTTTGATTTAAACATCCCTACATTAGAGGTATGATATTTTCTAGTGAAGTGTAAAAAAAAATTATATATTTGTAGAATTAGTCATAAATGTTTACTTATATAGCAAATTTTGTAACCGATTCAACATTTTGTTGTTTTTGTTACCGCATTTACTAATTGTGTTCACAGGATATCACATATACATACATAGCCAATTTTATTATGGTATACATACAGCCTTATTCACAAAACTTACTTCCAAGAATCTTAAAGGTAAATCTCAAAAGTATTACTCATACAAAAGCATAAAAATATTAAATTGCTTGATAATGATGCTGTAAATAAAGAGTGTTTACAGAATATTTATGAAAAAGAAATGATTTAACAAAACATTTATTGGACTTAATTCTGAATTTTAATTACTAAACATGTTAAAACTTTGATAAGGATATTTTCCTGAATAAAATCAAAAGTATGTAATTCATATAATAAAAAGTAAATCCCTTTATTGTTTTATGTATACAGTATACAATGATCTTGGTTTTAGGTTTCTGAAAGCGCCCCACAAAGAGCACAGATTCCACCGTGTACTCTTCCAAGAGTTGGTGCACAAGAGAGGCTTGTGTCAGTCACAGCACCTTCGGTATCAGGCAGACACCCACAACGATCTCCACTAGATGTTCGCCGGCAGATGCATGAGTCTCCAACGCCATCTCATCCTCCTACCAATACCAGTAACTATAGTTTATTGAATACTAGCTTATGCCCGCCGCTTCGCTCGGATACATTAGTTTTTATCTGGACGAAAGGTATCTTATGTGCTTTTCAGTACCACTGCTTGATTAAGAAATGTCATGATGATCGGTCGAGTAATTAAGGCGTGAATGCGGAAGATATAAACTCACATCAGAGTTTATAATATTAGTTATGATAGTAGCTTTGATTTTAACTCTGTTAACTTAGTGAGAATTTAACTTATTCTCGCTCTCTCTTCGTTAGCAGCTACAAGCCGTCGAAGCAAACGTCGGAGAACTTTGTCACCACCATCGCAAAGGCAGTCTCATTTAACTAGTCTGGCAGAGCGGTTTCTACGGCTGGAAGAACAACGGACAGACATTCAACAACGCAACACCCAGATATTGGAAATATATTTAACCAGTCAGGCCGAAAGTAATCGCGTTACAGCTCAAGCGCTGCAGGCCGTTGGAGATGGGTTGAAGATGCTTGCTGAAGCATTGCGAAAATAAAATACAAAATTATACATTGACTTTTAATTTATCAAGAATAAATTGGCAACATTCTCGAACACAATAGCCACTGCCACTAGATCATTCGAAATTTACGGCATGCGAATTTAATATTCATTCGTCGAAATGCGGTTTCATTTGTTGAGATATTCATAAATGTTATTGGAGTATAGCACTGCAGATATTTGTTAAACACAGGTTAATAAAAAGATCTTACAAAAATAAATGGAAGTGCATAGCTGTGTCTTGCCAATACAATCGGCATACAACAATTAAAATGATAAAACATAAACACACAAATAAATCAAATAATCAATCAAAACAAATCTAAATAATGTTTTTTTTTTTATAATTATGCCGTTTAAATTGGTTCAAATATCAATTACAATAGAAAACAAATATATGACTAATAATCGGATTCTATGCTAACTAGTGTAAGTGATTAAAATATAAATAATGATGTAGTCATCCTCGTAGTCTACTGAGTTTATGTAAGTCGGTACCTATATTCCGCTCGTTTCCTGGCTGGACAATATTCTATTCTACCACATTTTCTTTCACCCGTTTGGTGGTTGCTAGGCTTTTTAAAACGAGAGCATGTAGCACATTTAGGGGCATCTTCCTTCTTCGTACATTCAGTCATTGAATGTCCAGCTTCGGCACAATGTCCACACGTAGGGGTAATCTCTTTGCAAGATTTTGCTACGTGACTATACTGATGGCATTTATAACATCTTGTTACTAGCGTAAAATCTCTTACGGGGCAGGATGTCCAATGTATAAAAAGTGTACCTCAATAACGTAGTTGCAGGTAGGGGCTTCCAGCCCGATTTGTGGCTTAATTTCGTTAAAGTCAAAAATGATTTTGGATCCATCGATGGAAACTTATCGGCTATATTTTGTTCAGAGACAGCTGAATACTTCATTTTCAGACAAAGAAGCGGTTACACCAACCACCATAATCCGTGGTTTACGCTTGGCGGGTTTGTCAGCTGTAAGACAATGAGACTTGAACTGCCTGCTTCAATTTTTCTGCGTCTTGTTTAGATTCTGTGCTGACAATAACTCCTCGATTTCTAGTTCTGCGAACCCCACGTACTTGCAGCTTAATTTCCTCTGGACGAATAATTTTCTGTACAAGAGATTTTGTTTAATTGCTCGTCTTTAATATGTCACGGAGATATATTGCCACACAGCTTAAATTATTTGGCCGAACGTATCTTATCTTATCTTAATTCTGGAGCCAGGCAGTGTAGACCGGCGACACTTCGACCCAGTGGGATCTTTTGTGTCGGCCCCGAGGTTTATCCCTGAGCTATCTCCCTATGAATGTACTGCATCAGTCGCAGCGTACACTTCAGAGGGAGAAGCCTGAAGTCTTCAGGGTTGGGATATGCCAATCCCATCAGACCCATCCTTAGTCCGGCTAACGCGCCACATTCACACAGTAGGTGTGATATGGACTCGTCCTGTTCACCACAGGCTCTGCAGATCTGATAATCTCAATCTGCACAGGAAGTCGTTGGTGCTAAAATGACCAGTAAACGCTCCTGTGAGCAGGCGTATTTGGCCCTTGTTGTACCTACCCGCAGAACTTCCGGGTAAAGCCCGTGGCTCTGTTTGCAATGAATTTCTTGGAGTGTTCCAGATTCCTAAGGGCCATCCACTCTAGCCTGTGTTTATCATTGCCATGTGCATTCAAAGCTGCCTTGACGGTACTCTCAGAGAGACCTACGAATGGTTCGGGGCCCACAAATAGTTGCTCCGAGCCCTTCTTGGCTATTACATCAGCCCTCTAATTGCCCTGCACCTCTGCATGCCCCGGAACCCATACCAGCCTTACTGTGTTTTTCCTGCCAAGTTTGTTAAGGGCGTTAACACAGTTCAGGACCAGTGCTGAGTCCACCTTACAGGAGTTCAGAGCCTTAAGAGCAGCATGACTGTCACTGAGAATATAAACAATCTTGTCAGTGACATTGATGTTAATATTCTCCTGCGCACAGGCAATTATAGCATAGGTTTCCGCCTGGAAGACCGTTGCATATTTGCCCATGCTTTGGTTCACCTTGCAGTCGTTGGCATAAATACCAGCGCCTAATCCTGTTGCCATTTTGGAACCATCGGTGTACCAGATGAGACAACCCTTGTCAGGGAATTGTAGACCTCGTCTCCATTCGTCCCTTGTGGGCACCTTTATTTTAAAATTATTTTTGTTTATATGTGCATTAGGTTGCATTTTGTCACATCCTATGCTCATAATCTCTTTGAGATCCTTCGAGATCTCGAGTTTTGTGTGTCGACTTATTGACATGTTGACGCTCCACAGCCCATGTATAGATAGTCTATGTAGCGCTTTCATCGCCTCTAACTCCACAACAATGTGTAGTGGCGTTAGGTCCAGCAGGATCTCTAACGCAGCCGTTGGCGTAGTAGGGAACGCCCCTGTTATAGCCATGCAGGCTAATCGCTGCACCTTCGACAGCGCTTTCCTGTATGTAGTTTGGTTCTTGGCCACCAGACAATGCTTCCATATGTGATTTTGGGCCTTATCATCATCGTGTATAGCCACTTGATAACCTTGGGCTTCAGGCCCCAGGTCTTCCCATAAGTAGAACCAATCATACCGAGGACCCGCTGGGGCTTCAAAATGGCTTTGTCTACATGAGGTTACACGTTAGCTTGTTAATAGAAGCAGCAAATTATACCTTTTAGCGGATGATCTTAAGTTAATGAGACCAATTAGGGAACTTCATGACATAACGCTTCTTCAAGACGATCTAAACAGATTGGTTTGCTGGTGCATTGACAACAAAATGGTATTGAATGTAGACAAATGCTGTTATATTCGTTTTACCCGTAATCGTAATACTGAATTGTCGGGTGGTTATACAATATCTGACCAACGTATTCAAGAGGTTGCATGTGTTCGGGACCTTGGTGTTATTCTTGATAAACAACTAAATTTTAAGGAACATTATGATTATATACGAGTAGTATCTAAATCACTAAAAACTCTCGGTTTTATAATAAGAAACACCAAGAAGTTTAAAAACAATATAACTATTATAAGATTATACGAAAGTCTGGTCAGGTCTCTTCTTGAATACTGTTGTGTGGTTTGGCATCCGCATTATGAAGTTCATTCTAATAAAATTGAACGCGTCCAAAAAAGATTTATGTACCACTTCGCATATAAATTTAACTTGTCAAAGAAGCTAACTAGTTACACTAACCGATTAACTCATTTCAATATGACATCACTCAAAAAACGCCGTAAAATTTTATATTTTACATTTTTACATAAATTAGTCATTGGAAATATAAATTGTCCTCATCTGGTACAGAAACTTAATATTACAATCACTCATAACTTCCACGGCTGTCTAGATACTCCTTGTTTACACCTAAACGATCCAAAACTAACCTAAGCTTTTTCTCTCCTATAAATAGGCTCCAAGCGGAATATAATTCTGTTAGTAAAAACATGGATATTGATATATTTAATCTAAGTTTACCAACTTTTAAAAAGAAAATATTGTCACTAAGTTGAGATACAGTAGTATAAAGTTTTGTTCTTTTAGTGTATACTAATATTGTAAGAAATTGTTAATTTAATTTTTTCATTTATAAGTTCTGGAAAGCCTTATGTTCCCAACTATCGTTTGTATTTTGTTTTCCGTGGCAACCTGTAATTAAGGCAGCACCAATACTGGTATACCACTGACCTTGTAACTTAGCTTTTAAGGTGTATGTTCTTGTTGGTTGTCCAAATAAATAAATAAGGTCATGCCTAGATACTTCACCTCCGTGGACCATTGTAACTGCGTACCATACATGGAGAGAGTTCCCAAACCTGTCAGATCCCTCATCCTAGTAAACGGCACGACAGTCGTTTTCCCTGGGTTGATCGATAAATGATTGCTACTGCACCATTTTTCTACACTACTCGGGGCCCTCTGCATGAGACTGGATACTGTGGTCGGAAATTTTGCGTTGACAAGTATCACCAAGTCATCCGCATATCCGCCCGATAAGTACGGACCTTTGTTGAGTTGTTTTAAGAGTGAATTAACCACCAAGCACCATAAGAGTGGTGAGAGTACTCCATCCTGCACCTGGCAGCCTTTGGTGGTCATTGCAATCATTTCATCCCCTGACAACTCGGACCTAATAATTCTTCCTTTGAGCATACAATCGATCCACTTGCAAATGGTTGGCTCTATGCCGTGATTTGCCGATACCACCCTAATGGCATCAAAAGTGGTCCGATCGAAAGCTCCTTCAATATCCATGAATGCAGCAATGCATACTGCCCGGTTATCTAATGCATGTTCTGCCTTATTTACCACAAAATGCAGTGCCGTCTCAGTGGATTGGCCCGTGGAGAGAGAATTTTCTCAATGCTCCCTCCCTGACATGTCTATTTACTAACTTCTCTAGGGCTTTCAAGAAGAGCGACTCAAGACTAATAGGTCGGTATGCCTTGGCTTCTTCGTAGTCCTCTTTGCTCGGCTTCGGTATGTACTGGCATGTATCTACTCGCCTTCATATCTTTGGAATGTATCCAAAAGCTATGCAGGCTCTGTATAGTCTGCACAAATGCGGAACCAAGAGTGCAGCTCCCTGTTGTAGGATAATGTATGGACCAGGTGACTTCAACGGTTGAAAACCATTTAGAGCCCAGCCGACCTTCCCTTCATCCACTACCTTCCTTGCAGTGTCCTAATCTGCTTTGGTTGTACGGTAGCTTAGTTCAACCAGGCTGATCGGGTCCTCTTGCTCCTTTTCTATTATCTTATAGATCGGAAAGTGTATGTTTAGCATCATTGCTAGTGTCTCATTACCAGACCCTGTTCGCTGCCCATTGCCATCTCTAATGGTTGTCAATGGGTGTGCTCTGACAGTCGAGATAGCTTTGGAGAGTCTCAGTCATTCAGGAATAGTACTGATGTTTTCACAGTGGGCTCTCCAAGCCTTCCGTTTGGCTTTCCGCACAGCTTTTTGTAGTTGGTCAAACAGCGAGCGTAACCGCTATAGTCTCTGCTGGTCCTAGCATTGTTAAACGCTCTTCTGGCTTCAAGCCTCAGCTTGACCAACTCTGGCGTCCACCACGGTACCTTCTTGGGCCTAAGTTCTCTTTCAGGGCAGTTACTTTTCCAGGTCGTATTTACAGTCTAGACCAATTTGTCTGCTGTAAACTCTATGTCTAATATAGAATTAAGCTTACCCTTAGAATCTTCCAGATCTATTCTAAGGTCACTCCTGAAGGAGTTTCAGTCCGTATTTCTGGGATTCCTTCTACGTGCTATAGGAGCTGGAACCAGCGTCATAATCTCATCAGACACATGCCACTCGACAATCTTAGTGCTAGCCCTGTTGGTGGCCAACGTGATGTCAATTACCTCTGCTCGCCTACAGTTGACGAACGTTGGCCTGTTTCCCTTATTTAGAATTTGTAAAGAGGTACTTACCACATACTCCAGTAGCTTTTCCCCTCTTACATTCACATCCTTGCTCCCCCAGACTGTGTGGTGTGCGTTGGCATCACACCCCAGGATCATGTCCAGGTTCTCCCGGCTACCATATTCAACAAGCTCCTTTATCTGTCTAGATACAGTTTCCTTGTCCGTATAGTCGAAGTATGCAGAGGTCAGGATTACAATATCCCGCCCTCTGCTCCCTCGCACATCGATCTTAACTGTCGTAAGATCCCTAGAACAAAAATTGTATAAGGGTATTGCATTTATGCCATTTCTGACATACACACATGTCCTTATATCATTAGTGGAACAGTTGTGATAAATTACACCTCCCGTCCCACCCAAACCTCTGATCTTTCCCTCTTTAACATTAGGTTCCTGGATCAGGGCAATATCATATTCCTTTATCCGCAGGTGGTGGCGGGCCAGAACGGCCATCGCCCCGATGCAGTGATGAAGGTTTATTTGTACGCACCTTAGTCCCGCCATTCGGTCTGCCTATGGTGGCGTCTACAATGGCAGGCACTGCTGGCCGCCCCCTTACTCCCTTCCTTCATCAGCGCCCCCGCAGCCTCCGGCGACGATAGATCTAGACAATCTATATGTCCGATTATGTCGTCGGTCATCGGAGACACGCATGGCGATGACGTGTAGAGAGCCGTACCTGGTTCAATCACCACTGGATTCGCGGGCTCCTCCTCGTCCCCCACCTGTGGTGCCGTCGCAGCAAGGGCCTCCTCCCCCACGCCGGCACCCACTGACACTTTCTGCACGTTCAGATCCTCAGGGATCTTGAACGTGCTTTTGTCCATGCCAGCATGGAGACAGAAGCCGCCTGCTTTAATGGCCGCAGACGACACGCAGTCCACCAGGACAATGCGCCTGGTGTGCGTCTCCTCGACTTGCGTGCTCAGCACCTTCCACTTGCAGGTCCTCAGAGAGGGTTTAAGGCGCTGCAGCATGGTCAGCACCCTGGAGGCATCTAGGCACCAGGTATTCCTGGTCTTCCAGGCCATCTTTATTGGCCTTGGAAGCTCCTTGGCGCTGACCACTCTGAGCTTCACGTTCCCAACGGTTTTACGGTTGAGGCCGCGAAGCCAGTCTGCGGCTCTATCACCCTCACACGTCACGTGCAGAGCTCTACCAAGCAGTGCACCGACACTAATGGCCGGCAGAAGATCCGGCGTGGCCTCCAGCTGGTCCCAAATGGCCACCCTTATGGGTATTCCTTGTATGTCAGACCCCCTTTGTGGCTGCCACGCCCTCTATATTGGTAGCCCTTTCCAGGGTTACCCCTTCTCCATTTCTTAAAACTGCCCGTGTGAGCACCATTCCCCTGGCTCATGCTCGGACAGCCATTGGGGCCATCACGACCATGCAGCTTGGGTATGTAGATGCTCCCACGTGCAGCTCCTACACTATTACTGACCTCTCCCCCTAAGGGTCCTTTGCTGCTCGCCCTTATCGGTCAAGCCCTTGGTTTTCCTTATGACAGAGTCCATTTTGGTCTATCTTTCTTTCAACGCTAGATGGCGCTGTCTAACTAGACACCTAGAAAGTAGCTCTGTAACATTTTTATTTTTATTTATTATTCCATTCTGCTTAAATTTAGTTTTAGTATTATAATACGCTGTGTAATATTGCAATACGCGTGTGTAAACGTTATCAAGACAATAAACTCAAGTGTTAAAAAGATATACAAATATTAAATAGTGTACTGTAAAAAGAAGAAAACATTCAATAAAGTAATGTAAAACGCGTAAAACAATACAATATAGACATAAACAATACAATTTGAAGTGAACAAAGTGCAAAAACAGTGACGATTTAACAGAAAAGTGCTAAACTATACTCAAACAAATATTTGGAATGTGGAAAAAAATTCCTGAGCAATGAGTCATTTCAACTGATTTGCTCTGTTCAAAAATCACACAACTTTATCAAGCAAAGCTAAATTTCAAGTATTTATACAACAGCCGTCGTGGCGTAGTGAGTAAGGAGGTTAGGCGATTCACACACTGCCCCGCGCCACGCTGCGGAATGCGTGGTGATAGAGACACGCGCGCGGGTGCGCGAGTGCAGATCTGCATCATAATGCAGATTTTTCCGCACAAAAGCGCGTAGCTGCAGTTTAGTCATGCGGTGGCCTAGAGGCCACATTTCATAGCAGCTTGCGGTGGTGATAGTATATTGCAAATAATTAATTTTTATATTAAAGATGGTCATTTTTTTGGATCTCATTCAGGATGCTGCAGTCATATCATGTATTTGGTTTTTTTATAATCAAATAAGAAGAATACGTGTACTTGCGTCAAAATCACGCACGATACTGCAGAACTCGGTGTGCCTTACCTTGCGTCTTGCCCCGCACCGACGCGCGGGGGTGCGTGTTTCCCCGCATGTAGACGCGTGATCTGTAGCACTGCGCATGAATGAGTTTTCTATGTGTTGCACTACGCGTGTTTTCTATACAAACACAAGGTACTTGCAAGCAACGTAAGAACACGCACTCCCGCGCTACGCTGCTTGATGCGGTGCACTGTGCCAACCGCCTTACATCAGTGCAAGAGCCGCAAGATCAAACCTCAGTGGTAACTCTGGAGCACTTTTTGTACGAAATTTGTGTTAAAGTATATTTGATAGCATATTTAAATACACAATCGCTGTTAAATAAATAGTCTGTAGTAAGTAAACATTTCAAGGCATAATTTAAAAATGAAGTTGCCTAGCAGGCTCCAACAGAGGGCGTGAATACACTCAAATAACAAATTGATCAGGCAATATAAATGACAACGTAACTTATCGTCGAAAACTATGTAAAACCGGCTCTTTGAATGATCTTACTGACATAACGCATATTAATGAGTGTAACAACTCGATGTTTGACACGACTATGCGAAGCATACCAGATAGTTACTTACACGATAATAGTGATGTATTAAACGATTTAGCCGAACAAGTTAAAACACTGTCGAAACAACTAATGAGTGTCCACCAGGAAATAGAAAATTTGAACAGCGAAAACATACGCTTAAAACCGATCTTTCAAACACATTGAAGACACTCGACAAATACAAAAAAATATGCACAACGCCAGATAGGAAAAAGAATATTACTCCAAGAATGTCAAGTAAAAAAAAACAATGTATCAACACATCACATTGTTCAATCGAGAATCGAATTGAAATTAGTGTGCATAATAAAGAGACACAAACTTCTGAGCCAAAAACTCCAAAGAAGAATAAAAGCAGCTCTATGAAGACCAAATTTACACAGACCTGTAAAGCTGTAGATGATTGTACCTTCCTTGTTCAAAGCAGTCAAAGTTATGTATTATCAAAAAAATATCCTTCACTGGTCATTCAAAAACATAATATATGTATTTTAAGTAGCGAAACTACGAATAGACTTTATACAATAAGTCAAAGAACTGATTTAAGTCATTTTAATATATGTCATTATCGTATGCCTAGATGAGGTTTGAAACATCTTTTAACAAATATTGATAAAAAAGTACAAAACTTCACGCATTCTGATTACTGCATTATCTTTATTGGGGAAGAAGATTTTAGGAAAACACATAATTACATAGAATTAGTACGTTCGTCCGTGAAAAGTTACAATCTATAACACACAAATTTTATATATGTCTTCCAACTTTTAAATACATGGACAATAAAAATATAATGTTCAATAGTAGAATAGATACATTTAAGAACTTAATTTATATGGATATCGAGACACATAAATATGCATATATTCTGGACTCAAATTTGAACCTTCCATACACATATGATACTTACAGTCAAACTTTAAATAATAAGGGCTTAAATATATTTTTTTTTGATTTGCAAAACTTTATCCTAAACTTATACATGACGGATATGATGTCCGACAGTTCTCAAGAAAAACAACTTGTCTTACAAACTGACATGCAGTTGCAAAGAAATTCTCAGTTTTTTCTATAGTAAGTATCTTTATATTCTTCACCAAAACAGCAGGATTCGTGAACAGATCTGAATTACTTACGGTTAGGTTAGAGGAACTTTGCAATTATAAAATGTGTATAGATATTGTCTGTATCACCGAACATTTTGTCCAGACAGATTATGAAAATTTATTGTATTTACCAAATTTCTGCCTAGCTGCCTTCTTTTCAAGAAACATAAAACGAGGAGGTGTCTGTATTTTCGTTCGAGCAGGATTGCACTACCGGTAATTAAGAGACATAGTGAAACAATCTGTTACGGGTGTTATTGAATGCTGTGGCATAGAATTGGTTACTCACAATATTATCATTGTATGTGTGTATAGAATACCTAAACATAACTACAATGTGTTCTATGAGAAACTGGATGCAATATTACGCAAATTATGTTCATATAATAATAAAAATATAATATTAACTAGAGATTTTAATATCGATGTACTTAAAAGAAATAAATCAACATTAGAGTTTGAATATTTTCTCGGGCAATATAATCTTAAACTTGCTCTTAATAAAGCAACTAGATTATGCAGTAACTCTTCGACATCGACAATTTTGTACACTCATTCCGTCACGGGTGGAAAGCAGATATTACGGATTTGGTTCTCTCTGACCATACGTCGCAATTATTTAAGTACCCGTCAATAAAAAATGTATCCTACAATTTTGGAAAACTAAAAAGCAAGATATCTCAGCACAAAACTTAGAGATTTTTAAAGGTTATTTAAAGTGTTTTTCTTTTATGGAAGTATATAAAGCCAAAAATGCAAATGCATCCTATGAACATTTTATAGATGACTTTTTACTACTATATCGCCTATGATTTCCTATAAAAACTATAAAGAAAAAAACTAATAAAAAAAGTAAATGATTATCTCATGGAATTAAGCTCTGTAGTAAAAAACAAAGACAATTACTTTGGATTTACAGACTTAGTCCTAACACAAAAAACAGACTAGCTTTTAAAAAATATTCTGTACTCTATAGGAAAATAATTAAATTAACCTAGAAAGCCCAAAATACCCATTATATTAATTTTTCACAAAATAAATCAAAAGCAGCATGGCAAGTAATAAATAAGTCAAAATTTTGTTTGCCTCTTGAGCCTATTTTGTCTTTAAGAAAAGACATCTTGACATTGACAAATCCGACTACTTTTGCAAATGAATTTAATAAATATTTTATTTAGGAAATTGAAAATAACATTCGAATTAATAGGACATCAACTTATAAACCTATTACTGAAAGCCAATCGTTGCAGTCGTTATTTATGAGACCAGTCACATGTGATGATATAATTAAGATTATCAGTGGCCTTAGAAACACGAATACTGTTGGACATGATGGCATAGCAACTAAGGTGATAAAATATGTTAAGGACCTAATAGCACCGCTACTTTCGCATATAATAAATGTTTGTATTGCTGATGGTACATTTCCAACTACTTTAAAAAAGTAATTATTAAGCTCCTATTCAAAAAAGATGACAGAACTGATGTTAAAAATTATAGGCCAATCGCAAAAATTTCTATATTTTCAAAAGTGATTGAGAAAGTTATTTATAATTCTATATATGCTTATTTCGAAAAATTTAAATTGTTCTGCAATGAACAAAAAGGGTTCAGAAAAAATATCAATATTAATATGGCAATATATGATCTGCTTTCCAGTGTCTTAACGTCTATGGATAAAAGAAATCGTGTCTGTGCTATATATACAGATATGACGAAAGCTTTTGATTTTGTGGATCATAAAATTTTGATACAAATATTATATTACTATGGTATTAGGGGAAACGTCCTAAATCTTTTAGAATCTTATCTGAGTAATAGATTGCAACACACAGAGATTACTAGAATTTGTCCTATAACTAAATTAGAAACAACTTATATGTCCACAGCTAGGCAAATAAAATACGGCGTACCACAGGGAAGCGTTTTGGGGCCCCTGCTTTTCTTGATATATATCAATGACCTCCCAAAAATCATAGATCACAAAACTGTATTATTTGTAGACGACTGTACGGCTATTGTAGAATGCAATAATTCAAATAATTATCCACTTGACATTAATAATTCTTTAACAAAATTAATTAATTGGCTTAATGACAATAATCTTGTTATCAATCTCAAAAAAACCAAAGTTATGCACTTCCACCAGCGACTTGTAAATGCTCCTATTAAAATTACTTATAAGTATACCCAAATAGACAAAGTTAGTAATACAAAATTTTTAGGTATAATTATAGATGATAAATTGACTTGGAAACCACATATGGAAGAAATCTGTAAGAGACTAAGCAAATCAGCGTATCTAACTAACTAACTCTTGCAACTATCAAAAAAAGTAAATATTGATACACTACTAGCAGCATATCACGGATTAGTTGCCTCCGTTTTGCGATATGGTGTCATTTTTTGGGGACAATCGACAAATAGGAGATTTACATTTTATTTTTTAGTACATTTTTGAAACTGCACTATTTGTTAAAAACAATCCACATCTTTTCCAAAAAGTAGCCACAATAAAGCGAAACCCAACACGTTCACAATACATCAATACTTTGTGTCATGTGAATTGTAAAACAGCATTATCCGTGATGATTTGCGTTTATATCCTAAGATTGACCCATGGTAACAATTTTTATGTTTTACATGTAAATATAAAAATAAAAGATTTTGATTTTGTTGGTCAAAATAAATTTATTCAAATTAGGTTACAAGGTAACACTTATGAATGTCAAAGTTACACGTAATTTTTTTTCTGTGAATTTACATTTACTGCCACGTTCAGCAAAGCAAGTGTGTGTAGGGCAAAGCATGAGAAGAACGGGCAAGAAACTCATAGCCACTCTTTTTAATCGCCAAGTGTACAATAATATTTCGTTTACAAATCATAACTGTAAGGTGCTGCAATCTTTTCTCCATGAACTACTACTCAACATACTCAAGCATTTGATAAAAAAATATGGTAGCCTCTAAAGCAGCAGTATGGTAAATAGGAGCATCCACTTACATGTACATAAATAATCAAGACAAGACGTGATTATAGTCCGTAGTTTAATCTAATTGTTTAAATAAAATGTAGTAAGTAAATTATCGAATTCCACGAAACCAGAATTCAGAATAAGACTCAAAAGAAAGCTTAACGGAACTGTCCATAATCACGAGTTGTCTTCATTGCACATTCTTCTTGATTAAAATACGACTGAATGTGAACAACAATGCAAATTCCAGCTTAAACAAGGTGTAATATTACAAAAAAAAAATATACATATATTAAAAAAAACATAAGTGTTAGTATTTGTCATTTAATATCCTGTGATGTGATGCAAATATTAGTGCCATGGACGTTTGTCATTTTAATAATCATCTATATTATAATATGCTTTAGAAATTAAGCAAGTTTTAATTTTAACTTTAAATTTATTCTCTGGTTATTCTAAATTATTACTCGGGATTTTATTATAAAAACGTATACCAAGACCCATGAAGGAACCATGAACTTTATGTAGACGGTAGAATGGAACACATAATTTATATTTATTTCTAGTATTGATGTTATGTATGTCACTATTTTTTATGTACCTATAAATATATATTTTGACGGACATGCATGATATTAAAATAAATATATTGTGATGCTACAGTTAAAATACCTATATTCTTAAATTTTTCTCTGAGCGAGATTCTAGTTCCTAATTGAATTAATCCAACTATAGCATTATCCACTTAAATATGTGGGTTATATTAGACATGTAAATTGTAATTGTCCTGTAAATTAAATAATTTAAATGAATACTATTGAAGATGTCGCAGAACAAAGAAGATGCACATCAGAAATAAAAATCTGTCGTTTGCGTGACGAGATTTACTAAGCCGTGACGAATCGCTAGCAAATATATTTATTTTAATTACTGAATTATGCAGTTGACTCTGGTAGGGTGTTGAATAAAGTACGTGTGCATCGTGATAAGGCCGGCTGTCTCGCTTAAGTCATATAGGCACTCGGGACCTCTGGGTACAATAACCTGCAAAAAGAAAATTTGTTAGTATACGTCCTTTAGGAATACATACATACATATGTTAATATTAAATCTGTATATCCACGAATCTTCTACCAACGCAGAGGAGTACCTGCCTAATAATACCCCCACTTTTTGACTCAATTTTTTTGCCAATTTCTTAATTCGCACTTAATAAGCCTTTTGTCGTCTCTCGGGTATAGCTCCAGATTGTGCTGTTACTAAGAATATCTCACAAAAACACACCAGTATCGCATAATCATATACCTGTAGGGTATGGATTCAGCGCAAGAGACCCACGCTGATCGCACGGTGTCTTTATTGATCCAGAAATTGCAGAGAGTTTCAGACACTACAGTATGTGGCTCCTGAAAATCTTTTCCACCATAGAAAACTAAGGTAATTTGGCTGCGATTGAACGAAAGTATTGCTAGATATATACCTTGACAGCAGTTCTGTTGGGTTCCTCGAACCAATCGGTCTGGCCTTCCGGTACCTCGATTTTGCCAAACGTCACGAAGCCTACTCCGATAAGCTGGTTGGACTGGATAAGTGGGAACCACAGGAACATGCTGTCAGCCCCGCAGGTGGTCTCTGTCGTCATGTTGTAATAATAATGAAGACCTGTAAACACAAAGGCATTTTTAACTTTGCTTAGAGAGCCGTGGTACCCGTGCAAATTGACCTACGAGTTTGACCAACATCAAAGATGGTGGGTCTTCTACTTCACTCCCGCGAGCGTCTCTAAAATCACCATGATAAAAGCTCCATTAGAAGGCGTTCGTTTATTACGTTAGGCGATTTTGGCCTCCTCCCTTGGTGATGATATGTCGTGAGATTTGGCTCAACCCTCCCCTCCTAATCGTTGAACTACGGTTGGGTATAAAAAAAAACTAAATAGGTACTTTTTTTGTGTAAGCCTGCTAATCTCAATAATAATGCTTTTATTATTAATTTGAAAATGAAGTATGTTAAATACACAGTCAAGATAATCCTTTCGTGTGGACTTTGATATTGTGAATTTATTTATACAAAGTCCAATTTGATCTGATGAGAATTTAATCCTCACGATAGTTTCGCAAACGTGCACACTTGTTAATCCTGTAATTAACAAGACTGAAAAATGCTTAGTGATATTAAGGTACTTCAAAACTAATATAATAAATGTGAATGTAAGTTTGTTTGTTTATTACTCTTTCATGCCTTACTAATCGACGTGAAATTTCGCACGCACGTTGTCAGCTGTTCAGAAAAGGACATAGGGTACCCTGCATCCAGAAAAAGTATTATTCCCGACCGAATGGAGCCGCAAAAGCTAGTACATTATATGTCTATCGAGATACGAAGTTTACTTACCCATCAGTGGGATGCAAGCCTGAATTGTCCAGATGCTGTCGTCTCTGGTGAGTTCAGGGATATCAGCGGATATCCTGGACAGTTCCCCGTTGAACCCAGATACCCAGATCGCACCATCTTGAAGGATGGTGCCCTGGTCGCGACTCGCGAGACGGATTTGCGGGTGGATCGCCAAGGTACCTAATAAAAATAACCATAATATAATAAGATCATGTGACATATTGTTGACAGGCGGACTCTAGTCAATCCTCATACCTTTTCACAGGCACATAACTCAGCTCGACTCTATGCTGCTAAACCGAATAAAACTTCTTAACTTGAGATCTTAGTCAAATAGTCAACTGTATACTTTTTAACTGCCGTTAAAGTCCAATATCGAGTCACAGTAGTATACAATGACAGAGCATGACTCGGTGCTACTTTACCTAATGACGCTCGACTTCTTAATATGTGATCTTACAATCAGGCAGTCACCTGAATATTAGCACTATACGTACTGGCAGAAACGTAGTACTGCGTAGCAGTCCAGTAGGTCTTGGGCTGTCCATTTATTTGAGTTGTCCAGTAAGTGAAGCCATTGATTTCCATGTCAAAGATACCTCCGGAGAAGTTGTCGTTGTCCAACTGTGGAGAAAACCATTTATAAATAATACAATAATATTTATGTAATACAATTAACCACTACTAGTAAACGTGGCCAATAAATAGTAAACGTGACCAGCTAAAATATAAGAACGTCCATAGTGGCTTATACGTCTTTTTTTCCGGAGACCCTGACAATATAATATAAATGGTGCATTTATATTATTTTGTGATTTGATCAATTTATTGACTAAAGGACATTCCATTAGTAGTTCTTTTATTTAGTATATTCTTATCCTGGTCTATATCCAGAGGGCCGAAAATGTTTGCCGAGATCTGCATATATTACATATTCAACGTTATTAGTTAATAGTAATCGTATTTAGAAGTATATCACGCAACATAAGTAAGAAGCACTTTTAAATTATCAGGTAGGTACTTAGTTTTTACCCTAAACTGACTAAAATTATATAAACCCGCGCCTCGTTCTTTCTTTCAATTAGACTTTACAGGAATCTATTAGATTTTACTAGGTTGCAATATATTTTATAAGATATGCTTATTCACAGTCTAACGGTACACCAAATTTCATTAAAATTTGTTCATCGATTCTGGGTGTTTGACAAATAACCATTGAAACTTTTTAGTGCGGTTGTACCGATGGATGGTGATGAAGCAATGCCTTGCAAAAACAAGGTTTGTATAAGGATACTCACGGCAATCTGAAGGCCGGCAATGTACCCGGTGTCATCAATGAGGACACAAACGGCGTAATCGGTTGGAGGGCACCACAGAGTCAGGATTTCCAGTCCGGGCGGGCTCCTAGGACGAGCCACTGTCGTCCAGCCGCGATCGAAGGCATCTGCTGATGACTGCGGCAGGTGCATGAACGATGTGCTGCCGAAGCCCGACACATCGAACCTCACTGTAAGTTTACATGACGTAAGAATATATAAAATTACAGTACCCAGCTAGAAAATTTTATATTGGTTTACGTTAGAAAATGTTAGATAACATGAGAAAATTTAGGTTATAGATTGTAATAGTAAATATGTTTCATAACAGTAGACTTTTAAAATGGAAATTATTATACTGCTATTTGTACTGGAATTTGCGGAATTCAGAATACCTAGTGCTATGATTCTCAGCTTGGTATTCGCCAAACATTGGGTGTAACTGTACGCGCGTGTACTCAGTATGAACAGCGAGCAGCTTAGTAGGTCATAAACATTATAAAACTATAATATATCTAATTATAGTCACAAAACGGACTGTATTTGCGTTGCAACAGGTAGGTAACAGTTAGTATATTAAGTTAAACAGGTAGGTATATTAAGTTTATAGATATAAATTGTTACCTCTTAGGCCGGGACCCCATGTATCTGAAACAAACACATATTCTTTAATAAGGTTCTATATTCTCGCATAAATTAAAATTAAAAGCAAACTAAATAAACCTTTTTAAGTTTATGCGTTTGCTAGAAATCTATCTTGAAGAATTTTGATTCCCAGTTCGGATAACACGCGAAAGGCATTTTCAGATAAAAAAATCTCCGTATCTAATAGCACAATGTTCAAAAATTATGCTTATAAACAGAGGCTGCCTTATCAGCCGTATCGATGATACGGGGCACCCGAAAGTGTGTAGGTAAACAAAAACTCCTAAAATGTTATCCACAATCTTTAATCCTTTGGGCCCCCTAACACATTTTGACACAGGGCAAGGCAAGGTACACAACTGCTCATAAACGGCAATAAGTTCGTCTCATAATACCTTCTTTATGTAGAAGTGTCCAAAGTAATAACGTCAAATTATTTGGTAAAATGCAGTGTACCTAATATACCTACTACCCTTTCGAGATGAATGGATGTATGTATGGTCTATAAATTCTAATATTCATGCTTATCGTATAATAACAGTGAAATCGATTTGCGGGGCGTGAGGTTAAAGTTTCAGTGGATTCTATCACATATCGGTCTTCAGGGTAACAAGGAGATTGACAAATTGGCAAGAAAAGCAGCAGTAGACGGAAATGATGTCCGTATTTCACCACACTAGGTATACGAGTTGAGAGAGAGTTGTTACCAAAATACAAAACACATTGTTATGAGAAGTGGAAATAATATTTCGATGAAACATCCATAGAAAAGGGTTTTTGGTATAAAACGTTGCAATGTGAACCTCTTCGCATACCATGGTTCCATAATATTAAGCTACAAAGAAAATATATTGTAACAGCATTCCGTTTGAGATCTGGACACATGCCGTTGACAAAGTTTGTTTTTTCAATGCATAAATCAGAATCGCCTAACTGTGTGATATGTGGTATGTTAGATGACGTGCATCACTTGTTGACGGAATGTGTTCAGTATCAAACGGCGGGAGTCATTGATGAGGACTCTTAACCTGAACAGACTAAATATAGGCATGTTTTATAGTTTGCTATCATCACCTCTCTCCGAGCGTCGATAAACATGTTCATGGTTTTTAGCCCGCATCAATGAAGTTAGGTTGTTAGTTTTAAAATCATTTATTTCTGTATACTGCATGTATTAGGTTACGATGGAATTGGCATGTATAAAAATTCATTAAATAAATAAGAATGAAAAATATAATAACAGTACGTCGTCTAATAGAATTGTAAAAATAATGACTGACAATCCATGATAGTATCAAATATTATTCACACACTCGCTAAAAACGTGCCATATCTACTATACAACAACACTGTCAGGGGAAACGAAGGTCCAACTATTAAAATAAAATCTGTTCAAAATAGAGTTCTATTTTATTCTATTCTCACTGGCATAAATACCATTGAAATAAAACAAACACATAAATTACATTTTAATACCATTTCGCGTTTACTAGATTGGAATTATATTTTGAACAATTTTAATTACAAGAATAAGCTCACTAAAGTTTTATTAAAATACCTAGATAAGTTAACAAAATCTTTGTGTTATATTATTTATGCTGTTATCATCAGCTGCATTAGATTGAAACAAATATAATGTGATCCTAATCATCATTAGATATAAATAATCGTATGAGCTACGGTTGCTAGCGTTCAGATAAGTAGATAACATTTATCAATAAAATCACAGGAAATAGAATATATTTGTAAATATTTTAGCTATAATAGATAGTTACGCAATGTTATTTTCATTTGCCAATACTTGATTAATATTATTATTCACGTGATTAAATATAAGTGACGTTTCAAATTGTTTCTATGGTACCTTATTCTGTCATAAGCAAACCGGTTACTGCCTATTCCCGTGACTGGAAAACAATGTACCGACTCGATGTTATTCAATGTTATCTATTTTAAAATAAACAATAATATTAGGAGTCCAATATTTTTTTGTAATTACCGCCCCATTGCCATTCTTCTTTTTCTACTTTGTTGAGTCTTTGAATCACTTCTATACCCCATATTTTACTATCACATCAAAAACTTCTTATCTAACAATCAGCATGGCTGTATGAAAAACAGGTCAACTAACACCAATCTTGTCAGCTACATTACTGAGGTTACTGCGGCTGTTGATCGGGGACTTCAGGTTGACGCAGCCTATACTGACTTTTCAAAGGCTTTCGACAAAGTGAACCATAGCATACTTCTTCAGAAACTCCATCATCACATCTAGCATCACCAATAAGGCCTTTAGCTAGTGAGAGTCATATCTTACCAGTAGACCGTCTAAAGTAGTAGTAGATGGAGAAGAGCGTGAACTCAATTTTCTTCTTCTGGGGTAAAGTAGGGATCGAAATTAGGACCGCTATTTTTTAATATTTTATCAATGACATTCGACACATTTAAATATTCATCATCTTTCTTATTTGCCGACAACCTAAAGTTGATTAATGTAATAAATGAATGTGAAATGAACACACACATCTGCTTCAAACAGACATAGATAATTTATGCCAATGGTGCGTAGTTAATAAAATGAATCCTAACCACGGTAAATGCTATCATATAAAGTTTGGTAGAAAGCGGAAACAATTCCAGACTACATATAATATGCAAGGAAGCAAATTTATTGAACGCGCTACAATGAGAGATCTGGGTGTTTATTTGGACAGTCAATTGCGATTCACAGAACATTATAACGAAATGATTAGTACTGCGTACCGAGGACTCGGATTTGTTCTACGTTCATCAAAAGAATTCCGAAAGCCTTCAACGATAATGATCCTTTATAATAGTTATGTGCGTAGCCGTTTAGAATATTGCAGTACGGCTTGGAACCCCACATATCAAGTCCATGTAAAGAGGATTGAGAGTATACAAAAAAGATTTGTTCGTCATTTGGCTTATCAATTTAAAATCGGTCGCCAATTATTAAATCGTATGAAGAAATACTAAAATATTCTGAGATTGTGTCTCTTGAATCGCGTCGCATGGTTGCCGACCTAATGTTTCTATACAAGCTACTTAACAATAAAATTGACTGTCCAAATCTTCTGAGCAAATTCTCTATCAATGTACCACAGAGTCCCGCGTCATGCTAGCTCTCTTTTCAATATTCCTCGACATCGTACGAATTTTGGCAATAGCATAGCCACAAACGCGGTAGACATAGACATATTTGATGACATATTAATGAAACTAGCGGTCGCCTAGTGGTCAAAATTCGACCATAATTGATTTAAATTTTAAGTTTGATCGTTAATAAGGTTTTATTGACTATAACTTTACCCTTATAATCACATTTCATTTAGATTTCGCCAAGGCTATACAGGTTAATTTACCTATCTTTTTCAAACAAATTATTATTCATTTACCTATACTCTTTCATTGACGATATTCCTATGCTTGCTACTTTGTTTCGTTTTTTCTTTATTACATATAATTAAGGTATATGTAACCATAGAAGAATTTTACGACGTCAGACGAACAATACCGATATACTACGAACGCGATTCGACTGCGTGTGTCAAATGCATGGTTTTGTGCGTGTTTTTGCATTAATTTAATGTATTTTTAATGCATATTTTATAAAAATATTAGGATTCGCCACTCCTTCTCCATATATACTTCAACTGTGCCAAATGTCATACTCCTCCTTTTCGTAAAAAGGGATACAAAGTTATTTTCACGTATTAATATATATATTTAAAAGAAATAACTACGATAACATTTCCGTGTGAATATTGACAAACTTCAATTATCTACTCACTTTATTATTAGTTCTAATTGTAATAGGTTTTATATTTTTATTTTTTAATTGCTGTACCTAATTTTATTTGATTTATTACTATCACTATATATTTACGTTATTAATTTTATATTTTAATTTGATTGATATGTAATGTAATTAAAATTTATTATTTAAAGTAATTCATACAAATTTATTTGACTGTAAGATAAATAAAATTTACTGAATTTTGATATAATTTGATATACTTTAATTTTAAATTTAGGTTTTATATTGATATTTCTTCATTTTTAATATTTATCTTTGTTTCTTTATGTAATATTTAAAATGTAACGCATGCTGAATTCACCTGTAATTAGTTATACAATGGCCTCGATGGCGTAGTGGTTAGTGTAACCGACTGCCACGCCTGAGGTCGCGGGTTCGATTCCCGCACAAGTCAAACATTTGTGTGCATGAATATGGATGTTTGTCTTGTTCTGGGTGTTTCTATGTATAATACGTAGGTATTTACAAAAAAAAGTATATATGTATGTTTATCTATTGTCTAGTACCCATAGTACAAGCTCTGTGTGTATGTAGTAGAATATTATTATTATACTCTTTATTTAAATCTTTACAATATATTTTTCATTTTTAAATATACATAAAAAAAAAATCATTTAAAAGTATAAAATATATGGTGCCCCACCGGCATCGGGAACAGGGTCCAAGCTGCCGGTGGTTAGGATTCCAGAGATAGGAACCTCCTCACAATGCGTGCCGTATCTAATAGCACTGCTTTCTGCATCAAACCCTTGATCCAAGCACCTAACGCGAGCCTCTTTAGATGGTGATCGAGGTTTTTGGCTATTAGACCATTGACAGATATGATTATCGGCTGAATGATTGTCGAATCTACATCCCAAATGACGACAACCTTGCGAGCTAAGTCGAGATATTTAATTTGTTTATCTTTTTCAGCTTTCGCGAGATTGCCGTCATGCGGAATGGTGACATCGATAATCGTTGCGCGGCGCTCTGATCGATCTATCACCACAATGTCAGGTTTGTTGGCCACAACAGTCCTATCTGTGATGATAGTTAGTTATTATTATTATTAGAATTGGTTAGACTCAAAATGTTTTGTCTTATGTGTACGTGATATTGTAGTAGCTGTTGGTGAATCTTAATAAATAAATAAATAAGCCTATAATCCGATTTATAGTAAGCGATTACCGTAGTAATAAAGCCTGTCACAATCGTATTTTGCCGGCACTAAAAAACAAGAACAAAACACAATTTTGGGACAAAATTTTGCATTGCGGTGATAACGATAGGTAACATCGTGGAATGAATCTGCACGGTTTTACATTTGTGTGATGTAGGGGGTACATGTATACAAATTTCGGTTTCGAGACCTCAAATGCATGATGTATACCTATGTAATGCACCATTCGGCGTGACATGGTAAGGAATGAGTGAACGACCGACGCAAGCTAAATAGCTGAATCGCTTGTGACATTTCCCGATTTCTATTTGAATTAAAGCGCGCTACGGTAACTTTGACACCCATTTGACTTTAAATGTTAATCCTAATGTCTGCAGAATGATCTGTGTTCTAAGATTCCATTCATGAAAAGCCACTTCAGGAACATAGGATACTGAAATGTGGCATAAAGCTGTAAGAATATAAATTCACCGTGTAACATTTGATTATTAATTACACGCTTGTCGACATATCGCGTGACATATACAAGAGAGATCCAAGCACGCGTAATATTATGTCACTCGATGAAGATCGGAAAAATGCCAGTATTTCCAAAGAATTTTTGATGAGTCAGTTCGGGCATACTCGTGTTTCAGCTCGAGGTTACAACTCGTGACGTATATGACACATAGATGTGACCGACACTAAAGCAGGACAATAAGGTCTCGTCCCACAATCTCCTGGTAACATTTTTCTATAAGATAAATGCAATACCTTTTCTTTGATTTACAAGGAGAAGAAAGCATACTGGTAATCTTACGAACAACATTCACTAGAAAATTTGGAACAAACCATAAGTATATGTAAAATTAAATAGATATCAGTAGTGAATAATTTATGACATGTTAATATTTTTAAAGAGTTAAACAAGTTCTAAATAACAGAGTAATTATAAAATTTAAACCGTCTACATTGTACCATTTTCTCTAAAATCCACAGGTTTTGATTGAATGAGAGCATGTATCACAGTAATTACATATTTTTACTTTATTTAATTACTTTTTAAAACATTCGTGAACTTGTGACGAATGGCAATATACTGAGTTGGGAATTAGGAAGCTTGCTCCACCGTGCCACAGTATTTACTGGTACGGGGGACAGATTGCAATCTTTTGAACAGCATAGCTAACCATGAACCAAACTAAGCACTTCAGTTACATGCAGGTCCCTAAAATAAAATAGTATTTGAATTTATTTTTATTATTTTATTGGCAATAATAATATAAATAGATATAACTAAAGTATCTTATGACTTACTGGCTAGGGCGGGAGCGGCGATACAGCACAGCAAAGCAATAGTACGAATCATGATCACGTATTAACTGTAGAACATGTGCGTTGTCACTGTTATATAGAAGCAGTTGATAAGCTCAAAGATCGAAGTCGGATAATAGTCGATAAACCCGTATGTAATTCACTAATTACATATTTTTATAATTTTATCTGACCCAAAAACATATATGGTTATACCTTAGATACCTACGTCTTACATGCATGCAAACCTAATCCACAAATTAAATGCGAAGTTGTTTTTGCTGGTTTGTCCTTTTTTCATGTCATTCAAGAGTAACTGATCGACATTAGTGCTGTATAGAGATAACTATCGCAAAGAGATAGAATCATAGAAGTGCGTATTTATGATTTATATCTTTGGTTGTTATCTCAATGTAGCTTCATGGGATTATCCTTTAGTAGATATATGTAGTATAGTTCCATAGTCAAAGTCGAGTCAAAGACAAAAATAATTTATTCACTTAGGTCAAAGTAACACTTATGAATGTCAAAGGGGTTAGTGAGTTTATTACATTTACTGAATTTACATTTATGTTAGTTGCAAGGTTCAGGCAAAAGGTTGAGCCTATGAGAAGATATCTGCAAGAAACTCAAGGCCACTCTTTTAAATCGCCATTAACTTATAATTTTAGTATTTTCAACTCATTTATGTACCAGGTGTTGCAGTCATTATGCCAGATGTCACTGTCCATATAAAAGTAAATTCTAAAAATAAAGAAAATGTTGGTAATATTATGTAAGAAGCATTTGAGGTTTGAAATAATATTTATCAGTAGGTAGCCATTTGTAATAGACAGTAGTGTGGCATGAGGACGCATACACTTACACTTTGTGACATGAAAAGATAATTCGTGACTAAATGTAGTTAAAACAAAATTTACGTTAATACAAAATATTGTTTTTAAAAAAATAAGAAAGATACTTTAACACCACAAAATAAACACGAAGTACCTTCACATAATTAAATTGCCTTATATAATACATACATTATTTGAATCCTGTATGAAACAAGCAACTAGTTCCATGAGTTTTTATCATTTGAGTAATCGTTGATTGAATAATAGCCCTTCCGGATAAGCTGACTTTTAACAGCACTTTTAAATTTGAGTAGAGGTAAAATTTATAAAATCAATCGGTAGTTTATTAAAAAAGCGTATACTGAGTCCCGCAAATGAATTGTGAACTTTATGTAAACGATGATACGGACCTACTAACTTATGCTTATTTCTAGTGTTTAAGTTGTGCATATCACTATTCTTATTATATAAGTGAATATTATGTTTTATGAACATAATATTCGTAAATATATATTGCGGCGCAACAGTAAGTATACCGATTTCTTTAAAACGCTCTTTCAGGGAAACTCGTGGGCCTAAATTATAAATGCTACGTACTGCACGCTTTTGAAGAATGAAAATTGTTTCAATATCAGCTGCCTTGCCCCACAACAGTATGCCATAGGACATAACGCTGTGAAAATAACTAAAATATACTAGTCTCGCAGTATCTATATCAGTAAGCTGTCTTATTTTCTTAACCGCGAATGCGGCTGAACTAAGTCACCCTGCAAGACACGATATTTGAGCGCCCCACTGAACTTTATCATCTAAAGTAATGCCTAAGAAAACTGTGGATTGTACAAATGTTACTGTTTCATTATTTAAATTAACGTTTATGCTAAGACTCTTTACATTAGGCAATGTAAACGTAATACATTTTGTTTTTTCGAATTGAGTAGTAAATTTTTCGCCGCGAACCAGTCCAGGACTTGTGCGAGTGAAGAATTATCACCCTGTAAATTTGGTGCCTTACGGTCTACTTTAAAAATAAGTGATGTGTCATCAGCAAATAATACAATGCCGCACAAATTCTGTACGAAGAACTGCAAATCATTCACGTACTCTAGAAACAGAAAGGGTCCTAAAATTGAGCCCTGTGGCACGCCCATTGCGACTGGTAATCCAGAAGATCTATTTCTGGTTTCAACGTGTTGTAGTCTATCGCTTAGGTAAGAACCAACGAGGTCGAGTGCAGCATTTGGAATTCCATAATGCCTGAGCTTTCGCAATAACGTTTGATGTTCAACGCAGTCAAAGGCTTTTGAGAGATTACAGAATACGCCAATGGCATCTTGCGAATTTTCCCAAGCAGCAAAAATATGTTTTAAAAGTGTAACACCCGCATCCATTGTAGATCGACCCTTTCTAAAACCTTATTGTTGTGTATGAAATAAGTTGTTTACGTTAAAGTGGCTCTCTAACTGCTGTAATATAATTTTCTCAAATATTTTACTTATAGCAGGTAATATAGAAATCGGTCTGAAATTACATGGATCACTTTTGCATCCATTTTTAAATAGTAGTATTATTTTGCTACATTTCATTAAATTTGGAAAAATGCCCACATCAATGCATCCGTTGAATATTGCAGCTAGGTGTGGCGCTACGTTATCAATAATACTTGTAACTAATTTCACAGAAATACCCCACAAGTCAGCAGATTTTTTTGAATTAATTATTATGTCATGATTATTATGTCATGGGGATGTACATATTTAAAACTAAACAGGACTTTACACTCCACCACGCTATCCCTAACCAAGGATTCTGCTTTTACTGCGCAAGACCTTAAGGAACTAGTTGTATTAACAGGTATCTTTGCAAAGTAGTTATTAAATGTTTCAGCTACTTGCAAGTTATTTGAAATTATCTTATTATTTACATTAAATTTAATAGTATTATCACGCAGCTTGGTATGTCCAGTTTCATTATTAATAATGTTCCAAGTAGCTTTAATTTTATCGTCGGCATTTCGAATTTTGGTTTTTAAATAAAGGGACTTGGCTATCACAAGTCTTTTTGAATATTTTTGAATAATTTCTAACATATTAAATAAAATTTGGATCAAAATCATATTCTTTCATTCCATATAATTCATATAACTTAGCTCTACTTGTATATATCCCAGGTGTTGCCCAATCACAAAACTTAACTTATAATTTTTTGTAAAATGTTTTCATTTCAAAGATTTTGTTATATTCCAGTGTAATAACGTTAAGCAAAGACTCATATAGTTCGTCTGAACTATTGCAATCTAGGTTCATATTGACCACCTTGGCATTAATGTTATTATTAAATTCCTTTAGGCGATTAGATGTCATTGGTCTACATGTGATCATAGTTTCTTTTTTAATTGTATTTATAGGAAATACAACCTTTTGCCCACAGTGGTCGGATGTCAAATCACTCAATATGGCTCTATTTAGAAATTGGCATTCGCAAAATATATTGTCTAAGCAGGTAGCAGAATGTGATGTAATTCTGGTTGGTTCGAAAAATAAATGTTTTAAATTAAATGATCTAAATAAACTAATAAGTCTTATAGAATGAATTGGTTGCTAAAGTAAATTAATATATTCTATATTCTACCACATTATTAAAATCACCACATAATACTATATACCTATTACTATAACTTAAGCGTTTTAAAATATCCTCCATTACTGTTTCGAATACACTAGTCACTCTGCGGTGGTCGGTACACGCAAACTATGACATGTTGCTCCAGCACCACACAGGATAATTCAACAGTGCGCTTGATAGAAAGATTTACTATATTATTTCTTTCCTTACATTTAAGATGACTACATACATATATTAGACAGCCACCATGTATTTATTTATTTATTTATTCAGGTCTTCCCACAGCTTGTGCATACATATGTACTTTAATTTTTAAATAACTTAAAGGCTTACACACTAGCCAATTACGGGCTAACCAACATTCATCAAGCAACATTAAGTACTATTTAGAAATTAAAACTAACATAATTAAATATCCAACAGATTAAACAATATTGTGATGTGTTACAATTTAGGTAAATTAAAAACTTAATATAATAATATAGGTAAAGAGTACAAGGATATTGGTGGTTAAGTGGTTACATTTTCAGTCCGGGATTCCAGGATTTTGGATTTAAATGAGTTCATAGAATCGTGATGTATATCTGCATTAGGCACTAGTTTTATAAATGAGTTCATTTCTCTACACATTCTATTTAGTGGTGAATTTACTCCTATATTAGTATTACAATGCTGAATATGATATGGTTTGACTATAGGGTATCTGGGTATTTTACTAGGGATGTTTAAAGATATGCGTGTGTCATAATATTAATTTATTTATTTATTTAATTTATTTATTTAATTAATTAATTAAAACGGTATAACACCAATTACATTAATTAACACAAAACCATAGTTGGTAACACACACATAAATAACAACAAAGAGGAAAAAACAATAATTAAATGGAACACACAAATAAATTCAACAAAATTAAAATATACACAGAAAAAAAAAAGAACTAACAATCATAATGTATAAACAAAACACAATACACGAAACACAATCAATATACAAAAATAAGTTTAGTTAGTGTGTATGCGATTCCTTTCACAGAATCGCAAACACTCCAACATAATTACATGCCATCCGTCCGCAAACAAGTCACAGTCCGGATTGGCATTAAGGAGAGTGTTGAGAGCAGACTGGGTGCGCGGTATGGGTGACTTTGCACGAGCCACAGTGCGACATGACGGTACGGCGAACAAAACATGTTTCCGGTTACGACGGTAATTATTAGGGACATATAATCGACACAACTCATCATGAAGATCCGGTGCATCAATCTTACCTCTGAGGATTTTACACATTACTGTGAGTTGGTTCATCTCACGCCTTACCTCTAAGGAGTTATAGCATAGGCTACCCAGAAGAAAGTGTGTAGGGTACATAAGTGGATAGTATCCATGGATACGCATGTATAGGTACCTAAGGAAAGCCTTTTGTACTTTCTCAAGCAGAAGAATGTACTTTTTTTCATGTGGGTTCCACACACACCCAGCACTCTCTAGTTTGCAGCGAACCAAAGCACCATAAATCAATTTTATAACTGGATAGCTACTAAAGTCATGGGAATTCCTCAGTATGAAACCTAAACGTCTAAAAGATTCTTTTGCTAGTGCAGTTACATGATCGTGGAATGTTAATTTACGGTCAAAAGTGACACCCAAATCCTTAATGGTGGTTGACCGATTTATGCTCTGACCAAGTATCTTGTAGTCGTGTTCAATTGGGTGTCGCACACGACCGAAACTTACAACATAGCATTTAGTGGGGTTAAAATCCATCTTGTTCGTGTGGCTCCACTGATATAAAGAATCGATATCATGCTGTATAGCTAAACAGTCAGTTTCAGACCTAACCTCCATATAAACTTTAAGGTCGTCGGCATACATTAAGCAACGGGTGTGCTGCAGAACTGAAGGAAGATCATTGATCATGAGCAAGAACAACAGGGGTCCAAGTATGGATCCCTGGCTCACACCAGAGCGCGTGTGATAGGGCTTAGACTCATAAACACCAAGTCTGACAAACTGCTGTCTATCGCGGAGATAGTCAGCAAGTAGCTGGAGTAGTCCAGGAGCAAAACCGATAGCGCTAAGTTTGGCCAGTAGTATGTCATTATTGACTCTATCAAACGCCCTCCGGAAGTCAAAATACAGCACGTCTACTTGTGAACCCCCGTCCAATACAGAGGACAAATAATCTACTAAGGTTAGTAAATTGGAATCCACTGACCGCTTTGGTCTAAAACCGTGCTGTTCGTTACAAAGAAGTTTATCCACTTGTGCAAGTACGTATTTGTGGATTATTATTTCAAACACCTTTGCAGGAGTTGACAAGACAGCAATCGGTCTATATTCCTCTACCTTAGACTTGTCAGAGCTCTTTGGTATCGGGGTTACCCTTGACAATTTCCACTGGGGTGGGTAGTGTCCAGATTTTAATGCCAGGTTAAAAATGTGGCACAAGGGAATACAAAAGATCTTATTAGAATGCTTAATAACTGTTGACGGGATACCATCAGGACCAGCAGAACTACCCAGTTTCAATTTATTTATAGCCCAGGTGACATCACTAGGTGTGATTTGGTAAATATTCACATAGTTACTGTTGTATTTAGTATCCTGTGTGTTTATTAAATTGGTATCAAGCACCGGGATATCTGGCAAAAACACGCCAGCGAAGAAGTTAGCAAAAGCTTGAGCAGCCCCTACAGCAGAAAAAGTTGAACCATTGTAAGAGATGGTGGGTTCAAATCCTCCTTTGGTACGTAAACTTGAGATATGACGCCAGAACTGACGAGGGTTAAACCGAATGCTGCCTTCAATGGAGCCAATATATGATGCATAGGCTGCCGCTACACGTAATTTAAGGTCAGCTCTAAGTTCTGAAAACGATTTATAAGACTCTTTGCTTTGAGTACGTTTCCACGACGAGTGTAACTTGGCCTTATATTTAATGTCACAAATTATGTCCCTGGAAAACCACACGGGATAGCGACAATTTGCAGAGCTTTTACGTATTTTTTTAGGCATACACTCATTAAATATGCTATAAACAATATTGTATAATTCGGCAGTAGCATCAAGAACGTTACTAGCTTCTAACACCGTCCCCCAAGAACATTCTGAGAACAAAGAATATAACTTCTCGAAGTCACATTTATTAAAATTCCAGTCTTTAGCTGGACTTATATTACTAGGCTGCAGATGATCAGATCGATGAGTTGTGTCGATTCTTACCTCAACGTCCAACGGAGGATGGTAGGCGTCGGGGGGAACTATTCCATCTGTAGCTAACACACGAACTTTACACATCTCATCACTTTTCCGGACCAGAACGACATCTAACATGCCTCCATGTACATTCTGTATCACATTTGTTTCAGACAGGTTACAGTAGGACAAAAAATAGCAATAATAATTGCTGACATTCGTGGATGCACTATTTAAATTTAAATCACCGAAAATTATAATAGGCGCCTTAAAAGTACATACAAAACTCTCAACTTTACAAAACCATTGCATGTAGTCACTATCTGTTGCACTTGGCTTAATGTATACAACACACATATAACACTGACGACCATTCCATGAGACGGATGACCAGAGATCCTCACCGGTGTCGGTTTCGAGCTCACGCTGCCTGCGCAGAACAATGGGCGCCCGCGCGGCAAGCGCGACGCCACCGCATGGTGTACTTCTATCCCGCCTTAGAATACTCCAGTCTCCGCATTCGAGTTCAGAATCCTCAATGGAGCTATCAAGGAACGTCTCGGTAACCGCCGCAATGTTGTATACCGACGCTGCTAAGTTATTGCGCCACGTTTTTAATTTAGTTTTTAAGCCACGTACGTTTTGGTATAAGATATTTAAACTAACAGTTTTCCTGTTACGCTCTTGTAGAACCGCGAAAGGGCTGGTTGTTATGTGTGGTAGGTACTGTAGTCTTTGTGGAGTTAGCGGGTCTTTGATACGGTATCCAAGCCTTGATCCTCGCGTTGACCGGCCAGACGTCAGTTGAGAAACACAAGTCGTAAGCAGCAGTCGGAACTCCAATTTTATAAGATTTGTAGCTACCCCTAGAGATAAGTTCTTGTACCGTGCATGAACCAGAAGTACATAGCTTACGCAAATAATTACTAACCTCTTCAGCGTTAGACTCCATATTCCACAAATGCAAATACTTTCGGGGTTCAACTGCTCTCAAAGGTGTTATGGTTGGGCCTGCAGTACACTTCGCCTGGATTTGGCTTCAATCCAGGGTCCGACATCGTTCTGGTCTTGTTGGCTTGGGTTGCCACAGTCTTCTACATCAATGCTTGCAGATGCCATTCCAGAACTTTCGCTACGCGGCGGCACCGGTAATTGCACAGCTAACAACGGCACCTCACAGTTTGCCTGCGTATTCGCACGCGCTTTTTCCTTCTGCTTGCGCTTATTAGGTGCTCGTGTTTTTACAGCAACCCGGGTTGGCACAGTTGCGGTATTCGGCAAAGCAGGAGACACCGCACTCATATTGACTTGCGGCTGAGACACAGATAGCGACGAAGTTTCAAATGTTGGTGACTTTGGTGCCGAGTTAACTGAAGCAGTTTTAACTGTGTCACAAGATGTCTGTGCAATAGGAACAGGAGGAGCTAAGGATGAAACCGTGGTGGTCTTGATCTTAGTGCTAGCTTCAAGTATTTTATTGAGCTCTCTCACTTCGTCTCGATAGGCAGCCATCTGTGATTCATAATTCACTAACAGAGATATTAATGTACTCATCTGGTATCGCATCTGTTGCATCTCGTCCCGCAAACTTTGTTTTTCTTCAATAGAGAGTGCATTAGACGGGTTGATAACGTTACATTCATCACCTGGACGCGGCGCGCGCTTCCTTAATGTGACATAACTGATCCGAGATTCGGGCGACTTCTGGGCAGAATTAATAGTAGTCAGACTATTATCACCTCCTCCTTTTGCCAGACAGCAACATTCAGGACAGATCCACGTAGTGGGAGATTCAATAACTGTACTACCGCTTGCGCAAAGAAGATGATAGGTTTTATTACAGCTACTCGCTATACATTGTATGTGTTGTTCTTCTCCTTTAATTTCGCAACAGCACGCAGCGCAATACATATTGATGAAAGACGTGTTGTTGTTAGGATTATACAACAAATGAAATAATCCAAGCGGAAAGAAAACAATGTTTCCCGCTACAAGTCAACAGCTGATTCTATGCAGTATAGGCCAGTAGGTGCAGTGACGTAAGCACGGTCGTCGCCGGACCACCGCTGACGGCGTATCGAGGTGTGACAAGGACGAATTATTTGCCGCACGCAGCCCGTCTCTTTCACCCGAGGTGGGGAAGAGCTTACCTCCGCTGCTTTCGATATAGCAGTGATGGTCGATACAATCGATATTCACTACACTTTTTGTTTATTGTTTATACTATTATGCACTGGTAAGGGTCAATATAGCGTGAATTTGCATAGAGGTTGTTTACGAAATTTTGAATGGATTATGGAATACTTAACGGACAATTTTGGAGAAAAAACTAATCTTGAGGGCTTTACAGATGTTTAAAGTCAATTACTTGTTTACCAATTGTTTGAACACTGTTTAGAACATATTTTTACAATGCACTGAGACTAATTTATAACGGAAAAACCACTATTTACATTTTTCAAATCGGGAGCAAACGACAACTATGTAATCGCAAATGAAGCTGCAAGTGCATCAAATATATATATATATGTTTAAGTTTGTTATACCTACGTATATATTTATATACGTATACCAATTTTATATAAACTATTTAAGATAGTTTGTATGTTACTAAGGACTTAAGTATTATTTTAAATAACAGACATTATTTTAGATGCAAACACTTTAATCAAATAAAACATATTTTGTAAGTAACTATTGTCATATAAAAACTAACATAGGTACATTATTTTAGATAACAAACATGAAGTATACTTATCTCGAGTTTACAGGTGACTGGTAAGGTGTGTACTGTCCGGTGGTCGCCGAGCAAAAACGTGTCGGTTGCAGCGTGGCAACGATTTATATAGCAATACCCCCACTGCTCGGCGATCATAGGATGTCAATTGAATTACTCGTTATATTTTAAATAAAGCTTTTTCTAAAAATTATATTATGCCTTTAGAATATTTTAAATGATGTAAAATGCTTATATTTAATTAATAACTATATAATTTATTATATTATTCAATTAATAGAATAATAACGTATATATAATGTTTTAACACGTGTAAGTAGCTCACTACAGTCTAATTTATCGTTTAGGTACCAATTTGTAAAGAAACATGATGTCGTGTAATCTTCGACGTTCTCGTAAAGAGGTCATTTTAAACATTTGATGCGCTGTTCGTACGGGCATCTGGGTGATATTTTATTTGTAGTGTGGGCCAAGTGTTTAGTAAAGTATCTCTGTATACTTTCAACTCTTTGTGAGTGAATCGCATAATGTGGGCTCCACACCACACTGCCGAACTCCAGGATACTCCGAACAAGTGCATTATACAGTGTAATTTTAGTCCGCTCTAACCTGAAACATTTTGTGCCTCTTGTTTGGAGTTTGTTGGAAGTTTAGCATTTGTGCAGATTTTTTAACAATACCATCAACATGATTGTTGAAAGTAAGTGAAAGTAAGTATACTGTCCATTATAATTCCCAGATCTCGCACCTCGTTAACTGCAATTAGTGGAGTGTCTTTAATGACATACGACAGTGTAGGACTTTGCTTTCTCCTTGAAAATCTGATGTGGAAACATTTTTTTACACTTATTTTCATACGATTGAGTGTACACCAGTTGTCAATCCTATCAAGATCTTGTTGTAAAAGGGCAGTATCACTATCTGACGTAATAATATTGTAAATTTTGAGATCATCAGCGAACATGCTGTGCTTACAATTTTTAATCTGACTTGTAATGTCGTTGATAAAAAGGGAGAAAAGAACTGGGGCAAGATGGGAGCCTTGTGGAACACCCGAGAGAGCATAATAATGATAAGATTCATAACTATTTACTGCAATCAGCTGAGATCACGCGACGGGTAAGATGCAAACCAGATTAGAAGCGAGCCATGTATTCCATTATACTCTAGCTTCGACAGTAACATCGAATGATCTACTTTGTGGAAAGCACTACTGAAATCCATGTAGACGGCATCGATTTCCAACCTTTTGTCGAGAGCCAGCGTTACAACGGATACATATTGTACAAGATTTTGTTTCCACACTGCGGCCAGTTTTAAACCCATGTTGAGATGGAGAGATAACTTTATCTATATGCCGAGCAATTACCGGACAGATAAGTGATTCAAAAATTTTGGGAAAGCATGATAATATTGAAATCGGTCAGTAGTTTTTTTACGTTTGATGGATCTCCTTTTTTGTATATAGTTGTGATCTTAGCCGTTTTCCAGATTTCAGGAAAATGTCCTTAATTGAGAGACGAATTAAAAATTATTTGTAGTGGCAATGAAAGAACAGAGCTACAGCGCTTAACAAATGAAGGAGGTATTGAGTCAGGCCCAGGAACTTTGGAAGAATCAAGCTGTTTTAGTTTCTTTAGGATTTCCATTTTTGTAAACTGTATATTGCTAATGGTGTTGCGGTTTTCTGAGGGACCGTAAGACGTTTGTACAGGAGGTTCTCGGCTGAATCAAACTGGTGAAAAACTGAATCAAACTGGTCAGCGAAAAGATTCGCTATTTATGAGCCACTATCAGCTTTTCGGTCATCTAGGAACATTTCAGCAGGTTCTTTTTTACAAACGCACTTACAACGGTATAATGTTCATTATTAAATATTAGTTGACTACTTCTTAACCGATGTTCTGTTAAGCAACATATTTGAATGTCATGTTCTTTAAAAATAAATCTTATTCTAACTCCTTGCCGGATAGGCTCTAAATAATACATATATTCTGGTGAATAAGTCTAATACTATGTGTCTGCCTATTCTTTGTCTCATCTAATAGTTTAAACTAATAGAAGTATCAATATAGAAATTTTTAGTAATATTACTACTATGATCTAAAATCTTCACTACCGTACTGGTACCTGTATCTCTAAATAATAATATATTAAATGCTAATAACTTAGCAACTTCTTTAGTCAATAAAATCTACTAATAAACTTATTAGTGTCAAAGAATGTACTATAATTTGTATAACATGTACCTACTGTTATAAAATAATAAATTCAGATTTTGAATATATCAATTCTGTTCCTGTATTTATGAATAGGAATAAGGTAAAGCGTAAAGAATAAAGTTACACCTTACTTTACTATGTAATTATTCAATTACCTCAGTTAAATGTAAAGCCTCTTTTTTGTGACAGATAAGCTGTCACCATATAGAATTACTATGGTTGATTCAGAATTTAAAATTGTAATTTTTAACTTATCAGTTAAAGTACTATTTTTTTTTTACGTGAGGGAATGCAATGACGCATATCGCTCCGCGGGGGCGGGCGGAGGGATTATGTCGGTCTCGCCGGGGTAAAATAAAGATGTTGAAAAGATAATGTACCTCCCGGAATACCGACTAAACCTACCACGGTGTTCCTCGACAAAACCACTATCGACGGGGCCGCGCGAATCTCTTTCGCATGCGGTCGCGACCCCGCCGAGGTTACGGCCCACCGTGTGAAACGGCAGGCCACTACACAAGGAGACCTACCCAAAGGACTTCGACTTTCGAGTCCGTCTCCCCCCTAGAGGAGAGACGGACTCGGAACAGAGGCGCGCGTGGGAACACGCACGCCGCCTCTCGAACCTGGTGCTGAATGGATGGCGGGCAGGCGCACAAAGCCCGCCACCCCTAGGTCAAACCTCAAAGTGGCTGGAGGTCATCTCGCGCCCTTCGGCGCTCGGCTCTGCGGTTGGGGAGAGGGTTTAAACGCTCCTTCTCCCGCTCCGCCGCCTCCTTGATGGAAATCACTTTCTCACAGAAGGAGGCGACGGCGTTCCACGACCTCTCACTCCGGACCATAGACTGAACTACAGCCGGGAGCGAGAGGGTAACCGATCCGACTGCCACGATCAACTCACGGCGCTGCGATGCCCAGGCGGGGCAAACCGCCAAAGTGTGCAGCGCCGTGTCCTCAACAACGTCGCGGCAGTCGCCGCAGTGGTGACAACTGGGCGTCTCTTGCCGGCTTATACGACACAGGCACTGGCTAAAACAACCGTGGCCAGTCAGAACCTGTGTCAGCCGGAAGGTGAGGGCGCCATGCCGCCTCTCCAGCCACTCCTCAAACACGGGACTTACCGCCACGATCGTGGCGTGCCCGATCAGTTAAAGTACTTAACCTAACCCCAGGGGGACAAATATTTACACAGAGAGACTCTGTATAAGAATTTATGAGTCTACTAAAACCTACACTGATTTGGTCAGAAAACATGATTATATTTTTATTATTGTTATTCTTAACCAAATAAGACAACTCACAATGAAGATAATTCGTGATTATGGACAGTTCTGTTAAGCTTTCTTTTGAGTCTTATTCTGAGTTCGCATGCCAAGGACCGTCATGCTCACTCAAATGTCATTGCTTGTGGTGGCGTCATGGACCGGGTCGTTCCCTTCCCTTCAATATGGCGAAGGAGGCGATGGCTGGCCCATTGGTCGTACTCGTGAACGGATGCTACTTGTGGTGACTGGTCGACCTTGGTTTCGTGGAATTCGATAATTTACTTACTACATTTTATTTAAACAGTTAGATTAAACTACGGACTACAATCATGTCTTGTCTTGATTATTTATGTACATGTAAGTGGATGCTCCTATTTACCATACTGCTGCTTTAGAGGCTACCATCAAATTTTATCAAATGCTTGAGTATGTTGAGTAGTAGTTCATGGAGAAATGGTTGCAGTACCTTACAGTTATGATTTGTAAACGAAATATTATTGTACACTTGGCGATTAAAAAGAGTGGCTATGAGTTTCTTGCCCGTTCTTCTCATGAGCCCTACACCCTTGCTATGCTGAACGTGGCAGTAAACGTAAATTCACAGAAAAAAATTACGTGAAACTTTGACATTCATAAGTGTTACCTTGTAACCTAACTTATTTTGATATATGAACAAGAAAGATATGAATAAATTTATTTTGATTTGATTTGATTTGACACTGACATATCTTCATGATAGGAAGAGGAGGTGGGACGACTGTTAACTGACTTCAAATCACAAACAGCTGACAGGTTATTATTAGGTTCAGCCTGTAAGCACTTACCGCATATAGTATCATTAGTAGCGAGAGAACACGTTCCATGTTCTCCCTACCAACTCTGGCAATTTCATCATATTTCAGAATGTATTCAGAAGTTTCTTTTTGATGTTCCAGGCTGATCCTGGTTAAACGATTTTCCAAACTAATTATTTGATTATTTAATTCAGCTGTATGTGCTTCATACTGTAACCTCATAGTTAGCCTATGATTTCAATTTCAGTTTATTGCATTCCATAATGTACATTTACATGGACCCTATTAGGCACAGCACAAAGGCTATCTAATGATATCTAAATGATTTATTTAATTCGAACCAGTAGTTTCTGAGATTAGCATGTTCAATCAAACAAACTCTTCAGCTTTATAACATTAGTATAGATTACTTCTAGGTTTATCACCTAGTCGTTTTCTAATGGTTAAAGTGTTTAAAATCAGTGTAGTTGTTTTTGATTTTATTCATCACAGAAAATATATTATGTACAAACTGTAGGCCTACCATGCAATCTGTAACTAAAACCTCGAGCCAAGCGAAATATTAGGAAAATACCTACCATGAATATCTCACGATTTATTATATGGTGATATTACTCCGTTAGTCGGATCAATTTAAGTCAGGTTTTAGAACGATCAAGTCGTTACATGCACGTAAATGAATGTGTTCCATTGTGTAAATAGCACGAACATTCGGCCTTCGACTTTTACAGTTCACGGTTGGCCTACTATTGTCTTCCCTAGGTTTCAAGCTATATCACTTACCAAACATCAGATTCGGTTCAGCAATTTAATCGTGAAAAGTAACAAACAGATTGAGTTGTTTTCGAATATAAGAGTATGGTAGTCCTACGGTTGTTTTCCCTAGGATTCAAGGTATCTTCCATCCTGAAATTCAGTTCAGAGCTCCAATCGTAACAAGTAAGAAATAGACAGAGTTACATTCGAAAGGAAATCTGTGTACTGTTGTTTACTTAGGGTTCAAGTTATCTTCCATATCAAATTTTATCAAGTGATTTATCATATTGTTATCAGTACTTAGCACGCTGTCTAGGTAAGTAAGGTAAGTACACAATAGAAGCAACAGTAATTCTTTTAAAATAAGTTCATCAGATTGTAATGGCGAAAAAAGCGACTTAATTTGGCATAAGACTAGTCATCCATGTATCCACAGCCTAACTAATATTATAAATTCGAATGTAAGTTTGTCTGTTACGCTTTCACGCCTTAACTACTCGACTGATAATTAGGAAATTTTGCATATACGTTGTCAGGTGTACAGAAAACGACATCTTTCATTCCGAGGAACAGACTGTTCCTAAGGGATAGAAATTTATTAACGATATAAATATATTAACAATATAAAGCGAATGAAACTGCAAGCAAAAAATTTTTTAGAATGATAACACTGTGTGTTTTACGTTTAAACCGCCAAACATATCTTAACGAAATGTATCCAAAAGATTGCTTTTATATTGAGACCACCACTATATATTTAAAAGAGAAAAAAGGTAACCAGATAGATTTTTATCTAGATATTCTAACTAATATGTGAAAAAAAGACCATACATAGATGGATCTCTATTTCATATCTGTTTTTATTTATTTGCATATATTTTTTAAGATGTCGGCAGTTCATACGATTGGTGGGCGAGCTAATTGCTTTGTCTTACATACGACGCGGACGGTGTTAGGAGAAAAAAATAGAATAATAAATAAAAAAATAGATATCAATAGAATGACATGATAGTTAAAAGTACCCGCAATATATTTTTGTCTTATAATATATGTCGGATATATAGAGTGTGTATGCATCAGTAACACCATCCACTGACGTAATGCGGGCGTACAATAAGGTGATCGAGCAAAGTGAAACAATAAATACACACTATTCACTTTTATTGTCTTCACTATAAAATTAATACGAATGTCTTGCACGAAACGAATGGCAGTTCCTAGCGAGGAGGTCCGCACTCGACGACGGTAGAAAGATCCCGTCGAATATAGGGCGCGCCTCCATTTAAGTAGGCTCTGTCGTAACACGAAGTGAGCTGCATGTTGACGTCATCGCAACAGTGCTGCCATATCTTGACTTTCGTGTCGCGTTTCGTACTAATGACCGTCTCCGACATATATGTATGTTCTGTCTTTAGTTTAAGTGTGTTTACATTATATAATGATATTAAGGACGGAATTAACGTCTTAAGCACAGGCTCGGCTTAGTTTAGAGGTTACTGTTAATTTTGAATTGTAATCATTAACAAAGTTGTACTATTGATAAAAACTAAATGTAAGTTGTCTTTGTGTCAAGTAAAGCTTTTTTTTTGTATTGTCTTTAGCCACCAATACGCCATATTTGATTAATATATAAACGGCACGGATGGCATAGTGATTTAAGTCGCCCGTAGCGGCACAAAGTGTTGAGGGTTCAATCCCCACACGTGATAATTCGGGCCCGTTGTTATAATGTGTATAAACTGCCTCGCGATACAGTAGTAGTGTTAAACCAAAAGACAATTAAAAAGATAAACCGTGTTCTTATTATTACTTTGTCTATTCATCTTCATAATGTTAGTTGTGCCTGTGTATATATGTTACTATTTTAAGCTATTATTAGGTACTGATTACCATGTATACTGATTACCATATACCTACAATTGTAGTAAATAATATATTATTACATTGTGAATGGGTTTCCACTCTTTCTTAACTTGCCCAGCCACGGAAAGCTAAAAAACTCTTAGAACCCAGCCACGCGACTTCTTTTGCTAAGGTGATAGTAAAACCACTGTTGTGGCAAACAATAATATTATACAGTATGTATTTATCGTTCAAGTTCTCAAGTTTGATTCCCGGATCAGGCAAAGTGTCATAGATTTTTTCTGTCAAGAAATATTCGGTGATCTGGGAGTCTAGAACTGTACCTGAAAAACACTTAAACATGATAAATTAATTAATTGTAAAAGAAACAAACGCCCTCTTTACAACCACATAATACTCCGTAAAATATAGCTTGAGTCCCGTGATCCTTATGTCGAGAGCTGGGACGATGTTGATCATATTCGTTTATAAATTATTATCGATTGATGTTATTATTCTCATTGACATTTGTTCTGTGAATTATTGAATTTTTATATAGAACTAGCGGACCCAACAGACGTTGTACTGAACAAACGAAAAAAAAAGAAAAATCCAAATTTAAACCATTCTCGAATCCACTTGAACACACACAAAAAATTTCATCAAAATTCGTCCAGCCGTTTAGGACGAGTTTAATTACAAACACGCACAGGAGATTTATATAATATACTAGCTGACCCGGCAAAAATAGTGTTGCCATTAAACATTTTTTTGACCAAAAGATAAAAAAAATGTTAGGGGTGGACCCTTATCACTAAGGGGTATGAAAAATAGATGTTGGCCGATTCTCAGACCTACTCAATATGCTCACAAAATTTCATGAGAATCGCTCAAGCCGTTTCGGAGGAGTACAGGAACGAACATTGTGACACGGGAATTTTATATACAGTGTGAGTCTTTATAAAGTGCACATATTAAAAAGGGTGAAAATATAAACAATTTTATCGACGGAAAAAATGTTAAAAAAAATCTTAAGAAATTTTTAATATTTCTATGGGCTTTTTATTTTTTTTACTCTTGTCTTGGTACCCCATGTAAACAAACTGTTACTACTTTTAAACTAAATGTGATATTAAAACAAAACAAAATTAATAATAATCTCGAATAATAGGCCGAGCTAATAAAGCTATAATTTTTTGAAAAATAAACCTCATAAATTAGTTATCAATGATTTTTTGAAGAAATTTTTGCAATAAATGTATGTTTTTGTGTTTACAACAGCGTGGCGGACATTTTGAGCAGTTAATGCATTAGTTTTAAGTTTAGTTTAAGTTTGCATGGGGTACCAAGACGAGAGTAAAAAAAAATTAAAAGTAGATAATTTTTTTTTAGATTTTTTTAAAAATTTTTTCCGTCGTTAAAATTGTTTATATTTTCACCCTTTTTAATATGTGCACTTTATAAAGACTCACACTGTATAAGACTAGCGGACTCGATAGACGTCGTCTTGATACAGGAAAAAAAATACCAAATCTAAACCATCCTCGAATCCACTTGAACACACACAAAACAATTCAGTCAAATCGGTCCAGCCGTTTAGGAGGAGTTCACTGTCAACACACGAACAGAAGAATTATATACATAAAGATAAAGATAATAAATCAAACGAGAGGAATAGCAAACATTGCATTTCTTTTTATTTATATTATGTAGTAGGTACTTTCATACACGTTATTTATAATAATTCGAACTTAAAATTGCTTTTTGTTATGCACATCATAAATAAAACGTTTCATCCGGATTTATGTTGTGTTATGTTATTTTATTTTAATATAATGAACAAGCTTGAGTATCGGGTGCCGATGCTTTGTAGATCGATTACCTACACAAGGAACGCACTATTATCAATAAAATATGATATTGTTTTTTGATATGTATTATGGATAATACGGAATCTGATGAGCGTGATACGGATGACATCTGTCTTATGACCCACCGAATATTTTTTTCAAAAATAATAAGTACCTACGTAAAAGTATTTGGCGTATTTACGCTATTGAAAGTTATATGTGCAAGTAAAGAGTGTTCTCTTTACGTATTACTTTTATTGGAAACAAACATGTATGTTTTTTTTAATATGTTTGTATTGACGATTTGAAATAAACATACTTAAAACATTATTAAACATACAGCATATTGTTATAATAATCACAATCAAATCAGGCTGGCCGTATGCTTGTATTTAATAAATATAATATACGTATGTATGTACTTATTAAATCCATCATTTTACCTCGTATGATGGTTCAAATAACTACTTATGTCAAATATATTTATTTATAGCAATTACTCAATCTATGTCCATTTTTTTAACGTGGCGGAATGCATTAACTACTACCTCGCTGCGGGAAAAGAGGAGATGTTATGTAGAGATCACCCAGGGAAAGATGGAACGTCCCAGGTACTACTAAAAAAAAACATTTATTTCGGGCTGCATAGGCCCATGGATAAATACCTTAACCTAAACGTTGGTGCCGCCCGGACGGATGTCAATCCAGTACACTAACCTCGGTTGTTATTGTGATTTTAAAAATAAAAGAAGTTATTATATGTGAACTATTTATTGACAAAAAGTTAACACTTAGTGTTTTGCTATGTGTAAAGCGTTATACAGTGCTAAAGTGAAGTAAAAAAGACAAATAAAGTGTAAATAAAAACTTAAGACTAAAACTACCTTAATCTATAAAAAGTAAACGGAATATTTACATATGCACAGGATCAGTAGGATAAAGTGGCCTAAGCTTATGTACAGTTACCCCAGTCTATTGTGTGCCGACTGGTAGTGCAGTTACACCCATTACACACCCGTAAAACACCATAAATATAAAAGTTTTAGTATCGCGCCATCTGTTGATTCTCCGAGGTGCTTCTAGCTAGATCGATCAAGCTCGTAAATACATCGTGCGATATGCCGCCTACTAAGTGTCGAGCTTGCGCGAGGTTCTTGTCGCCGCAGGAGGCCGCAAGATGTCGTTCGTGCAAAGGATTGTTTCACCGAGCTTGCGTGACCTTATCGCTTACCGGTAATATATCTCCTAATTGGTCATGTCCAGAGTGTAATAAGAAGGAAGGACAACAGAGGTCTCAGGAGGTTACAGGGAAGGATGACAGCTTTGATAGCACTAGGGATATGAGTCCGAATATGTCCAGATGGATAGGCGAGGAGATGCGCAGAATATTGAAAGAGGAACTTCGCACTGAATTCCAGAAAATGCGTGATGATTATCAGGCCGAGTTTCAGGGGTTGCGCGCAGAAATAGTTAAGTTACAAGACGACAAGGATAAGCTTATAGAAAGAGTTGGCGTACTTGAAACCCAATTAAAAATATCTTCACAGATGGCGGACGACGTAGCTCAATTGAAAAATGAAATCAACGAGCGTGACCAACAGCTTTTATGCAACGATATAGAAATCGCCAACCTCCCAGAAACGAACAACGAAAATCTGTCGCATACGGTTAAGCTAATAGCCACGAAGCTCAATGTTGTTTTGGAGGATTACGACTTAATCAGCGTGAACCGCGTCGGCGCTAGACATCTCAACGCGACGAGTGCCGCGGGACCAGTGGAGACCCGCGCGCGTACAGTAGTCGTACGGTTCGCGAGGCGGGATGTACGTAATGAGTTTATTAGATGCGCGCGGGTTCGGCGGGGAGCGGATACCTCTGAGCTCGGTATTCCTGTGCCAACAACAAGATTTTATATAAACGAAAGGCTCACGAAGATAAATCGACAGTTATTTCGGCAAGCGCGGGATACTGCCCACCAACACGGATGGCAATACATTTGGACAAAGAATGGTCGTATCCTTGCCCGTCGCAAACCTGGCGAACCTACAAGCATCATCCGTACTGAAGTGGATCTGTCACGTATCCAATAATATTTATATTATGCTTAGTTCCAAATTATTTACCCGGTATTTATTTATTTTGCATATTGTTTCAACACATATTATATCAGACAATATATTGCAGGTCCTTTCTAGTGTTATTGCATATTGCAAAGGCACTGTTGTAGACTGCCTTCATAAGTATGAGCTGCCTCTCAGTAAATATTACATAAATATTAATTTAGATTATAAAAGTATTGTTGTTACTATAAAATATTTATTTTTATACAATATTATTTATATTATTACATTATGTATTCTATTATGTCTAGCTAATTGCCTGCTACCGAAATATGAAAGGTTGTCTTTGTCACAGATGCCCGTTCCAAGAGACTGGTCTGACCCATTTCATCAATGCCGCGAAATAAAATAATTAAGTTTGGCCTACTAAATGCGGGATCATTAGCGACGAACCATGATGAATTTATTTTAGCAATGACTAATCACTCGGTAGACATTATGGCGATCAATGAGACATGGCTGCGTAGGGGAGAGGAAGGGAGAGCACCTGTGGTTCCAGGTTTTCGATTGCGACATATTGCACGTTCGGAAACGATTCGTGATGGACGCGGTGGGGGTGTCGCATTCTATATTAAAACTGGCATTACTACCCGAATAAGATCTCACCCTCACAACCCTCTAGTTGAGCAAATGTGGATGACCTTAAACACTGCTTCAAAAAAATTATTAATCGGCACTGCATACCGGCCACCATGGCTGGACATAAACATCTTTCTAGACGCTATCACAGACAGTATTTATGCATTATCCCCGTTCGACAACGTAATCTTATTAGGTGATTTTAATGTTAACTTGTTAGATGCTCAGAATTATAAAACTAAACAACTCACTGCATTTTTGAGTTATTGTAATCTGAGTCAATTAGTTACTACGGCTACACACTTTATTGGTGACAGTGCAACGTTAATTGATGTGATCTGTACGGACGCACAGTGCCGGAAGGTCGTTGTAGATCACATACCAGAACTCGGTCACCATTCGATTGTTGCTTGCGAACTATTTTTAAAAAAAGATAAACCTGTCAATAGGTATGTTACTTTTCGACCTTTTAAAAACATAATAATGGAGTATTTTGAATTAGATCTGAATGAGATACCGTGGGGACTAATATGCCAATTCAATGATGTAAATGAAATGGTTGATTTTTTTAACTATCACATTAATACACTTTTTGACAAACATGCACCATATAAAACTAAAGCATTTAAGGGTCCACCAACGCCCTGGATAACGGACAATATTAAATTAATGTTTAAATTGCGTAATGAGGCTCGTATTAGATATCGTCAATCCCGGCTTGAAGTACATAAACAATATTATTTAGATCTTAAACACCAGGCCGCGATGGCGTTATACAGCGAAAAGAAAGCCTTTTTTAACAAGTACATAAATGACAACCAAAACAACTCCAAATTGCTATGGTACAACTTAAAAAAACATGTACTTCCAGCAGGTACGGACGATGGTATGCTTATGGGGCAATTTGAGGATCCTGAGGGTTTGAATTCGGCATTCCTTGATGTACCAGGGGAACCTAACGTTACTATTTCGCAACTCACTTTTTTCGAGTTTAACAGGTATAGCACATCAACCTTTTCACTGCTGCCTACAAATAGCCAAACAATTAGTAAAATAATTAACAATATTAATACCAATGCACGAGGAATAGACAATATATCTAAGGAGATGCTATCCTTTACTTTGCCGCAGTCACTTACCGCCATAACAGACATTATAAATAAGTCTATCACATCTTTCTCATTTCCTAAGCTATGGCGGAGTGCCATTGTGCGGCCCATTTTAAAAAATAGTAACCCTCAAAATTACAAAGACCTTCGCCCTATAAGTATTTTGTCCTGTTTGTCAAAGGTGTTGGAGAGGGTGGTGTATGAACAAGTCATGAATTACTTGGAAGGTAACGGTATCCTGCCCGACCTTCAATCAGGGTTTAGAAGAGGACGTAGTACAACAACGGCTTTAGCAGATGTCGTGGGTAATATCCTCGAGGCTCGTGATCGCGGGGAGGGTACGATACTGACCCTGCTCGATTATTCGCGTGCTTTTGAATGTATTAATGTTTCACTGCTGCTTTCTAAACTTTCGTATTACGGTTTTGAGTCGAAAACAATCAAATGGTTTGAAAGTTATCTAACGGGTAGAATGCAGCAGGTCGAAATAGGTAAGAGCGATGGCTCTCTGTTGTTGTCGTCCCCGCGGTTCGTGCCTCGGGGTGTTCCCCAAGGATCCCTTCTCGGTCCGCTCCTGTTCGTTTTATATACTGCTGACGTAACTAACAGCTTCAGGGAATGCTTATACCACATGTACGCCGATGACACGCAAATATATCTATCTTTTAACCCTAATAACACTGCGTCTGCGGTGCGTACCATGAATGAGGAGCTCGACAGAATAGCAGCATGGTCTAGGTGTAACTCACTGGTAATCAATCCAAATAAATCTAAATTCTTGGTTATGGGAAGCAAAAACCAAATTGAATTAATATCATCTCATAATCCAAACATCGAAATAATGGGTGGTAGTGTGGAACAAGTGCAAACAGCACAAAACCTTGGTCTGATGATCGACCCGGAACTGCGTTTTGAGGATCACATCAGTGGCGTTGTAAAAAATTGTTTCTACAGGCTCAAAATTCTCTATAGAGTACGAAATTTTCTTAGTGTCACTTTAAGAAAAAGACTTGTAGACAGTTTAGTGTTATCCAAAATGAACTATTGTGACGCCGTGTATGGTCCCTGCCTCTTAACCAGAACACAACATCTAATACAACGTGTGCAGAATGCGTGTGCCCGGTATTGCTTTGATATACCCCGGAGAAATCATATAACGCCTCACTTAAATAATAATGACATACTTAAAATGCTAGCGCGGCGTAAACTTCATTTGGCAACATTATTATTCGGAGTGATGAGTACGGGTGAGCCTAAATACCTTTATAATAAAGTAAGTTGGAGACAAGATCACTACAGTTACTCCACTCGCTCCACCGCCAAGCCGCTGTCAATACCTCGATACAAAACCACAGCCTTCAGGGGATGTTACAAGTATGCTGCTACTCACATATGGAATGACCTGCCTCCGCCGATAAGATCCCTGAGAACAAAGGGAACCTTTAAAATACATTTAAAAAAGTATTTATTACATCAACAGAAACTCGATCAGGATAAAAACTACAAATAAATTTAATTCTATTTATAAATATATTCAGTAATAGCTGTACTTACGTTATGTATTATGACCAGAAGGCTTATATACTTAACAAGTATTTAACCATAATCGGGGTAGGTATATCCTACGCGGTACATAGAGTGGCATGGTTGAGATGTTGTCATTAGCTATTGTTGAGAGCTGAGCATTGTGAGGGTTTTTGATGTAGAACCTGAAGCAATAACATACGCAATGGATAGTAGATTGGCATTGATTCACTTTTATATTATGTGCCACAATTGTAGTTTATATCAGTTATTATTACATATTATGCATACCTGTATAGTTCTGGGTTGTCATTTGCAGTGATCGTTTCCCCGAGTTGTTGGCTTTGTACAATATCATTCTATCCGTATTAAAGGACGTGGGCCTTTATTATTATTATTATCTTTATTATTGCACAATGTTTTGGTCACGCAACCTCCGTGTCGATGCGGCGCAGCTCGGCCAAATGAATTACGCGAGTGAGATACCATTATGTGCGGACGAGAAACAAGATGGGCGGGATAAGACCGGATTGCAAACCTTGTGAATGGCAACCGTTTAATAGATTTTATTTGTATACATAAGCTATTGCGCCAATTTATTTATTTATTATACATGTTATTTAATTTACATATCAATTGTGGTTTATATATATATATTACGTATATTCTTGCGTTGGTATAATATTACGGGTGTAACTGATGTGCGTCCGGGCGTCACTTGGGGTTACCAAATAATATCAGGGTTGGTTTGAGGTATAAACCGCAAACCAACAACAAACCTGAGTGGTAACCTCGTTTTTCATTATGTATGTACTTTTTGTTTTTTTTTTTATGTTACAATGTTTGTTATAGTAACGTGTATGTACCTATGTTTTGAAAAATAAAATACTTACTTACTTACTTACTTACTTACTATATTATAAATTTTATAATACATACACACAACACCATCTAGCCCAAACTAAGCAGAGCTTATAATAGACAATGGATAAACACATACATATATGCTTTTTTTTTTAAATAGCTTACTTTACAAATCTACCACCGCCGTTTACATTGGTTTTCTTCAAACTTACCGAACGTCTAGACTCTAGACGGTAGTTCTTGCCTTGTAACAGTTTGCCTTCGCTCGCGTTGGCCTACGCTTGGCCAACATGTATTGCAGGCTTTAGGCAGATTTTCGCAATTCTTCGTGCTATTATTAGTCTTGTTGTAGATATCACAATACGTTTAGGACTTATTGGTATGCTGAGAGAACTAGATATACTATAAATATTATACCTATTGTCTTATAATTCCGAGGTACCAAACAATCTTACGATTCAGCTGATGGTAAGCTGTAACGCGATGTTGACCACCATTGTTCGGTAAACGGTCATCAAAGCTTAGGCTACCACTAGGCCTGAGTTACGGCCGCTTATCACAAATGTTTAACTAATTCGCGATTAGCCTGAGAAAGGGTTTTTACTATCTACTTTACTATCCTAATGAAAGCTCGAACAATTGTAAACATCTGTATCATCATAGACTCAAATAATTCGCAGCTTAGCAAGCGCCAAGCGTCCTAGGATTTTCCTTAAAAAACGGCTTCATCGATTACCTTACAACATACTGAATTACAAGCTTAATATTAGATAAGTACCACCTGCAGCGTATCAAATTATTATCACTAAGCGCCATCTTGTCACATCACAACCATGACAAATATTCATAACTTCCTAAACAAAATCTTATCCCAAGAAATGTTTCTACGTTCGTAGCATGCGTAGTGATTTTCGTAGAGGCTTCTACGCTGTAGTGGACACTATCGTAGACCTCGGTTAGGCATACATATATGTGTAGGTATGTACCTATGTATGCCGTATAATCTAGTTGGTATGTGACAGTGCAATAGTAGTTCACACAGAATAATTTTAATCTTTAAAATCGTAATAAAAATAATCTCTATTAGGCCTTTTTAACAAATGGTACTCACAACAATAAGTAGACAACATTCTAAAAATGTGAATTAATATACTACGTACCTAAGAATTAGGTTATTTTAAATCATGTCCATCAGCCACAATTTTTAATATGTAATTTTGAACTTGACTGTTTTACGCAAGCACCGATTGGGGTAGAAGGAAAATATTAATATTGTTTTTAAAATGCTGCTTACGCAAGACTTGGATGGCACCTAAAGTATTACTGACTGGTTTGGTGGTGCAACGGTAGTGTTTGCGACTGGCTTGCATGAGGTCTCGATTTCCGTGTCGAACAAAATGTTATTGGATTTTTATGTCCAGAAAACCTCAGATCTGGCGCGGAGTATGGAACTGTGCCTGGACACAAATTGTCTGCCCTCTATTACGTGGGGCCTGGAAAAAGCTGGCGAAATGCGTGAGTAGTGAAGTATCTTTGCCTATCTCTTCGAGGATGTTATTGTGAGACTATGTATGTCTATTTAAAACGTACATTAAATATTTTTGTGAAACACATGTCTTAGTTCGTGCTCGGAATGATACTGCTATGTAGCAAAAATAGAGATGTAATTTTGTCTGAATATCTTTTTGAATAGGTATATGTATGTCTAAGGTTCAGGCAAAAGCTACTAGGCAGATTCTGTTTGAATCTGCACGAACGAAGTTGCAGGTAATGCTGCTTTATAAGATAATCTTCTCAATATTTATATAGCGATAGACGGATAATCCGACATGACCGGACAGAGATCTGGCGCAGGACCAACGGCTTTACATGCTTCACGAGGCACAGGGGTGTCTAATACCGCCAACTTCCTAACTCCGGGCTCGTATTGAGATTTCTTAACTGAAAAACCAAATTTTGTTGGCCTGACCCGGTATTCGAACCCGAGACCTCATGCACAGCAGTCGCATTCACTACCGCTGCGCCACGGAGGCAGTTAAAACACTGTAATATACATAGAAATACAAAGTTCTGTAAACATTAGAAGTCAAATCATCGAATACTTTTCAAGTTGCGAACACAAACATACGGAAACTGAATTTTTATATATAACTACCTGACCCTACAGACTTCGTTCAGCCTAAACGAACCGATTGCAGCGCCACCTACCGCGTCCAATTGTAAATATAAACCATTCTGGGACTCTCGAAACACACACAGAAAAGTGACAGGCAGTCAGTAACATGCCCACGTACCTACCAAAGAATTATATATCAAAAAGCTATCGACCAGCCTAAGCTTCGCACGGATAGCAATGATTATCTATAGCCGGGGGACCTATGGAGGATGGATAAGCATAGCGGTCATGTGAAGAAAAAGTGTACAAATCGCAAGACTAAAAACATACAACGTTAAAAATAGCAATATATTTCCTTAAATACCTTTAAATGTCTTAATGTCACAACTGAGTAAATAAGGAAAACTGCATGAACGTTTTTGTCAATTTGCCTCAAATCTATTATTTTAATTATCGTTTACACAAGACATCCACTTTAAAGAATGTAAAATAAATTAGTTTTAGCTGTATTGTATACTATTTAACATGTTTGAAATAAAACTCGCATCATTATTGCAAGCGTCATATAAATAACACATACATCATAGGTTCACGATTATATCCCCGAAGGAGGTAGGGGTAGGCAGAGATGTATTACACACATTTCGTCATCTATGGTAGGTATAAGGCCATCATTAACATCACGCCACGACCGCTTCTGACAAGCGAAGGGGTCAAACTGCGAGCACTGTAGTAGAATACTGCGCCTTGCCGTTTAACAAGTCTGTTGTAATAGCCTCGAAAAGCACATAAAGCCATCATTGGTCGTGCGCCTGAATCTCTCCGGTCGTGTCGGATTGCCGTCCCATCAGATTATAAGAGTTAAGGAACATTGAGAGCATTTGCGTACACTACGTGTTTGCGCACAATACTTGTGCACTATAATGTCTCCTGCGCAGATGGCCAGTGTCTGTTAATATTGGCCGCCGTGACCAAAATTCGGTCTGGAGGACATTATTTTTATTAGTACAAAGTTCTGTCACAGTTGAATAAACAGTAGATATAAATTAATCACCTCTACAGTAATCATAATTAAATCACTAATCATATTATGCTTTGCGTTCGCTCCCATTTTCGGTAAATCTTACCTTACTTTAATCTTTTTTTTCTATATTTATTTTTATGTATAGACAGCCTCATTAAGATAGCTACAGAAAAAAGTTCAATTAAAATGTCTACATCCAATATGCAAAAATATAGTATTCGGGTAATAAAAAAATTGAAAAAAACGTGTTCTTGCGACATAAAGCCGATACTTTGATAATAAATTAACAATAACTGCATTTAATAGTTACTCCTTCTTGAAATGAATGCATCACAAATGCATATTAATTCGATAAAGATTCTTTTTCTTCTTTTAAAACTTTAAAAATCTCCTTTTGTAGACTGTTCGCTACTAAGTAGTTGAGTTTGAGCTTTAAAAATAAATACAGTTTAAACTATTGGTACTGTTATTTCATTCTAAAACGTCGGATATATCAAAAATACGTTACACAAAATAATAAAAATAAAATAATTGCTGATTGTTAATTATAACGTATAAACAAGTCGTTCGTCTACTCCTGTAGACGCATAAAACACAGAACACAGAAAATTGCTTAAACTGAATGCATCGAAAATATTTTGTTTCTTCAGTTAGTAGTTCTCTCTCATTTGCTCGTTTTTAATTTGACGTAAAGAACGTGTGATGGCAGAAAAATATAATTTAAATCAATTAAACAAGTTTTCGGTCGAGATCAGTGTTTCTCTTCTATGCTAATCCCTATATATATATTATTGTAAATGCGAAAGTAACTCCGTCCGTCTGTCTGTTACGCTTTCACGCCTAAACCACTGGACCGATTTTCATGAAATTTGGTACAGAGATAGACTAGACCTTGGGAAAGGATATAAGCTACCTTTTGTTGTAGAAAAAGGGCATGAAGGGGATGAAAAATGAAATGAAAAATGAAAATTTATTTATTACCAAAGAAAACAACATCTTTTGTTCGTATCCAGTGGCTCCACACTAGGCAAGCCTGTCTTGTGGGTGCCTACTACGTTTACCAAAACGCTTACAAAGTATGCTCGGTCGACATCATGAATCTTAAATTAAAGTAAACGAATAGCTTAAGATAAGTATTTAAGATAGGTATTTATTTGTATGATATTTGTGTTATAAATGTGTACATATTTATATATAAATAACATATTTATAAACTTAATAATATATATAATATGTTTTATTTTTTGTATTTTAACTTAATTATTAAACAAGAAATTATCATATCAGGTGTACTAAAAGGTTTTCGGTTCGATCATATGACAGTGTAAGGAGCCAGTCTGTGATTTGTATCTTTGCCTCACTTACGGAACATTCTTTAATATCACATAAGCCAGCCACCCTATTGTATAAAAACTGATCTATAAATGGACTGAAGCGTCTTGCATAAGATGTTTTAACCTTAGAGACTTCAATCCTAAACACACGGCGTTTCAAGAGACGTGGACATTCTTTACAATTTATTATTGTCTTGTGTGTTTTTACAAATGAATTTAGAATAAAAAGCTGACGCACACTTAGAACTTTTGAGTCTTTGTAGAGTTCTGTCGTAGGGTAGCGAAAAGGTTTCTTCAGCATTGTTTTAAGTACCGAACGTTGTGCACGTTCAACCATTATCAGAGATGTTTTGGCAGCACCTCCCCAGCAATGTATACAATATCTAATCAAAGATTGGCACAAAGCAAAATATACTGTTTTCAAAACTTTTATTGGTGCTGAGGAGCGAAGTAGTCTTATAATATTTGCTATTTTCCGCGCTCTACCTGCTAAGGACGCGATCTGTGCTTTAAAATTAATGTTTTGGTCTATTATTACACCGAGATATTTTATAGAAACAGTCTTCTCTATATATTCACAATGGCAATGTGTCTGGTTTCTGCACGTGTGTAATTTAATACCTAATATCGAGTCTGGAGCTGATACAATTGTTTTATGAAAACTTAGATATTTTGTTTTATTGGCATTTAATGTTAGCAGATTATGGCGCAACCATCTGGATACCTGTTTCAATCCCATCTCGGCACTTGTATAAGCTTCTGTCCATGTAGAACCGTCATAGATTATGACGGTGTTGTCTGCATAACATATTATGTTTACGGAAATGACGTCGTGTATGTCATTCATATACATGATGAATAAGGTTGGGCCTAGGATACTTCCTTGCGGAATCCCAAATTTAACTCCGTTCATTCCACTCTTATAACCCTCAACTCTAACGCACTGCTTTCTCTCCGTCAAATAACTTTTAAACCATTCGAGGGCAATGCCTCTTACACCAAAATGCATTTCAAGCTTACGTAGCATTATTGGAATTGAGATGGTGTCAAAGGCTTTTGCCAAATTAAGGAAAATGCCTATGCTGCATTGGTTTCTATCAAGCTGTGCTGATACTGTAGAAATCAGTAGTGTCACAGCTTCCACCGTTGTTTTCCCTTTCCTGAACCCGTACTGTCTGTTGGATATCAAGTTGTTGTTTTCGACATATTTGACAAGCCTCTTATTCACGATTTTCTTCAATAGTTTTGAGAATGCTGGTAGTAAATTAATTGGCCGATAACTATCTGCTGCATCTTTAGGGCCATTTTTGTAAATCGGTATGATACATACTGTCTTCTAAGATTCTGGCAAGATGCCCGATTCAAGACTGAGGTTAAATAAGTGGTGGTATAATGCTCTCTTTAATTTCTTTTAGAAGCCTTATCATTTTCTAAAGATAGAATAAGTGACTCCACTTCAGACTCATCAGTAGGCTGCATAAGGAAAGAGTAATTTATTGGAGACTTTGTCTGCTAACGCTTCTTGCGATAGTTATAGCTCGTGTAGTGTTTCGTTTGCTAATTTATGACCAACCATCGAGAATTAATTATTGCATTTGTCCAATGAATGTTCAGCAGAAACGCTACTGTGGATCGTCAAAAGTTTATTGGATTCGTTTTTAGACCTAGAGAGGTGGCAAATATATTTGATAGATTTCCACATTTTTCTTGGGTTATTAGTGCTACTGGAAAGTTCTGTTATCATGCTCGTTTTTAACTTACGCAATAAGTTATTGCAGAAGTTTCTGTAGCGGTTATATATTGTACGCAGGAGGTGATCATTAGGTGTTTTTCGGGACCTCATATGCAGTCGGTCTCTGTGTTGCATATATCTTATAAGACCAGGCGTAATCCACGGCTTAATATTATACTTTGAGTGGCTCACTGTAACTTTCTGAGTGTTTTTACTAAATATCGTCGCCAGCCGCTCACTAAATCTTTGCACTATGTGATTGATATCAGAACCTACAAGTATACGCGACCAATCCTCTTTCAAAAGTTCATCCTGTATAGCCTTTGTATTCCGTTTGACAATGGTTCTATCTGGGCTATTGTGCCCTGTTTGATTATTGGCTAGACCAAGGATGACTACTTCATGATCTGTTACATCCGAGCAACATACTACGCCTACAGCATTTTTTACGGTATTTTTAAAAATGTGATCCAGACATGCATCACATCTAGTAGGTTTCGTGATTGCAGGGAATAAGCCGTGTTCTGCGATAAGACATAAGTATTCTGTATCTTGATTGCTACTGCTGCCAAGCAAATTGATGTTCATATCCTCTGCTACAATTAATGTTTTAGACTTAGTTGACAAAGTGTTTAATATGCAGTCAAGAGAATACAAAAAGTTGTTAAGGTTTTTGAACGACGGGGGTCGGTATATGCCTAAAATTGTAATTGCGTTATTTAAGTCAATTTGAAGACAATTCGCGTCGCTAATGTTTGGTTCTGAGACACACACATTTAAAGTATCTCTAACATAGATTACTAGACCTCTGTTTTGGTTAATAATTTTTTTAGTATTGTAGCTGGTATACGATTTTATTTGAGGTATTATTGATAAGTCATTAAGCCAGCATTCGGTCAGAATTATTACATCAAAGGTTACGGCAGTTCTGTTCATAATTCAATCAAAGTTCTTGTTTAGGCTCCGTATATTGTATGTAATTATTCTAAAATTGTAAAAGGTTGTAATTGCTGTTGAAATGTTTTCAGGTGAATGTACTAAGTGGCAGTCAATATTTACCGAATCCAAATCATCATTAATGCGTTTATCAATCATTGGTATACGGCGAATAATCATTAGCCAACCGTTTACCGGTTTGCTTATAAAGATTGTCTTGAAGTACATTAGTGTCATGATGTAACAGTAGTAAACAGGTTATAAACGTAATACTCGAAAATTTCTTTAGGTATTTCAAAACATACTTTAGTTTACGACTGTGTAACTGCCTATTTTTGTAGTACATACATTATTGATGAATGATTTTTAATTTAGAGAATATTGAATGCTCCTCGCTAGCCCATGATTTTAGAGATTGATTGTATCTGGTATTGTGTTATGTTTTTAAACCAAAATAATAATATACAAATGTTCTTGTGTGTGTAAATGTTATGAGTCAATATATCAATTTGTCTTTCTATTGCTAGATACAAATAAACTATAGAATAATATATAAATACTAAACATAATATTGTAATTATATAATAATATGTGAAAAATGAGTAAAATATAGTAAACGTGTATATTACATGACAAAAAGGATATTTAGAGAGGGCGTTTAAGTCTGTAGTCAAAATAATCTTGTGTAGTAAGGTTGACGATGGTCCAGATTATGTCATTTCAAATCGCAGTCGGCGGCTTGAAGATACGAGATAAGTCCTCTTGAGTGCGTACAGGTATAGCTGGTTTACCCTCACGTAGCTTGATGTAGATATTACCTTGTGAACACCAGCAAAACGAATATCCGTGTTCCCTTGACTTTGTTCGTGCCGCCCGAAAAAGCAATCTATTATCCTTGGTTAACCGTTCGTTGTAAAAAATCTTCCGGGACGTGCCGGGGACATCAAGGTCAACACTTGTTACGTTTCTTCTAGAAAGAAGAAGAAGCCCTTAATATGTTGTCTCTCTTACTGCGGCGTAACATACGGATCACAACTGGTCTAGAGAACTTAGAGTTGTGGTCGGTGGATATTGCTGAAATAACCCGAGGTCCCACTTTTGCAACCCAGTCGATGTCGCGATCGTCAAATTCGACACCCACCTTACGAGCTGCCAACATAGCTATATGGTAAAGGTTTTCATTTTCTTGCTCGGGTTGCCTGCTTTTTCTAGTTCATTACGCAGGTAGAACTGGGCTTGCGTATATTATCTTTTTGTAACTCTGAAACTTTTATTTCTAGTAACTTCGAGTCTCGTTCCCTGTTCTCGAGGTTCTTTATTCGGTCGTCGTTGGCGGCTATAGTCGTCCCTAATTCTTCTAGTTTCTTCTGGCAATAAGTCAATGACGTAGTGGCGTCTTCTCATTGTTTTTTGAGCGAATGGATTTCTCGAGTGAGAAGGCAAACTTCATCTGTTAGCTCTTTTACTTCCGAGTTTGTATTGCTATCTACATTAGTGTCCCCCCTCTTTCTGGTGGTGATGTTGTCATCAATAGTCCGCAGAGGGATCGAGCTGTTATCGCCTCCCTTTCTTGAAAGGGCACAACAATCCGGACATTTCCATGTTTTTTCTTCTCCGTTGTCAAAGTAGACGGGTTAAAGCACAGTGCACAAAAGCTTTTCCCACATGTGACAGAACAGCAGGCTAAAAAATTTGTTTCCTTGGATTTCTTCAAACAACCATTGCATTTCATCATGATATAGTGTGTTGCAGACAAAATATAATCAGAAAATGCAAAAATAATAACAAAAAGTTAACCCGTCAATAGGATGCGTAAACAGGTACCAACGATTACTAGTCCAATGCTGTACGTACTCTGCCACCGAGCCTTACGCTTATGTTGTGAAATAAGCAACTAATTGTAGTATTAAGTGTTTTGTTTAAATAGGTATGTAAGTTCGTCCGAGGACATTAACCTTGTCTATTGTCTTTCAATGTCACTGACCGCACAAAACACTTAAAAACGGTAATTTTAGACAGTTTTTTGATGATAACTTTAGGTTCGTTTACACACAGTCACAGTTTTGTACTATCTTATTATTGTTATAATTGTCTACACAATTATATAAGTTTTAAGTATGATAACACGTTTTTAACTACTTTTCCGGAATATATCTTATAAAGCTCTGAATCTGAGACCAAGGAACACCTAATTGAAATCGCAAAGAAAATCGGCACGATTGTTGAGGTCCCGGTTGGAGACTCAGATTTACGAGACGTAATTCGGATGAAGCTCAAAAACAAGGAACCCGGTCCGGTGCTAGTGGAATTCACTTCGACTATAAAGCGGGAGAGGTTTTTAAGGGCCACAAGAAATTTTAATAGAAATAACATCGATCGACAACTGAGTACGTCTAGTCTCAGTATAAATGGATCGATTAAACATATATTTGTGTCTGAATCCCTCACTGCAACAGCGCGACGACTACAATACCTGGCTAGAATGTTTGCTAAAGAGTACAATTACGAGCACTGCTGGACATCCTTTGGCAAAGTATATCTGAAGCGTAGATCCAATGAGACCCGCATACGTATAAGCAGCGAAGATGACATCGAAAAGCTGAAGAAAACTATCTGACTAGTAAAATATTTACTTTTTAAAATTACTATAAATAACTTTACTGCATGCATAGTACTTTACTATATTTACTTGAATACTGCTATTCTTTTCCTATGTTTTATTGTCTACCATATTCATATATATAAATACTTTTATAACATTAATAACATACACAAAACAAACACAGCTACTAATATACTACATTGGCAAAGTCTTAAAATACACTACATATTACAACTTCCCTACACACGTACAAAACACAAGAATATAACTACTCCAAACCACTACGCCACACTACTCTATACGAACAACTACACATCCCAGCCCAATTTCAAATGTCATACCAAAATCTTACTTCAAACCTCGGAGAAAATAACTAAAAGCGTAACAATAACTGCATACGTTAACAAGCATTCACACACTATTTGATAACGCCCAAGATAATATTAACAACATAGACGCGGTATCTGTCTCTGACTCGTCCTGTTGCGACCTGGATGACTGTACTCCTACTAACTTTATACCTGAATATCTCGAAAAATATCAACGGGTTCTACACTATACTGTCTAGAACAAAGATAGACTGAGACGTAATAGTCTTAACAGAATGCTGGCTACGTACTGCCCCAAATATTCCCGACCTGACGGGCTACAATCTTTACCAAACCACAAATAATCTTACGCAAAATGAGGGCGTTGTAGTTTATGTACGCGAAGACCTTAATGTTTCTATAGAAGAACCGTCTTTACCGGGTGCTAACGGATTGTTAATAAAATTTGATAGTAACATTATCATACTAGCGTTATACCGCCCCCCTGGTTACAGAGATATCCCAAACTTCTTGAATAACTTAGGTGATATACTACTAAGAATAGAAAAATACGATAACATCGTAATTACAGGAGACTTAAACATCAACATTCATCCCGACCACTGAGATTCAGATAAACTCGCTTACCTCACTCTACTAGGTGCCTATGGTTTGCTACCAGCCCACACTATACCTACTCGACAGAACGCATGCATAGACCACTTTATGCTAAGGACTGTACTCCCTGCCTCAGTTCTGGTAGCCCATTCCGCTATAACCGACCATGAAACCGTTATGTTATTCCTCACAACAAAAACTAAAAGAATAGTCGTCAAAAGAGCAATTACCCGTATTAACTATGTGCAATTAGATAAGGACTTAAAACAAACTAACTTTAACGCCATATACAATATGCAAGACGCAAACATGGCAGCTGTTACTATGGTAAATCTTATTAGACAAGCTATTAAAACTAACTCAAAAACGGTTAAATTGCCAAACAGAAAAAAAATTGTTAAGGATTGGATAACCCCGGGTTTGCTTCGATGTATACGACACAGGGACAACTTGCACAAACAATACAAGAAAACACCCAACAACGAAATTTTAAAACTAACATATTCTAGATATAGAAACTATTGCAATAAGCCGCTTAAAAATGCTAAAATAGAGTACGATAAACAAGAAATACACAAAGCGGGGAATAACACGAAACAACTATGGATCGCTATTAATAATATAACCAATAGAGATAAAAAGAAAGAAAGAAACTCATACCTACTTACATTATCTTCAACTCCACATAATTCTGTAAATAATATTAATAACTTCGTCGCTGACATTGGGAAACACCTAGCAGAAAAAATAGTGAACGCAGCGGATGATTTCACGGATATAGACACTTATAAAAACATTCACTCTGTGACACTTTTACCTACTGACGAGGCTGAGGTGGAAACTTTAATTTTGACCCTTCGTAGCGACTGCGCTATGGGGTGGGACGGAATCTCTAGTAACTTACTTAAAAAATATCGAGCCACATTCGTACCCCACTCACACATGTCTGCAACCTGCCGCTCAAACCCCGTTGACGCCTTAAGGCGTCATCACTTTTGTACCCGTCAAACCCCGTTGACGCCTTAAGGCGTCAAGCAACAAAAAAAAAGGGTCGCGCGCTAGTTTTTGCCGTTTTTGTATTGAAAGGCCTGTATTTAAAGTCTTGTATTGTATATCATTGTACTCGGAATGAACTGAGCTTTTCGAACGAACCATTTACTAACTGAATAATAATTGTCTAATATTGTTATGTCACGTGACTTCGCGCCGAGCGTTCGTTCATCGATGTTATTTGTGCCGCTGTTTACTGTCGTTTTTTGTAGGGCAAGTATATAAGTGTAATACTTTATTAGCAAGCTTATTCTTTCTATTTTTAGACACAATAAAAACAATACTGACTTACGTTATTTTTGTATAACAAACTGAAGCCCAAAGTAACCTATTATCATTTATCAGTTTTCCCGCCCTTTTTGATATTTGTTGTTTTTTAGTATAGTATTATATCGTATTTCAGGTTTCAATCACTATAATAGTGTTATTTATTAGTGTTTCTATAAAAATAACTGAATACAACGCACAAGGTTACGACGAATATTTTGTAAAAACAAAAATAATATTTACTTTTGCCGCGCTCTAAATGTACTCGGTCACGCACGTCATTGCCACTTTCAAATGTCCATATCTTAATTTTTTCTCACAGCCATATATAAATACTTCGTTTTACTATAAAGAGTATTTATCTAGGAAATAGAAAAAGTAAAAACTCTTTTTATAACATTTACATTTCTTTAGGAACAAATATTTTCAATAACAAACAATTTGTACAGTTCTGCTTAGTTTATCCAGGCGTATAAACTAAAGTATACACTTCAATGCGATGATTCATAATACTTGTCGTAGCTTACAATGTGTATTTCTAAGAAATACAAGCGATGTTATCATAACTCAGAGCTCAAAAACATAAACATCGATAGGGCGTGTCAAGTGGCGCTTTAAGTGCCGACCGCGCGACGGGTGTCCGATTACCGGCTTACCTGTTATTGTTTACATTAAGTGCGCGCGGGGCCGGAAAGGCTAGCAGAAAAAATAGTGAACGCAGCGGATGATTTCACGGATATAGACACTTACAAAAACATTCACTCTGTGACACTTTTACCTACTGACGAGGCTGAGGTGGAAACTTTAATTTTGACCCTTCGTAGCGACTGCGCTATGGGGTGGGACAGAATCTCTAGTAACTTACTTAAAAAATATCGAGCCACATTCGTATCCCCACTCACACATGTCTGCAACCTGGCTCTAACCACAGGCACATTCCCTAAGATCTTTAAAAAATCGATTATACACCCAATCTACAAGAGTGGAAGCCGAGATCGTGTTAAGAACTACAGGCCCATAGCCGTTCTACATAATACATAATACAAGATTGATCAGCTATCTAGAAAAACAAAAAATACTGTCCCCGACGCAATATGGTTTCCGAGCGAGTGAGATCGACCTCTGATGCTGTCCATGATCTAACAAGTTACGTAGTTGAGAACCTGGATCTCGAAAAAGGTCATAGGTATCTTTGTAGATCTAGCAAAAGCATTTGACACGGTCTCGGTTCCCATCCTAATGCAAAAGATGGAAAACGTAGGCATCAGGGGGCAACAACTTGGTCTATTTAAGGACTACCTCAGTGAGCGTACCCAGAGCGTTAAGGTGGATGATTATATCAGCGACGAAAGAACAGTGACGTACGGAGCGCCCCAACATTAACGACCTGGGTAGGCTCACTCTACAAAATGGCAAAATTATAACTTTTGCTGATGATACAGTTTTGCTCTTTAGTGACAATACATAGGATAAGGTGTTCACGAGTGCGCAGTCGGGCTTCAACACTGTGACTAAGTGGCTTCGAAGTAATATACTAACACTGAATGCAGGTAAGTCTAACTACATCACCTTCTCTCTCAAAGCAAACGCTGCATCACTCGTCGATCTATACAGAATTGTTGCTCACTCCTGCCCTAACCCAAATGATAACCTGTGTAATTGTAGTAATCTAAACAAAACTGAAAAAGTAAAATATCTTGGTGTGATTGTCGACAGTTATATGAGGTTCCAAGATCATATTGACAGTCTTAACTCCAGGTTACGTAAATTGATGTATGTTTTCAAAACAATGAGGAAAGTAGCAGACGACAAATTAAAGAAAACCGTATACCTTGCACTGGCTCAGTCCTTGTTGTCCTACTGTATCACATCCTGGGGTGGAGCGCCAAAATCCAACTTGATAGACCTAGAGAGCGCAGAGAGCTATCCTGAAGGTATCCTACCATCTTCCATACCGCTACTCCACACACCAGGTATATAGAGACACTAAAGTTCTTACAGTACGGCAGCTTTTCATTTTAGCCACATTACTCAAACAACATAGCCTATTGGAATATCACCCTTCGTTAGCTGTTGGTAGAACGCGAGTGAATCCAGTAGATTCCCAACATTCCCAACGCACCAAATTTTCAAAGCGGTTTTTTTGTCATCTAGGAGGTTACCTTTACAATAAAATAAACGGCTCTCTAGGCATATTTCACTTAACAAAAAAACTTTGTAAAATGAAAGTAACGAATTGGCTCCAGCAGCTGAATTATAATGAGACTGAAAAAATATTTAATATCCCGGAGTAGTGGTTCCACGCAAACGCATGCGCACACGCACACACATACACCCACAAATAAACACTCATGCACATACACCATAAGTCACACACAAACACACAAAAGGAACACACGCAAATAAACCCACAGGCACACACACACACACACACACACACACACACACACACACACACACACACACACACACACACACACACACACACACACACACACATATGCACGCATGCACGCACATACACACACAAACAAACACACACTCGTCGACACAATCACACACGCACGTTCACACAAACACACGCACGCACGTAATAGAATATGAAAACTGAAACCCAATGTTTAAAGGTGTAATTTATTAGTTCCATACTGAATATACTTAATATTCCATTATTATTTTAAAACAAAAGTAAACGAAATATATGATTGGGCAACATTAATTGAATAACAACGATATTATGCATATCAACTATATTTAATAGTCTGTAATAAAATACATAATTCTAAAATGTAACAGACCAATATAATGTACATAATATTTAGCATAATTTGGTATCAAAATCATTTTACATGGAAATCATTTCATAACCTTCTACATAGTAATTATAATTATACTTATCTTCTAATTTATGTTTGTCCGTCGCCTATTGAATCTCAGAGAGCTCCGTACCAGTCAACGTCTCGATACAAAGTGAGTCAATCCGGTTGGAACATTCGTTTTTATAGGCGACGACAAACAAGTATGATTCAGGTCTTTTTATTTAACTACCGACAAATATTGTTTACTGTATTTAATTATCAATGGATTATTATTTTATAAATGTTTACATACCAATATGAAATACATAGCTATATATACTAATTATATCTAACACGGCCATACTGACAATGCTTCGTCCTCGAAGTATTATTACTATACTATTATTTATAACACATTTTATCAATCAAAATATATTCTCTATTACATATTGACATAACTTAAATGTTTTCATCACTAAGTCATAAATCATTATTTTTTGTTGTTTTCATCTATTTGCATAGACATGGTGGTCCCCTTCAATTCGCTGTTGAGATAGACCACCACCAAACAAATAGGTAACAGCGAATGTTTGCCAACTACATAGACATGCCAGCCACATTCACCCGCTGCCAGTGAGATAGCTGACACCAAATAGAAGGCCGACCAGCGGTTATAGAATCCAATTGCCAACTACATAGACATGTCAATCACATTCACCCGCTGCCAGTGAGATAATTGACACCAAATAGAAGGCCGACCAGCGGTTATAGAATCTAATTGCCAACTACATAGACATGTCAATCACATTCACCCGCTGCCAGTGAGATAATTGACACCAAATAGAAGGCCGTCCAGCGGTACACATACTGATGAAAACACTGTACAGTACATAATCATTAAACAGTTATAATTTATAAGTCTTAAATATGTACCATTACTTTACATCTTACAATTCCATACACAAAGTTTACGTATACCTAAATGGCATTTTCAAAAGCAATGTTTTCGTCTACCCATTCTCCTGGCCAAAATCGTAATTTTTCTTTTGTCACATTAATTCCTTACATTACCTTGACCTTTGAGAGTGTAGCGATCATTGGGAAGGACTGAGAGAATTTCGTAAGGATCTTTAAATCTGGATTTTAATTTATCATTACGCCTTTGATCCTGACTAACATAGACCAAATCACCTATATTGTAATTTTTATTATTCCGCCTAACACAATCAAATCGTTGTTTAAATTTCTCTGCGACTTTTTGTAGCCTCTGTTTGGCTAGTTCACGATCAGCTTGTACGTCAATATTGGGTTGCAAGTCCACATCATTAATAATTTCGTTTAAATGAGATTGGACTTCGCGTATGTTTGCTTCTACACCAATTAGTAATCGCAATGGAGAAAACCAGTAGATTTTTATACTGTGATGTTTATTGATTGCTGTACTTTTGGCAGTACGTTCGGCCACTCTGACGGCTCAATACACATAGTACTTAACATATTGACTATAGTTGCTACGTAACGTTCGACCTGACCATTACCTCTAGGCGTACCAGTTGCTATCATGTGAAATAGTTTCAAAATGCTTAACCTATATTGGTATATTATACCTATTATACCTTTTGGTACATACAACCTCGGCTCAGCATCAGGACTGATTTTATAATGCAATAAATTGTTTTTATTAAATATTGGTTACTATCCAAGTTACCGGCTTGCAATTGCGAAATTAGAGTGAGTTTGAAGGTCATTCGTTCGAGCAATTTTTTTTTTTACTAAAATCATAGGCCTAGAAAAAGGTGAATTACTTTCTTTAATTATATGTTTATTTAACAAACTTTGTATTATTTCTTTAACCTTCTCTCTTTCTATTGGGGTCAATTGGTATGGTCTATAGTAAACCACATCGTCTTTTTTCAATTTTATCTCTAACTCACCGGTTTGCATTACCAATTGCTTCTAAAACGGAAGGGTATTTATGAAAAATGGCTTTAATCTTATTCTGTAAACTGACGTCTAAGTGTGCTAATGCCTCTGAAAGTTCTGAAAATGTATCTATAGTACTAAACTTTTTTAAGGAATTGATTTCAAGGCTATGTTGCGGTATGTACTTTCGTACTAAACGAGAACCTAACGAATCTGTGACAATTTCAACATCGGGATGTTGAACGGCGTCCCTACCTATTAGAAGATCGTAAGGACAATCAGAGTCTCTAACTATAAAAATATCTAATTCAATACACAATTCTACAAATTTAACTGGTACTTTTATTTTTGAAAACACATGTAAGTTACCCTTACCTATCCCACAAATATGAAAACTGCATGGAGTAATGTGACAACCAAGACGCTGTGCCATAGATTCTTTTATTATACTGCAATTAGCCCCAGTATCAATAAGTGATTTAATGAAAATATTATTAATAGATACCTCTGTTAATTTAAATTCGCACTTCCTAAAAAATTAACCTCTTTTTCGGTCATAGAAGTATTATCATTATTATTAGATTTCGGTTTATATCTACAAATAGCATCTACATGTCCGGGTTTTTTGCAATATGTACAAAATCGTTTAACAAAATCGCCAGGTCTTGGTTCTCGTGATTCTGGCTTGTTTGTTTGTGTATTACTCCGGACGTCCTTTGTATGGCACTGCGCCCTGGTATGCCCCAATTTGCCACATATATAACATTTCACTTTATTAGAACGAGTATCTATTCTAGGGCGTTTATAAAGACTAGAACCAGAAGGATCCTTAGAGTCCCTGTCGCTTTGCTCTGAAGATCGCTTCTTACTTTTTGTATATGAAGTAAACAGGGCTATAAGTTCAGATGTGGTTTTAACACTGCTGTTGAAAGACGCCATTCGTACATTTACGTCAGATATGCTACCATACACTAATTCAATCAACTGTAACTCGGTAAAAGCAATTCTTGTATTACGTAACAGCCTTATTTTTTCTCTAGCATATTCACAATAGGAATCACATCACATGACTCGGAATTGTACAACACTGCCTTTTTGAAGTGTTTCTGCTAAATTTCTCTTTTCGGGATACAGGGCTGTTAACTCCTTACATCAATTTTCCCATGATCAACCCTCAGCAGGATCCCATGTCTCGAACCACAATAATGCAGACCCTTTTAGGGCCTTACCTGCCTTGGCAACTGTCGCAACGCTGCTCCATCCAAATTCTTTAGCGAGGGTCTCGATATTGCTGCACCACGACTTTGCACCTAGGTCGCTCGTAGTCGGGTCGAACATCGGCAGAGCAACGTCGTCATCTCGTCGCCAAGTGCCGGCAACAGCATCTTTAATCGCCTTAAGAAGTTTTTGTAAAGCAGGGAGATCCATTCTGAAATCACAATATTCATGTTAGAACAGTGAGCATAAGCCTATCCCACTTCTGATAATAGAATATGAAAACTGAAACCCAATGTTTAAAGGTGTAATTTATTAGTTCCATACTGAATATACTTAATATTCCATTATTATTTTAAAACAAAAGTAAAAGAAATATATGATTGGGCAACATTAATTGAATAACAACGATATTATGCATATCAACTATATTTAATAGTCTATAATAAAATACATAATTCTAAAATGTAACAGACCAATATAATGTACATAATATTTAGCATAATTTGGTATCAAAATCATTTTACATGGAAATCATTTCATAACCTTCTACATAGTAATTATAATTATACTTATCTTCTAATTTATGTTTGTCCGTCGCCTTTTGAATCTCAGAGAGCTCCGTACCAGTCAACGTCTCGATACAAAGTGAGTCAATCCGGTTGGAACATTCGTTTTTATAGGCGACGACAAACAAGTATGATTCAGGTCTTTTTATTTAACTACCGACAAATATTGTTTACTGTATTTAATTATCAATGGATTATTATTTTATAAATGTTTACATACCAATATGAAATACATAGCTATATATACTAATTATATCTAACACACGCATATTACAATTCACAACACTCGCATAGAACATAAAACCTACTAATAGCAATGCAATGTTCCAATCACTTGTTTTTAAAGAGGGGACGACCTGGTGACCTGAAATACAGGCAATATATTGTTTCATTCATTGTAATTGCTGTAATATTGCGGTGAGAAAATAAATATAAAAAAAAGCACTCAATAACACGTCTGCTTGCGATGACGACCCGAGCAATAATCCAGTTGACATAAGGGATACAAGTTTGTATGGGAATTTGTCATTATCGCGCCTAAACCACAAACGATATTGATGAAATTTGGTACAAAGATAGACTAGACCTTGGGAAAGGGCATTTTTTACCTTTTGTTGTAAAAAAGGACATGAAGGGGTTGAAATAAGGGGTGAAAATTTGTATGCGAATTTCGGGCCTAAACCATTGAACCGATTTTAATGAAATTTAGTACAGAGGGTGACTAGACCTTGAGAAAGAACATAGGTTACTTTTGTTGCAAAAAAGGCATAAAGGGCTTGAAATAAGTGATGAAATTTTGCATGGCAATTTGTTATTATCGCGCCTAAACCACAACCGATTTTGATGAAATTTAGTACAAAGATATTCTAGACCTTGGGAAAGAAATGTTACGACTATACATGATAATGTTAACGAAGCGAAAATACTGTGAGAATAAACTTTAAGACGAAAGGTAATCATCAAAATAAAAGTATCATTATATTCTTCCATTAGACGCACGAAACATTAGTGAAACCCTAAAATTTGACAACTGACAGCGACCTCTAAGTCGTAACAAAAAATTAAGAGGACAAATTCCGTTTCATATTTGATTGATCGAATGTCAACGTGCCGGGGTGATAACATAAATCTCAAAAGAATAAAAAATACATTAATTAGGGTTATTAATTATCCTTTCATATCCATTTAGGAAAAATCGGTTATTTTGATATTACAAACAAGCACTTCAATTTTATTTATATGTATAGAAAATATGCGAATGCCATATAAGAAGCGCTCTTTAAATGAGTCCAAATGCTTTGATTGAACTTTGTTTTTATACAACAAAGTTGATAAACTAGGACATATACGGGCCGCCTTATGGTAAGGTAGTCAACTGTAGCTTATAATCAATCGCAAAACAGGCGTATCACTTGCACGTGAAGAACGTGGTGTGATATCCCTCCAACACAAAGGGAGGATCTCAGACCAGGCTGGATGAACGTGCCCTGTAAGCCCGAGCGATCGCTTGTGATCTTCTACTTACCTCCCTCGGGTGTACGGAGAACCTTGTGGAGGTGGTGTCATCACAACCTATTACGTTGTGCGTCCTCGAGCCTGGCCAGACGGGTGATTCTCCATTGGGAGAGGCCCAGCTAGCCTGCGAGAGGGAGGTGGTGGCCTGATGTTTTTTATGTTGGCTGTGTCGGTGTGGTAGTGGTATTAAATATGACTGCTGTGCGGTCGTATCAGTTTGCCGTTCTTTACGAAAACGATAGTTACCACTAAAATATTTCCTGTGCAGATGGCGAGCGCCCATTAAACTTTGACGTCCTGATCGAAATTAAACAAATAGTCGTTTATGACGTAGAATAAACGACTATTTGTTTTATTACATACTTAAGGGCTGTACTGATGGTTTAGCGGTTTAGGTGGTCGCTACTGCTGCCACGTCGATAGTTGTGGATTTGATTCTCACGCGGGACAAAAAATTGTGTGTACCGCAAATAGTTTTTCAAATGTTTGTAAAATTAACTGTACCAAATTCTAAAGACAAAATATGCTACCATATGTCACAAAAAAACCGATGAACAGATATGTGCAAATCATCGTGGCGCCCACGCGCCTTTTGATAAACCAAAATAAACATGGCGACTCCAGCCCAGAACTCTTTTCAACTAACCTTCAATTACTGCTCATAATTAAGCCCATATTAAAAAACTCTGTATAGATTTCTGAAATTTCGCGTGTTAAGGAAATCATTTCATTCGATTTCATAACGAAATATTAGGGAACAGTTGCCGGCGTGTTTCCGGTATGTTACCATTGGCTGTTACAATTGACAAACGTCATTTTTAAGAAAATGGTCGGCGGTTTGGCTTGCTTACGTACACGTGGTAAGTAAATCCTATTTTTTATGGTAATCCGTGACTGTCGCGTATGTTTTTATGCCAAAAGTTGCTAGTTAATAGGTACTACTTAAGTGGAATTAATTAGTTTGCATTTTTTAAAGCTAAAATTCTGCGTTATCTTGGCTTGAAATAATATGCACTTTGTAAAGTTGGTTGGAGTGACGCTAGTATTAAAAATATCAATGTTTTTTGTTTGTGGCTTTATATTATGTTGGTTTGTGCTGTTTTTTTGTTTTTATTTTTTAGCCATATGTATGTATATATCTCGCTCTATCAAACTCTTGGCTGGTGTACAAATCGCACAAGGAGTCCCTACCAGACAAATTCTTTAACTGCGTGATTTCAAGTTGGACGGCGGCGAAAGTTTGATCGAAGGATATACAGATATAGATATAGACACAGATGGATACCCTGAAGAAGATGAAAACCAAGAGCAAACAAGAGGCTGAGGACATCCCACATTAGTTCAAATGCCGTCTGAAACTGCTTAGGAAAAAAACCTTGTAATTGAAGAAAGTTAAGGGGAGTCATTTTATTTAAATAAACATATAAATCCTAAAAACAATGTATAATTTTACATCACTTAATAATTCCTTTTTCTCTAGTAATTGTGGCCCAGTAACCTTTGCAAAGATCAAAAGATAGACAAATAATCGAAATTAAAATTGCATGCTAATATAATCATAACTATACCCTGAAAGTTTCACTTCAAATCGGTAGCTTTATCACATACAATTTTCAACTCAATATCTTGGGCGGATAAGACTGTAACAATTATGTCCTATGAGAAGCACAGTCAGGTCATAGTTAAAGAAGAGCCAAAAAATGTCTGGGCGCCACGAGGAAATCCTCGTATATCCACTACTACTACTGGTATATTCAGTACCTATATATAGTATATTGATGGAGTCGACATCAGTTATCACACTGTACTTTCTACTAATCATGAGCCGCGCTATCGCAACTCTATGTCTTTTGGCCGCGCCAGCCTTTGGTAAGTCTATTTATCTATTATGTATGTATGTAACCGTTATTTTCCTTTATATTTCTTTAATTAGTACAATCTTGGTAGTCAACATTAATTAAATTTTGTCACATTAAAATTTTTAATTACATTTCTGTAATAAGTTTACTGGCATACAGCTGTACCCAGACTTGTTTGCCATGTAAGGGTTGCTTCTGTTACTGCGGTCTTAGGTAATTCTCGACAAAAATCTTCCATTTCTATTTTTATAAGATCGATTTACAGACAAGTGCTTGTATGTCGTTGACGATGCTAAGTACAAAGGTATCGCTTTGTATACGATTGAATCCGAATATTATGTGAATCTAATTACGCTCGTTCTGGTAATGAGCGTAATAAGATTTACTCTTAGAAATTGTTTCATCTTTAAATAGCTAAACATGAAACGGTATCATCAGTTTCATTGCAGTTGGTCATCCTGGTTGTAACTTGCCCGGTTGCGATGCAAGCCTTCTTTATTCCTGTACATATCCTCCCTCAACTCATTTATCAGTAACGGCAGATTACTAATTAATTAGGTAAAATAGTTTGTGAAAACAGCATAAAAATGGGGAATCCTCAATACAAAATGAGAGAAGAATTTATATTTTAAAATTGGGCGTGAGTAAAAGTGTGGGCGTCGTGGGAATATCTCGATATCTCCTTCGCATACTTGCAACTAAATATCGGTTTCAAGAGGTTGGCACGGTTAAAATCCATTGGCAGTCGTTACCATTTCTTACCAGGTGGGTCACTGGCTCGTCCACCATTAGAGGCAATTAAGAAAAAATATGTATACGCTATTTCTTGCTATTAATTAGGTCTCACGGCATAAAACTGCACATTTCATTGATGTGTATCTATCTATTTTGTAGAAACGAAAACACAGAAGCCACGAAAGTAAGATTGATAGCTATCTATAAACTATACCGCTCTAGGCGAATTGACTGAAGTTTTCAGACAATTTGCCTATAGCGGTATGGTTTTCATTTAGCCAAAAAGACTATCAGCATAACAACTAACTTCAGACGATTTCGGACTGTGACAATGAGCCGTGTTAATACCACGGTAATGTAATCTATACCGTGTTAATACTTTTTACTGTCTGTTTACTTTTTACACTTGATGTAATAAACACACAGACTGGGTAAATTGTTTGTTGAGTTTCAAGAGAATTTTAAATGGATCGTTTAAACACGCACATATTTTACGTATGTATAGCCTGATTTGTCACACATATGTCCGAACTTTAGGTGTTTGCCATGTCTTATTATTATTTAAAACATATATTTTAAATAAGAACTACATATATCGACGTTTCGCGTGATCAGAAGGCTGGTCTTTTCTTGGCCCAAAGAATCAGCATTGCCATTCAACATGGCAATGCTGCCAGTCTTCTAGGCACGTTACCAGTTGACAGCGATGCTGAAGAGTTCTACGATGCCTAAACCATTTTTGTAAATATTTAGTATTATAATTATTTGTGTTTTTGTAGCTATGTTAACACGTTTGTAAATATAAATACTTTTATATCTAATAAAAATATATAAATTAGTTGCTTAATTTAGTTGTAGTTCAGTCATCAATTATGTTTTTATTCATCAATCTTTTTACATAAGTTGAATACTAAATAGACTTTTTTTTAGTTAGTAACTTGTATTTTATAAACTATAAAACTTAATTACATACAGTTGTATTTGTTTTAAAGCTAAATAATTAGGCTACATAATTATGTGAAGTTAATTATATATCAAAACCCAATAATGATCAGACCATATACACATGTATAAATTTCCTCTTTTTCTAATTCCAGGACTAATGTCAAAAGGTTTAACAGGTAAGTTATCTTTATGTAAATTATAATTTTGAATTAGAGTAATATTTTTATTTGTGAATCATTTAAGAGTTTTAAGAAACCTGTCATTAAAATGGTTCAATAGACCAACGAAGTTATTAGCAAAAGATATAAAAATATTTTAGCAGTATCCCTCTTAAATACCTGCGTAAATTGTTGTACAGATTATTATATCGCTAAAATGATGGTATGTATACCTAATTTTCATCGTATGTTTTAAATGGTTAATGGGACAGGCACCAAATTTAACAAAAGAAAAAAGACCTGTAATAAAAGACATAAGAAACTGTTTTATCGAGTCTGTACTTTCTTCTTCCAGTGCGCTACGGTTTGGATCCTAGCTCGTATGGATCGACGGAGTTCGTGGACATGCCTCAGACGCGGGACGCAGCCATCAGCCAGGGTTGGGTGAACACGACGAGACCGGAGAGCCCGGCGGGATATGAGTCGCTCGACATGTGGTGTTCTAAGGACAACTACACTTTCTGCTTACTCTACGACGACACTAGTAATGTCGCTGGAGCGCAAATCGCCGTGAGTAGCATTATTTATGTGTAACTAATTCGATTTTCGATACATGAAAATTATACTTTATTGTTCATCTCTATTAGTCTACCGAGGTACCAACCGCAACGCAACCGGCTGAAGAGTAACCTGTCATACCCGAAAAGACAGTTAAGGTGTATAATACTCGTGTTTTGGAAGTTATGTCCATAGTACCACATGTTGGCCTGCCTATACCATTTTTGGCAATCTTTGCAAGCCTATACCATCAAACGGACACATTTATATTATTATCTTGCTATCGAAAATTGCCTTACAACTTTCCACTTTGACCGATACTATGCACTTTTAGTATTTCTATCGCAAATTAAACTCTTCCCTTTTTCTTAATTTCAAAATAAAAACTTTTGTTATTTTTGCTTATAAAACCTTTTTCGTTTCTCTATACTGCTTGTGCTTATAAGTAGAAGACACAAATGGAAATAGATTCTGTGGCTGTAATTAGATATATTAAAGTCTCTACAATATTGACACCTGCGCTAAACTGTTCATGGTTCATACTGCCGCATTATAATAATTATGTAGTTGGATACAAAGAAGCGCCTGAAAATATTGCGTAGGCAATCAGTTGCTAAATACGATTAACATCTATGCATGTAGCTTATGGTTAGGCACGCTCTCGATAACGGGTCCTTTGTGTGTGCGTAACACTCTATTGTACTTATATTTAAATATTAGTCTGAATGTCGTTTCGATTTAAAATGCCAGCTGTATTACAAAAATCTTATAATAACTGGTGCTTAGTAACAGTTATACATCACAACAGAATGATTGTTTACAGTACCTAACATTCTTCCTGTTCACTTTTCCCTTCACGTAGAAGGTCGAGCCGATGTTTGCTTCAGTCATTTTCCGAATAGGACGGATTAGCATCCTGGCATCCCTATGTATATTCCTGTGTTGTCGAAGTATGAGATGTATAAGATGTCGAAGAGTAGAAGAATTGTCGTGATAAATACAATGGAATGAGAATGAAACTTCTTAATTTAAAATGTAATAATTAAGCGGCAGTCATGCTCCATTGCGGTAAGGTTTTTATTAATGATGATTCATGCTACATGTCACCTGAATTCTTATCGCTCATGGCTCTAATTCTAAAAAGTACTAGTTCGTAAACTTCACACTTTCACATTATGGACAACTCGCAGATATGCAGCTAACAATCGGCAATGAACAATTTTATACATAATTTTGAAAATTTTGAATTCCTGCTTTAGGGTTAAACTCGAGGCCTCTGCAATGCAGTTTATCGATCTACCATGTTTAATATGTTTATGCATTCACAGCTCAACACTAGCCAGTTTACTGGTAAAGTTTTTGACTGGGGCGTGAGTGGTTTCACTCAATGGAATATCACTGTGAACGGGACAACTTACATCTATTACGCTACTCTGCAGCTCTATATATCCGCTGGTAAGCGATTTACGGCTACATTTTATATTTGCGTATCTTGTTAAGATTTAGGACACGACAGATGTTGTCCTATCCAAATGTTGGCGCAGCGCCACCTACCGGGCTGAATTTTCTACTAAGCACCCACAATAATATATAACTTAATTTATAACTTTTAAAGCTTCACTTAAGGAAATAGATTGTTGGCTATCCCCTATCTTCAGAACCCGAGTAAATAGGGTTTCGGGGGGAGAACTACGGGTTTCCCCTTTTGGACCAGGGTACTGCGGCGTCAGGAAGCCCACTGCGCCTCGAAAGGTGTGTTCTATCGACTGCTGATTGGAGTGCGCGGTGCCTGACATTGGTATTGGACTCGCAGGGGCTATGTGGTTATCCGCTGAAGATGACATGTTCGTTGCTCGCGTGCACGTAGCGTTCGAGCGTCGGACTCATGCGCGGCTAGTGTAAATCAGTCGGTCGCGCGAGACACGGAGTTGTCTCTAGCGAAGTGGCAGCGTGGTTGCTGCCACAACGCATCTCGGGCGCTTGCATGCTCAGCAAGTAAGAGTCATAGCTAGAGTGACTCCGTCCACACCCGGTTTCTATAAACCGGGTGTGGACGGAGTCACTCCTAATGCCTATTTAGGTAGGCGTATGGATGTATGTCGAGAAGTGAGCGTGCCTTATACAGTTCCTCGCTGAAGCCGCCTCCCATATCTCCTGTATGGTAATACTGGAGATATGGGAGGCGGCTTCAGCGAGGTTTTCGTTAGCAACTGCCAGAGTTGCAAGAGGTGAGCGGCTTTATTGTTCCGGTATCTATCTGGAGAATAGGTAGTGTCACTTGGGCACGAGGTAGCTCGCTTACGAGAACCGGATCTCTGAAGTTAGGATGGAGAAATCGAGATTTGGGGACAAGACCTGTCTATAACTGGTTCCGGAAGATGCTCTCGGGCACTGGAAGGTACAGCGGCTCCCACTATTATAACCTGACGGTTGGTGTGGGGCCGTGGAGGCATGGCTGCGGGATGCGTACAAACAGCGAAAGTACGCCCTGCAGTCCGCCATCTGCGAGGCCAAAGCCCAAAGATGGGAAGAGTTCCTGGGAACTCGAAGCAGATCCGGGGGCCGTCCGTACAAGGCGGTCAGGGGCAAGTTGCACCCCTGGACCCCACCGGTCACCGAGAGTCTCCAGCCCCGGCAATTAGAGGAGGTGGTCTCCGCTCTCTTTCCTTCGAGAGCGGAGCACACGCCTCCCGAAATGGCGCCGCCCGAAATTGAGGAGAGCGGTGCTGAGGCCGGGGCGCCAGAAGTAACAATAGCGGAGCTCGGCGCGGTAATGATGCGGCTCCGGGGCAAAATCACCGCCCCGGGGCCGGATGGGATTCCTGGCCGCGCCTGGGTTTTGGCCTACGACACCCTAGGGGTCCGGCTCCTCAGGGTGTTTAGCGCCTGTTTGGAGTCGGGACGGTTCCCTTCCATGTGGAAGACGGGTAAGCTGGTCCTCCTGAGAAAGGAGGGCCGCCCAACGGACTCCCCCTCCGCGTACCGCCCCATAGTGCTGTTGGATGAGGTGGGCAAGCTCTTTGAGCGTGTAGTGGTTGCCCGCCTCTGCAGGCACCTGGTGCGGGTGGGCCCCGACTTGTCCGAACTCCAGTTTGGATTCCGGGAGGGCCAATCGATGATTGACGCGATTAGTCGCGTCAAGGCCTTCTCGGAAGAGCCTCGCGCGGGGTGCTGTTGCGGTGTCCTTGGACATCGCCAACGCGTTCTACACCCTGCCATGGGCGACTATTAGGGAGGCGCTCCGATATCATGGGGTGCCTCCCTCTACCTGCACCGAATAGTCGGGGACTACCTGCACCAGAGGAGTGTATTTTGTGTGGGGTGGAACGGAGAGACGTTCCAGAGGGAGGTGTCGTGCGGTGTTCCGCAAGGTTCAGTTCTCGGACCGATCCTGTGGAACATCGGCTATGACTGGGTGCTGCGGGGCGCCCTGCCCACGGGCGTCGGCGTAACTTGTTACACCGACGACACGCTGGTTACGGCTCGGGGAGAGGATTACGGGGCAGCTGCCCGTCTTGCCACGGCTGGAGTGGCCCTGGTTGTCGGCAGGATTAGGATGTTGGGACTGGAGGTGGCACTGGAAAAGTCCGAGGCCCTGTTATTTCACGGGCCTCGGCGAGCGCCGCCACCAGATGCCCACATCATCGTTGGAGGGGTCCGCATCGGGGTGGAGCCGAGTATGACATACTTGGGGCTCCACCTCGACGGTCGCTGCAGCTTTCGCGTCCATTTTAGTCGCCTGGCCCCCCGGCTGATGTCGACAGCGGGAGCGCTTAGCTCTCTGCTGCCGAATATCGGGGGGCCGAGTGTCGTCTGCCGCCGCCTCTATTTGGGGGTAGTGCGGTCGATGGCCCTATACGGGGCGCCTATTTGGGCCGACGTCCTCGGTCGCCAAAACGTCGCCCTCTTGAGGACACCTCAGAGGGCGATGGCGATCAGGGTGTCACGGGCGTACCGCACCGTCTCCTTTGAGGCGCCGTAAGTTTTGGCGGCATCGCCGCCCTGGGATTTGGAGGCGGAGGTCCAAGCGTCGGTGTATTACTGGCGCGCGGACCTTTAGCTCCATGACGAGGAACCCTCGCATGGAGCGGTTGAGACGCGAAGGTCCCAGGCTCGACTGGTCCTTGAGGCGAAGTGGGAGGAAAGGCTGGCCCAATCCCGCTACGGGGTGAGGACCGTTGATGCTATCCGTCCGGTGCTAAGGCAGTGGACGGACAGACGGCGCGGACCGCTCACCTACCGGATTACTCAGATGCTCTCCGGACACGGCTGTTTCGGAGAGTACTTCTGCAAGATAGCCAGTAGGGAGTCGACAAACAGGTGTCACCATTGTGAGGAGTGTGACCGGGACACGGCGCAGCACACGCTGGAGGAGTGCCCTGCGTGGACCGCGGAGCGCTGTGCCCTGGTCGCCGTAACTGGCCCCGAGCTCTCGTTGGCGACCGTCGTATCCAAGATGGTTGGCGACGACAGGTGCTGGGGCGCAATGAGAAGGAGGCGGCGGAACTAGGGCGTGAGGAAGATCCTTAGGCCCCGGATGCCCGCCGCCGCAGGAAGGGGCCGCGGGAGACGCGCTTATGTCGCTCTCCTGTCCTCCACTAAGGGGTTCCGGGTGGCAGGGCCTCAGGGGACCCTGCAAACCGTAAATTAAGAGCCCCGAGAGGGCGCGCGTTCTAACGTCGTAAGGGGAGAGTGGTGAGTCTCTCCGCTGGGGACGAGAGTTGGTCGGGTCCGATTGACCCGGTCCGCACCCACACGGAAGGGCCTGCTATGGATGAATCTTTTAAGAGCTCCCGACTGGTCCTCCCCATAAGGGAGAGAGGGAACACCTCAGGTTTTTTAGTGGGTACACCCGTACTTCATGCTGGGCCCTAGCCGGCGGACAGCTCATAAAGCATAAAAAAAAAAAAGGTTTTAATATACTGGACTAGTCGTAGAGAGAGGGGGATGTTGGCTCAAACGAACATAAGTGGCGCTAGCGCAATAGACAAGGCATTAAACACAAGTTTAATGACTTATACATTGAGCTAGCTATATAGCTTATTAAAGTTTGTGGATTATATTCAGTTCAATTTTATTGGGAGATGCGTATGTATGTGTCATCAACACGAAGTGACAAGATTGTAATGTGCCCAGTATGAAATAAATATAGGTATAATATTATTTTACGTTTACGCGAATGTTATAAATTGAAATTAAACAAATTTATACGGATATAATCGAGTTGTAAATTTAAAAAAATTTTAAGGAAACACAATTAATTTCAATAAATATAGGTATATTGAAATTCCTTAAACAGTGGATGCCTTTTGTTTTAAAGGTTTAAAGCGCAGTGACAACTTCATAAATTTAACGGTCATACGTACCTTTCCAACTGTGTATCAACAACAAATTAAAATTCCTGAGCATTGGATGGCCCGAATATCTCGTTAATGACTTGAGAACTTGACCTATAGAAGCATAATAATTATGACGTTTCTCGTAGACTTAGTGGCGATTCGCCCGAATTTAACTAGCCATAATCGAGCGAATCGATACTTTAAAAAAATATTATTTTTCTGTAGGCGACTCAGAAAAGTACAGTCAAGTACAGAAGTGACACGGGTAGTATATTTTGATATACTCACACTCGCAACAATATAACTTCTTCTTGCAACATGTTTCCCAATAAGCATTATAAAACTTTCTCAACATACTACCCAAAAGAAAATAGTGGGTTGGGTTAAAAAAAAAAAAAAAAAAAAAAAAAAGATAAGGTTAGGGAGCGACCGCATGCAAAAGTGATTCGCGCGGCCCAGTCGATAGTGGTTTTGTCGAGGAACGCACACTGTGGTAGGTTTAATCGGTATTCCGGGAGGTACATTATTCTTATTCCATCTTTCTTTTACCCCGGTGAGTCCGACGTAACCCCGTGACGATAGCTGCTGAAAAGCAACCGAAACGTCGGGGAAAGTGTAAACCAAAAATAAATAGATTTATTAGTTTAAATAATTTTATTAGCTTATAAATTAGTAAAACAAAATCAATAGTAGTAGTAGTGTAATATTTTCAAAACCTTTTCTTTAAATGTCTTGATATTCGTATTTTCTCTTAAGGAGACAACCCCAGCTGCAATTTAACATCTCAATTATAAAAAAAATGTGTTGTCATTGTAATATAATATGTGTGTATATTTTATTCCAATAACCCTCAATGTCCCTTTACAGCCATTGCGTTGGGTGGTGAAATTAGTATAAGGTTTAGTTTGACTTAAATAAAGGCATGTAGGTACCTAACCTAGTAATTAGTTAAGCTAGGTTAAACACACGTTGCCTGCTCCAGGACTAATTCCTGTGTTGTAGACACAAAGCACGTCCACGCAGTAAAACGATTTGTGGATTACACACAATAAGCGTTAAAGGTCCACTCAAAGTAAACTTGTACACACGCGTGCACACACCGCACGCACACGCACCCTACACGCACACTACATGCACACACACACACACACACACACACACACACACACACACACACACACACACACACACACATGCACACACACACACACACAGACACACACACACACACACACACACACACAGAGAGACACACACGCACGCACTATTTTTTTTGTATTATCTTTTTTTTGTTATCTTTATTTTTTTACATTTTATTTCTTTTTGTTACTTTATTGTTTTATATATAGCTACGGATTGAAAGAGACTAGATCCCACGACACAGGGTATCCTAGTGTGGGGTCTAGGGAATATATAAATTGTTTGTGCCCTTTTAGAGACAATAAATTATTATTATTATTCATCGATCAAATATTATTATTATTAATTCCGTCCCGTGCAGGGATCGAACCAAAAACATTTGCCACCCTGTCAGTGACAAGACGATCGCCTAAATCACAGCGTCATCCAAACAACTATTCAAGGTTAATAAGACCTGGTAAAATAGTTTTATATAATATTGTTTCAATTAATATGATGAACATGGATGTTTGTCTTGGTCTGGGTATTTCTATGTATAATATGTATGAATTTACAAAAAAAAAAAAAAAAGTATATATGTATGTTTATCCATTGTCTAGTATCCATAGTACAAGCTCTGCTTAGTTTGGGCTAGATAGTGTTGTGTGTATGTGGTAGAATATTATTATTATTATTATTATTATTGTTGCTTGGGTGATAAGGAGCATATACTCATCGAGAAATTAATAATAATAATAACAATAATGTAAAGATCGGGCGCAGGACCAACGGCTTTACGTGCTTTCCGAGGCACGGGGGTGTATAACACCGCCAACTTCCTAACTCCGGCCTGCTATGAGATTTCTTAACAGAAAAACCCAATAACTTTTTGTTGGCCCAACCCGGGATTCGAACCCGAGACCTCATGCACAGCAGTCGCATTCACTACCGCTGCGCCACGGAGGCAGTGAATGCGATTATACGGCGTGTGATGGGCTTTTTTTTCGGAACACTTTGTATTCTGTATTAGTGTCCGACCAAAACTACATAGTTTTACGGCCGAAACCGACACTTCCATATAAGGTCATGTTTTCGTGGGAAAACAAATAGTCAGACATAATCAGTTTTATTTTTTAATTAAATATTGATTATTCAGTTTTTGACATCTAAACTGATCTAATAATTTTTACTAAATTATTTGTGCTTTTTGAAATAAAGATATTTTATATAAATGTAAAGAATATTATTTTAAAAATCTACTATAATACTTAATGCATAATCAAGTGCTTTTTAATATTATTTACGAATAACACAAAATAAAAGGTATAAATCTAAAAAAAGCAAATATCCTTTCTACCTAATATGTTTAGATACAAAAACAAACAATACCCTTTCATCTTAATAACAAAATAATATCTACTAAACTTAGGTCATTTTGTATATGAACTCACTCTTGTTTATGAACTACAATAAAATTAAAATTAAAACGTACAATCACTGAACATGTTTAATGCAAATAAGATTCAAGGTATGAAAATAAAAGGAGGTTTCCCTCGCCAAAAAAAAACTGTGAGAATGTTTAATTGAGATTAACCATTACTAATTTTAATGAACCGATAATTTTTGGTATTTATAGTTAAACAACCTAATATTATAAGTAGGAAACAATAATTCATCAACATTTTCGCCTCGCAAATTACTTCTTCTGTCTTAATAAAATTGAAAGCAGCACTAAATGATTGTTCACTGGAAACACTCGCCGGTGGGCCGACAAGAAATGATGATGAATGATTCCTTGTTACTTCGGCTCTGATAAGTAATAGGTATAGTATATAGGTATCAGTTAGTATTAACAACAAAGTTATACTGACCGAACACATTTAAATAGATGCCTTTATTGTTACTTTATTGTTACCTTTATTGTTAGTACGTAACGTACGAAAACCTACGCGTTAAAGAGGTCGAATTTTGTTATTCATTAGCTGTAATGAACTAAATCACAATAAGGAACTGATACTTCCCGGTTTCGAAATAATCGTAATTTCACGAGAAACAAAAACTAACGCAATGTTCGGGGCGCAAAAACAAACAAGTTATGACACTAAGTACTATGAAGCGGCAAAATGACACTTCGTCACGTCGCTTGCAGCTTAGTGTACCGAACATTTCCGATCGCAGTGCGAAATCTTCCGAGCTGAGTTCCGTTTTCTGCCATAGTTTCGGTCGAAACCGAAACTCAGCCGAAACTCATTTATTTGCCGATACTAGGCCGAAACCGAAAGTTCGGTCGGACACTACTCTGTATACTAAACTTAAGTCAAGATAAGAGGAGGGGAGCGCAATAGCTGCTATAAACCTGTCTCAAAGCATTTTGGTTGCTTGGTTGCTTAGCATGCTGAGTTATATAGAGTGACATGAGCCTCCCCAGGCATTTTAGGGGGCAGGGTAGACGAAAGAAGGACGAAAGACGCTTAGACGTCTCCCGTGGAATCAGGCCCGTAGGCCTGTAGACAAGTAGGTGTTGTAACGGGGTTCTGCGGATCATTTTATCCTGCGCATAATACCCTCGTGCTGGTACGGAGAGTTGGTTTCATGTCACCTTACGGCTTGCCAAATTACTAACTTTAATTAATTCGGATCGCGCGTGTATATGTATTGGACGGTGTCTATTGAGGCGACCACGCTCTTGGTGCGCTGCCTGCAATTCGATCATCTTGCATAGGATGCGTGTGCATATATATACATATATACCATGCTATATACTATTTTGTTTTATTCTCTAAATATTAATTTAGAGAATAAAACAAAATAATTCAGAGAAAATCCTAAAATATATTGATATAAAAGTCGTAGTTTACAATAAGCAATGTTGGTTACAATTTATAAATAAATCATCACTACACAAACACGAAAAGTCCTCCACCGCGTCTGTCTGTCTGTTCGCGAGAAACTCAAAAACAACTGAACGGATTTTCATGCGATTTTTACTAATAGATAGAGTGATGAGGAAGGTTTAGGTGTATAATTTGTTAAGGTTTTGTACTACACGGGTAGTACAAAACCTTAACAAACCTTCGCACGGGCGAAGCTGGGGCGGATCGCTAGTTGATATAATAATCCAATTTTGAAATTTCGTCGTGGAAATCGGTGGGTCTTAAGTCATTCTACAATTTAAAATGTATTAAAATTAATTAAAAGCGCGCCTTGTCGATTTTGTGATTAGTTATACACAATCACAGAATTCGATTTAAAACACCCATACCTACCTACTATGCTCAAAAACACGTTATGTCTAGCACCATGTTGTTACTCGCAACTCCCTAATAAAAAAGCTAGACAGAGATAAAAATCGTGATGCTTTCCTCCTTATTCCCATGTCTATTTGTGTAGGTAAACTCATTGCTTTTCCTCATGCTTTGGCATGTCATAGCTTATCTAGGTATATAATATTCAAACTATGTTTCAGTCACTGACAATGACACCATAGATAAGAAACTATAATGACACTTCCTTCGAACTAAAATGTTTACTAGAATTCCTTGCAAAATTCACAGCTAATTGTGTATTTATGAATTTTTCAACAATGTTTTTTAATGTATTGTTTATAGGTGCAATGCTATCAATCTTTTTACAGACTCTTGTGATATCAACTCCATTGAAACATTATATGAAATAGGCGCGTATTTAATATGTTAAACAGACTTGTTACAGCACTTTAAAAATTGTTAGTTCAAAAACAGACATGGTAAACCATTTCTGACATGCTCGCAGAGGACCTGGCCTTATCTGCTGCAGTTCGCTGGCTCAACGAAACGACTCGGTGATAATCCAAAAAGAAATAATTATGACAGGATTCTATTGTAAATTGTTCATCGTGTCAACTAATGTATCTGAATTAGAAGACAGGAACTTCACCAAACAGGGTTGCTATGCAGGAATGGGTAAGAATCTACAATTTGGTTTTCGTTTGGAATGTGATTCTACAAGTATTAAGGAGGGAATTAGTTATAGATGTTGACTACAACGATAAAAATCGACTGAAGAAAAGACTAATGATCTGAATCATAACGCCATTGTATTCCCTAAAAACCCAATTACAAATTGCAGAAAATACAAACTGCGCTGCTCCCCAATAACTTGGGATTCGTTCTTCTCCTATAGAATTAAGATACTGTAATCCAATGACGTCTAGCTTTTACATTAATAAAGATAAAATCTTTTCATTTTCAGGTACATGTCTACAACATGTCTCCAAGCTTTGAATGCTCGGCAGAAACCGTACTGCCTTTTGCACTAATGACATCCGGCGATCAGATTATAAGCGTGACATTCTTATTGCCCGGTCTGTACCCTGTCCAGGATTCAGAAAGAGATTGGTTTGAACGTCCTGCTAGAACTGCTCTTGAGGTCTGTGTACACTAATATATTAATAATGTTTTTAAAGCAGTTGTAACTTGTATTAACAATATATATTATGTGACAGGTTATCGTGCCAGATGGTTCCGAATGCTTCTACGATTATAGTGACACTCCCGGCTGGCTCTCCTCGCACATCTACTTCATTGACAAAGCTTACGAAATAACATGTTAGGTAACAACGACTAGCATAAAAACACAAAAATTAATAGTTATTCGAATGCAGGACCGTACAGTTTTCAAATAATTCGATATTTTTCAGTTACAATTGCACGTACTATCGACCACGTTACCGATACGTTTCTGATTATATGATCACATCGGTACACTGAATCATTAGCTCTGCTATCGCACTTAAAAAAATATTAATTTTACAAGAGAAGATTTTCAATAGATAGCTAACTTCATCAATGGATTTGTATTTTTGATTGATTTATATTCCGTATTGCCAAACATTTAAAGAAAACAATATCAATCATTCAGTATAAGTCTACATATAAATATATTTATTTGCGAATATTTTAAATTATAATACAGTTACTCTGTTTTACTGACTATCATGATTCTTCTGCATATATTTGTTCTTAACCTTTTAGTGTACACAAATTTAGGCATATAGACTAAAACAGTATTGATAACCTTTTCCCTTATCTACCTGATATTTAAACATTGTAACTGCAGCAAGTTCTGTTTTGAGGGTAATATTAAAAATAAATTGCAATTTTAATATGTAAGGGATTAAGGGATTTGGTTTCTACCAAAGCTAACAAATCCAATTTATACTGAATTCAGAAACGTAGAATTTGCAATGAAATTCGAGGAATAAATTTAACAGCTCAAATCGATTCCTATCCGTGTTGAAACAATCGAAGCCTGATCTAAAAAATCATCAAGTCATTCAAACTGCCTATGTAATGTAAAATGTGCTGTTTTTGTATTTTAGTTTATTAAATTTTTATTTGCATTTTTATTAGTCTGAGTTTTATATTTAAAGTGTTATTTATCTTGCAAAGTGTTATTAAGTGATGTAAAATCACTTAAATATTCAAGTAAATAGAAATCATGAGATGCTTTTTTTAACCTAGGGGGAGAAGAATGATATTGATTACAGAAATTAGTATCTATATCAACAAACCTGACAGAGAAGAAACAACTCCAAGGCACAACCAAGACGCAGGCCTCCGGCACTCTCACTCACGGAATGAAACTATAGTACGTGTACCACTACTTCTCGATATTCTGTTAGAGGGTACTGTTGCCCTGATGTTTCATGCTAAAACTAGCACGTTTCTAAAAAACAAAGCACAAGAAAATCCTAAAATTATAATATCTGCTCTGTATATAAACTGTCCCTCTGCTGGGCACATGCCTCTGTGTGAGGGTTGGGCCAGAGTCCACCACGGCCCAGTACAGGTTAACAGACTTCATATATCTACGAAAACATTATGGAGAACTCTCAGACATGCAGGTTTCGTCACGATGTTTTCCTTTACCTTTAAAGCAAGCTATAATTAACTAATTAATACGCACAGCTTAGCTTCGAAAAGTCGCAGGTGCGTGCCGTAATCGAACCTGAGACCTAGCCCAAGACCGGTCTGTGTGGCGAGCTTTGAAGGAGGCCTTTGTCCAGCAGTGCATGTCTCTCGGTCAGCCGAGATAATTATGATGATAGGCGTATTTAAAAAGCGACCGAAATCGCGGTCACCAACTTGTAAAGTATAGAAGTAAACAATCTTAACAAGTTGTTGTTACAACACATCTCAACTCTGATTCAAACAATCAGCAATGCAAACGAGCACTATCATTTGACTCTCGGCGTAATACTTAATAGCTCACAAACACAGCTCCCTATTACGCAGTGTTGATATGCTCTTTGCAATTTTATAAAGATGTATGTACATACCTATAAAGCAAATAAAAAAGAAGGTCACAGTTGTTGGGAAGTTCACAAACATCCAGAAAACCGGACACAAAGAACACCCAGACTCGGAACAACTATATGTGGATCACATTTTTCAATGTCAAGTCAATGTAGGCTTTCTTAATAGGTCAAGTTAGCTTGTTTTTTGTGACACACCTCTTCATAGGTGTAGAGTTTTATCAGGGGCGTGCACAAAGATTTCTGGTAGGGTATGCACGCCCTGCCCGAAACCTCTGCGAGGGCACTACATTTCATTTATAAATGTTTTTTTGTGTGTATATATATGTGTACAATAAATAAATAAAATATCTTACCAAATTCAATTCAGTGACTTTTCGACATGGCACCATTGATGATTGTGTGTGTGGCCACCATGAATATCCAAATAAGTGACTGATGGTGAGAATAAGCCACCTAAATGATATCCATTGTGGCCTTGTAGGTATTACAAGGCCGTGAGATGTTAAGAGTGTTTTTTGCGCAAAAATAAATGAACGAAATTATGTAGGTATTATAATAATTTTTATAAATAAAATCAACGCGCCTGTCTTTTTTTAAATAATTCTGTAAAACGTCGTCGTAAAAATTACAAGATCGTTTTAAAATCATTAAAAGTTCTTTTTCAATTGAAATCATAGACAAATCAGTGAGTCTGCTTTGGTATTTGTATTGGCCCTGTGTATTTCGTAGATATGTATGGATTCTTTTTAAGGAAGAAAATGATCGTTCTGCCGATTCGCTACTAACTGAAATCGTAACTATTAATTTTGTTTATTTGTAAACTTCGGGAAATATGGCTGTTAAATTGTTTGTATGTAAATATTGAATATGATCAAATATTCCTTACGTTTTTAATTCGTCTGATTTATTAACGCATCGGAGCTCATTCCTAAGGCAATCCGCGTTAAAGGAATGTTCATGCGAATTAATGAGTTCGACGATCGATTGCTCTGAAAAATTATTACAATACAAAGTATAATATTCATATGAAAGTAGATTGAAAAACTTAAGGTCTTTTAAGTTTTTATAACGACTACGACACTCGTTCAAGACATTGTCAATAATCTCGCGCCTGTAATATTTTTGAACATTGTCAACACCTCGTTTTCTTTTCGGTCGATCGCAATTTGGTTAACAAACAAAATAGTTTATTTGTGTGTACACAGCCCGCTAGCCAGCTATAAATATCATAATACTTTTTATTAAAAGAACGTGTCGTATTACCTTTCTGTTGTTTTAGATCTAAATTGCGAACACAGCGTCCAAGATAAATTATTTTATTTGTGTCATCAAAAGATAACGTCTAGAAAACACCAGTTTTTAATTTATTTAAACACACGTCACCAACACAGATCTCACAGGTATAATTTTCCATAATTTACAGTAATTCCGGTAATTTCACTAATTATTTAGATAACTATTACAAAGCGCTTAAAATCCCCTCGACAGCTCTGTGAAATAATTAATAATGGCGTACGATGCTATATTGCTAAAATAATAGGCCTATAATAATCAACAATTATGATGTTTTTGACAACTATTTAAACTGGTTGGATTTTCGTTGTAGGCAGTGCCTTCAGTCGGCGAGCACACACGTGCATTTTACACACACAAGCAAAATATTTGTCTCGTAGACAGCGTAATCGATTGATACTGCTAATAAGCACGATTCTTTGTGCTTCCAGACACCTCTCTATTATATATTCTATTTGTTTAGTAGTTCGCTCAAGGACCAATAGATGGCATTAGATGGCAGTGGCACAAGCTATTTGTTTAATAGTTCGCTCACGGACCAATAGATAGCAGTGGCACAAGCTCTTATTGTATCTGATAACTTTATAGTGTATTTATTATTATTCAGCTTGTAGTATTTAATAAATAGATTTCGATTAGGTATATAGATTTACATAGGCCAGCGGACTAGGGTACGCAGTGCTTATTTGCTTGTATGAAGCGCACGCGCCTGAGTTTTATCAAGAGAAATATAATAGATTCGTAGGAAAAAGCTTCTTGAATTGTTAAAAATACTTTTATCATGCTTTATATTTATATTCTATATATTATAGTGTAGGTATGTTATATTTATATTGATAAATACCACTTAATAATGAAACTTGAATTGGTAGTAACACAATGGGTAATGTATTAAGAACTTTTACGCCTTGTTGGCTACCTGAAAAGATGTTTGCTGAGCTTATTGCCGTCTACCTCTTAGTTCTAGGCTTCGTGCTGCTACTAAGATTATATTGACGAAGAGACCTAATGCTACTTTGCTAAACTAAAGAATTGAAACCTAGCTCTCATGCACAGCAGTCGTACAAACTACCGTTATATAGGCGAGTAGGCCCACGCAGCCCACCACCCCCAGGCCAAACCTCAGAGTGGCTGGAGGTCATCTCGCTCGGCGCCCGGTTCTGCGGTTGGGGAGAGGGTTTAAGCGCTCCTTCTCCAGCTCCACCGCCGCCTTGATGGAAATTACTTCCTCACAGAAGGAGGCGACGGCGTTTCACAATATCTCACTTCGGACCATAGACTGAACCACGGCCGGGAGTGAGAGGGCAACCAGTCCGACGGCCGCGATCAACTCACGGCGCTGCGATGCCCAGGCGGGGCAATCCGCAAAAGTGTGCAGCGCCGTGTCCACAACAATATCGCAGCAGTCGCCGCAGTCATGACATCCGGGTCACTAACATAACCTAACCTAATTTTACGCGAGCGAAGCCATGAGCAAAAGCTATTCTAAATAAATATAGTAGAACTAACAGAAATAGCCTTATTGGAGACCGTTAAATTGGCACGCGGAGGCCTTTAGTTCGTTCCCAAGACACGCACCTCTGACTTTTAAAGTTATATCCCCTGATGCATCTTAGGTACCTGTGCCTTTAGACCACACGCGAATTACCTTATAATGGAGCGGGTCGTGGAGCGCGCTTTAAAGGAATTAACTGCGTTTTAAAAATTATAATTTCGACCCTGTTAATAAGCTGTCCCACTGCTGGGCACGGGCAGTATGAGAAGAATAAGGCCACGGTTCACCACGCTGGCCCAGAGCGGTTTGATAGACTTGATACATCTCCGAGAACATGCAGGTTACCTCACGATGTTTTTATTCCCCTTTAATGCGAGCGATAATTATATTTAATACGCACATACCTTCGAACTGTCAGAGGTACTTGGCTTGGGATCGAACTTAATACCACTGCATGGCAATTCAACGGTTTCTAAGTAGGCTTTCGCTGCTGTTGTATATAGTAACACAATGTAAATGCCCACAACAGTCAGCGGTCGGTCTGTGCACGCATCACATGTCCTGAGTGTTTGTTTAAAGTATTTTCGTGTCTTTGTTACGATGCTCATGTATTTTGTGATGTGCCTTTTGGCTGTGGGATCACCTGTCCTTGGTAAGCATCATGTGATTCCTTTGTTATCTAATTACTACAGCTTACTGTGTAGCTTTAGCGATGTTGATGTGCTCTGGTATGAATACATCGAGCTATCAAAATCACATAACTATTGGCAAGATAAAATAACAAATACAAAGTGTTACTTTGGTCTTATTATATGTGCTCACCCAGTGGTCGGAATTCAACTCTCTATAATTATGTATTTATTGACGGCCTGTTTATTCTCGGCTGTCCATAACTACCAACAGAGCACAGTGAGCGACTCTGAAAGTATTTACTCCCCGCCCTCTCCCTTATAAATCTTTCTTAATATTATATTAGCATATTAGCCCTGAATATAAACTGCCCGCTGCTGGGCTCGGGTCTTTTCTCAATATGGGAAAGTTTAGGTCATAGTCCGCCACGCTGGCCTACTGCGGCTTAGCAGACTTCACATATCTTCGAGAACAATATGGAAAACTTTCAAACATGCAGTTTCCCTCACGATGAAGCGACCTTAAATTATAAGAGTAATTTAAGTTAATTTACATATGCAGTATTATTGTAAACATGCAATGTAATTTTATTAAAGTTTACTTGCAATGGCTGCACTGATGGCTCAGTAATTTAAGTGGTTGCCTCGCCACTGATACTATGGCGAGTGTTGTGGGTTCGAATACCACACGGAACGGAACTTATGTGATCCACAAATGGCTGTTCCAAATCTGAGTTATTTTAGTGTCTGTTGTTTAAATATTTGTAAAGCCCCTCGCGACACAGGATTTATGCCTGTGTGGGAGTTGTCTTTACATAAAAAATGAAGATTGGGTTACAAATTACTAGTAATCTTGTTAACTGCTCCAGCTAGAATTCTTGTGTTAGGTGTAGGTTCACATTGGATGGTTTGCAAGCTCACGATCTTTCCACCGCAAATCCAATGGCTACCGCTGCACGTGTTAGAGACATGGTTGTATTATATCTACATATATGTATGTATATAATAGAGTGGTTTGCTAAGCAATTAATGTTAGAAGTATTTAAATATTTTAAATAAACACTTACATTTGGACCACAAGATAAATAAACTGATGGGAATCCTAATCGAATATTATTTTGGCTACTTCCCATTTGGTAAACTTCCCATTTCGTAAACCTCAAACTGTACCTACTAAAAAGTTGCGTTTGGTAAACATTATACATTTCATACATTTAGTCCCATTTCGAAAACATTTCAATAATTTTTTGTGTTATATCCCATTTGGTAAACTTTCAGATGAAATGGGTACAGTCAAGTAAAAAAAGAAAAACGAAACTAATGATAACATTGTCATTTATTTTGTTAAATATTTTTAATCACAGGTACAATAGTCGGATTATGTGTACGTATGCCATTTACACATATTGATATTTAAAAACAGAAATAAAAAGTGGGGTGTACAAATAACTTTCAAAAAATTTAAGAAAAATCACAGTTCGATTTGACTATTTCGATGACAAGTTTTATTTTTTTAATAACATAAGTCAATCTAGATGCGAAATCAACTTATATAAAAAAACAATAATCACAGATTTGGTACTATCTTTTTATGTTAATGTACATTAACATAAAAAAATACATACGAAATCAACTACTTATAAAATATAAAAATAAACAGTCACTGATTTGGTACGTTAACGTAAAAAAATACATACTAAATCAACTATAAAATATAAAAACAATAATAATCACAGATTTGGTACAATAACATAAAAAATACATGCAAAATCAACTTTTAAATATAAAAACAAATAATAATCACAGATTTGGTACAATAACATAAAAAATACATGCAAAATCAACTTTTAAATATAAAAACAAATAATAATCACAGATTTGGTACATTAACATTAAAAATTACACACAAAATCAACTATAAAATATAATCACAGATTTGGAATATTAACATAAAAAATTTACTACCTACACTACAAAGTTAAAAATCAATAAATAAATTATAAAGTGATACAAGCAATTCTTGATAATTCGTTCAAACAATTTTCCAATGATATTTTTCCACTTTTGTAATCGCCGAGAATATTGTTAATTCGTATATCATTTTGGATAAATTTTTTTCTTCGTTTTGATATACTTTCTCCATTATTATAAAAGCTGTACAAAATTGTTATGATTAATTAAAGTAATAATGTATAATTTTTATCATATGTGTCGCCTAAAAATACAGGTCATTGAAACAAAAATATGTACCTTTTCAGAAGATTTTCATAATGTTTAATATTGCCTGATATCGTTTCGAAAAATAAAAGAATTGATGGCCTTTTTCCAATTTCACTATTGAAACTCCAATTCCAAGATTCCATGAGGTTTGTAGTGCGGTGTCTTTGTGCGTAGCAGCACCAAATATTCATCATATCTTCATTTTCCAACCACTGATCCACAAAGTAATCATTGAATTCAGTTATAGCTTTTTCTTCAAAACTGTAACAGAATTAATTCGTTGAAGATTATGATACGAAAAACCATATATTACCTAGTTTCTAACGCATAAAAATGACTGTAGAAAATGGCGGTAGAAGAAATATCCAGAACTAAACGCGTTCATTTCAATACTGCAAAATTAATTTACCTTTGACTCATAACGTATAGCCATCCATCGTTTATGTCTTCTTTTGGTAAATGTGCCAGAGCCATACATAGTTTGACGTGATAGTGAGATTCTTCATGTTGTAATAAGCCAAGAGATTTTGCCTTTCTTAATAGCGCTCTGCCAAAGTGAACAAAACACCCCTTAACAATTATGTTTGGAAATGTCTTTTTAATTGCATTTATTGGAGCTTTTTCGAAATCCAAGGTAATAATATCGGCTGTCCACTCTGGTAAATGAAATTTTAGTTTGTAAAACAGTCTTTCATATGTAGTTTCTTCTTTGTTTGTCAACACTGCATAAAAAAATGGTACAATATTTGTCCCAGTTTCTGTACTTCCTATGTCTCCGTGTACAACGTATAGTTGAAGAAACGGCTTTGCACAACATTTGAACGTTCCGTCCGCAAAGTAGTGACGGACGTCATTTAAATGTGCAATTGCACTCTTTGAACCAAACACAATCATTCTATTTTCACCGTCAATCTCATCAAACAATAAATTGTCTTTAAAACGGTCAGGAATCACGATTTCTGTAGAGTTAGAGTGCTGAGATTTTGTGATTCCTAGTTGTCTATTTCTGTGTCTATACAATCTGCTTTTAACTTTGTCAAAATTTGGTAATTCTTTAATAATTTCATAACCATTATCTTTCAGCTTTTTAGTACATTTCCTGTATGTAGCTGGAATCGGCTTCAGATCTTCACATATAGTTTGTTTACATTTTTCGATGGCTACTTTCACTTCATTTTTTTCAAAATTCGGAATACAAGAACTGCAGTGAGCATTTTCTCTTAATACATGGCTTCGATTTGAATTCAAAGTTACACTTGCTGAACATCCATCTTTTCTATTAACACAGCGCCACCAACTTGAGTCCTTATTATTTTTCTGTTTATAATATTGATGCCCAGCGCGTAATAAAATTTCACCGCCTCGTGTACTATTAATAATTTTTAAATTCACTGCACCACTAGAAGATCCCTCACCCGACATTGCAACGACCTTGCACTATGCATAAAACGAGTGAACTGATAAGTTAAACCCGGTAATAGATATAATTTACGTATACTTACTTATGTCTATCTCATTCACACCTTTTGTTTAAAACGATGGTAAGGACAATAAATCCCTACCTGAGAACCCGCTCGGTGCTTCTTTTGCGGGAAAAGCACGTGGTATTTTTAGTAGCATCGTGGTATTTTTACAGACTTTAATACGTTTTTTTTACTTCTTCTTGATCAGCCATTCTTTTTGATGGTCGAGATACTATCTCAAGACTGAAGCATTTAAAAATATATACATCTCTAATTTAATACTAATTTGACACTGACTGTACCGTACAAAAATAACAATACTAACAAAGTTTACCAAATGGGATTAAATGTATGAAGTAACGAAATGTTTACCAAACGCAACTTTTTAGTAGGTACAGTTTGAGGTTTACGAAATGGGAAGTTTACCAAATGGGAAGTAGCCATTATTTTACTAGAGCGAATATCGATAACCTAATGTGAAGATCGTTCGACTACCACGCAGAGATCTGAAGTTCGATTTGGCAATTTGGCAAGCACCTATCACTTTATAAGTCTTTTTGCTGGTAAAGGAAATCAACCTGAGGAAATCTGTCTTTAAGTTCTACATAATCTCCTTAAAAATATGTGACGTCTCCTAGTCCACAATCGACTACTGTGGTGGGCAAGATCTTAAACCAAACCCTTCTAATACCGATAAGTGAAGCCCATAATAGTATGGGCTTCACTTATCGGTATTAGAAGTTCTTCTGCATAGGCAGAAGGATAGTTAATAAAATAATATAGCCTGTATACTCAACAGGGTAAGTCAAAGTCAAAGTCAAAAATAATTTATTCACTTAGGTCACAAAGTAACACTTATGAACGTCAAATGGGTTATTGAGTTTATTATATTTACTGAATTTACATTTATGTTAGTTGCAAGGTTCAGGCAAAAGGTTGAGCCTATGAGAAGATACCTGCAAGAAACTCAAGGCCACTCTTTTAAATCGCCATCAACTTATAATTTCAGTATTTTACAACTCATTTATGTACCAGGTGTTGCAGTCATTATGCCATATGTCACTGTCCATATAAAACTAAATTCTAAAATAAAGAAAAGTTGGTAATATTATGTAAAAAGCATTTGAGATTTGAAATCATATTTATCAGTACGTAGCCATTTGTAATAGACAATAGTATGGCATGAGGACGCATACACTTACACTTTGTGACATGAAAAGGTAGTTCGTGACTAAATGTAGTTAAAACAAAATTTACGTTATTACTTATAAAGTTTGTTTAAAAGAAAAGAAAGATACTTTAACACCACCAAATAAACACGAAGTACCTTCACATAACTAAATTGACTTATATAATACATACATTGTTTGAATCCTGTATGAAACAAGCAAGATACAAGGTAGAAAAAGGTGTGTTGCACTCTCTTTTCGCCAGCTTTGGTTTTAGGTCCTAACTTATACAGATCTGTACTCCATTTGGTTAGGTATTTAACTAAAGGTAAACAATCTTGATGTGTCTTTTTTATACTTTGATCTAAAAACTCAGTTTAAAAAGAAAATGCTGCTAAAGATCAATGTAAATACATACAACAATAACGATTACTAAATTAATTGAACCATAGTTTAAGCAGTAGTTTATTTGTTTAATTCGGTTTGTGTAAAAAATGTTTACCTTTAGTTAAATGCCTAAACCAAATGGAGTATAGCTAATTGTTTTCGGAGCAGTTGATAAATAGCGCTGATGATTATATTATTAGTAGATTTTAGCCGCGGCTTCGCTCGCGATAATACAGAAATCATCCATCGTTGTCGGCCTCGATGGCGTAGTGGTTAGTGTAACCGACTGTCACGCCTGAGATCGCGGGTTCGATTCCCGCACAAGTCAAATATTTGTGTGCATGAACATGGATGTTTGTCTTGGTCTGGGTGTTTCTATGTATAATATGTACGTATTTACAAAAAAAAGTATATAATATGTATGTTTATCCATTGTCTAGTACCCATAGTACAAGCTCTGCTTAGTTTGGGCTAGATGGTGCTGTGTGTATGTGGTTGATTATTATTATTATTATTATTTTGTTTTGCTTTTATTTTCTCGGCTAACCGGAGAGAAAACTGATGGCACGGGCCTAAGCCAAGTGTACATCAGCAATAGTTTGTGATTGAGTTGTGAATAGAGTGGCTGTGTGTGTTACAGGGTGTGAGTTGTCTGATTCACATTGTAGAAATTTCCTTACTATTCTGCAAGTGTTTAGTATGACTGCTTTTTGTAGCAGGCAGTAGGTCGTAGGTGGTAGTTTTAAAGTTTTGAGTGATTGGTGTAGTTGTTTGGGTATGACTCCAGTAGTAGAAAGAACAATAGGGACTATAGTTACTTTTTGTAGATGCCAGAGTCGAGTAATTTCATCTTTTAATTCTGTATATTTGCTAAGTTTTTCTGCTATTGTAGTTTGTATGTTGTGTGTGTTTGGTACGGCAATGTCTATTAAATATCCTGTTTTAGTTACCTTGTTTATCACAGTTATGTCTGGTCGATTATAATGGATGGTTCGATCAGTAAGAATGGCTCGGTCATAATATAGTTTTGTCGTGGAATTCTCTAAAACAGTTTGTGGGCTATATTTATAATATGCTGTAGAGGTTTCTATGAGTTTATATTGATGTGCAAGATTTTGGTGTATAATATTGGCTACTTGGTCATGTCTATACTTATAGTCAGTTTGGACAATTGATTTGCAGGCTCCTGTGATGTGTTGGATTGTTTCTGGAGAACTATTGCATTTGCGGCAGCTGTCAGTTGTTAAATTCTTGATTATATGCTTTCTGTAGTTTTTAGTTTCGATTATCTGGTCTTGTATAGCGATCATGAATCCTTCAGTTTCTGGGAAAAGTTCTCCTCGGCTCAGCCACGCGTTCGATGCTTCTTTGTCGACGTTTTGTTGGCATAAGTCTGTACGATGTCTTCCATGCAGAGATTTTTGGATCCATTCTGATAGCTTGGTTTTTTCGTCTGTCAGCATTTCATTATTCTGTTTAGCGGGGTCCTTTAGGTTAAGTGGGGTTAACTTCTGATCCATTTGTACTATTGACTTGTGGAGTGTAGATATTTGAGATTTGCTGAAGAAATATTGCCTAAGCGTCGTTATTTGCTTGTTATGCAAGTTTTGAATGTCTATGAGGCCTCTGCCTCCTTCTTTTCTGGGCAATGTCAATCTTTGTAAACAAGATCTTGGGTGATGTTTTCGAAATTTGGTCATTGTAGTGTTTAATTTTCTCTGTACATCCTTGAGTTCGGTTTTGGTCCAATTTATTACTCCAAAAGAGTATGTGAGTAGAGGAATGACGAAAGTGTTGATGGCTTTTACTGTGTTTCTAGAGTTAAGTTGCGTTTTCAGTATCGTGTTAAGTCTGTGTTGAAATTGTAATGTCAATTTTTGTTTGGTGTCTTTGTGATGTATTTGTAGTGATTGTTTATATCCGAGATATTTGTAAGTGTCATGCTCGTCTAATGATTCAATATTTTCTCCTGTATTTAGCGTGTATTGATGATGATAAGTCTGGCCTGCTTTAACTGAGTTTATTTTACATTTATCTATCCCAAATTGCATCTTAATGTCATTTGTAAATTTCTCTACTAGATTAGCTAGATTAAATAATTCATTCTCAGTATTAGCGTAAAGTTTAATATCATCCATATAAAGCAAATGATTTATTATATTTTTCTCTGTAGTAGTGTGTCTAAGTGTTTCTGTGTCTTTTAAAGGGTATCCTACTGTAGTTGAATTTAATATGTTAGAGAGAGGATTTAAAGCAAGGCAAAACCATAGTGGGCTTAGCGCATCTCCTTGAAAAATACCTCTCTGTATCCGGATCGGGTTTGTTTCTATTGTGTCCGTTGGGGTAGTGAGTGTAAGTACAGTAGACCATTTTGTCATGATGTTTTCTAAAAACGCAGTTATTGTGGGATGTATTTTGTAGATATCCAAAACTTTTAATAGCCACGAATGAGGTACTGAGTCATATGCTTTTTTGTAATCTATGTACATGCTAAAAATATCTGATTGTGTTTTCTGGACTTGTTTAAGGATAACTGAATCTATAATTAATTGTTCCTTGCATCCTTGACTAAACTTACGGCATCCTTTCTGTTGTTCGGCCAGGATATTATTGACATCAATATGTTCATATATCAATTCTGACAAGCAGGATGTGATTATCTTGTATAAGGTCTATAGGCAAGTGATAGGTCTATATTTGGCAGGATCAGATGGATCATTGCGTTCTTTAGGAATCATATATGTTTTACCTAATGTTAGATATGGTGGTATGGTGTTGGGGTCCTGGATGAAAATATTAATGTAGTTGTAAATGTAAGTAAATTTCTTATACCAATAACTATGAATGAAGTCTGACCCTGGTGATTTCCAGTTGTGTAAATTACTTAGTACTTTTTGAAAGATTTGAGGGGATATATGCTCAAAGGTCATTGGTTGTATACACATGTTATTATTTGTAATTTCTGTTTGAATCCATTTGGCTTCAGTGTTATGTTGAATAGAGTCTGTCCATATTCTTGCCCAAAAATGTTCTATAATCTCTGGTGTGGGGTAATTCGGCGTATCATCTGTGACGTTGTCTGGGCTATTAGTAGTTTCGTGTCGGATGTTGCGATAGAAAAGTTTTTCGTTGTAAATGAATTGAGTATTTTGTTTCTTTCTAAGTGTACATGATTTATATCTTTGTAGTCGCCCTGTTACAACTGAGAGTTTTTGTTTGAGTGTGTCTAGTGTGTGTGTGGGTTGTGAATTTGGTTCTTCGTGTACGGTATGAGTTTTATATTTTTCTATAATTATGTTGGCGTGTTTTACTACGTTTCTACTCCTGTTGCCGTTTACGAATTGCGTTAATCGCCCTATTTCGGTTCGTAGATTTTCTAGTTTCCGTTCTAGTCGTTTTTGCCAGTTTGGCTTATAGTCTGTTTTTGTTCGTTGTCGCCCCTCATTATTTTGAAGACCTATTTTCGCTCCATTAACTTTAGCAGCTGTCCAAGCTGCACAATATATAATAGTTTGTAATGTCTGAAAATCTGTGTTTGTGTTAGTGTTCTCAGGAAGAGTAATTTTATTGATATATTGAATTATGTTAGCTAGTTTTTTAGACGGTTTTTGTTTTGGAATGTAGCCTCTATCTGTTGGTTCCGTATGTTTGTAAAATAGAAATGCCTGCTGGAAAATTAAATCTATATACGCGTTTCTCTCTAAAGTGTCTGTATCTGTAAACTGTGGTAACTCTTGTACATAACTAATGTTCGAGGTTTGTGTTTGAATGTTATCGTTATTATGTCTATTGACTTCAGTATGGTGTTGGGTATGATGTGGTGATGATGTGATGTTTACTTCTGTACTTAGCAAGTGTTCAATTGATCCGTTGCTTAGGTAATTAACGTTTACTCCTATTTCTTCAGATATTTCTTGTTTTAAAGCGATTAGTCGGTCTTTGCTAATATATTTATTGTTTATTATTGCTCTCCTTTGATCAGCTATACGCTGTTCACTTAAATGTCCCAGTGAAGGAAATTTGCTAATAAAATCGTCATACATATGTTTTCGGTATGCAGTTTCGTTGGTGCCCAAGTTTGTCATTCGATAATATGACCGCATTATTGCTTCGTTCTGTTCTTTAGTCCATCGCATACGGGTTTGTGTTATTTTTAAGGATTTTTGTTTGTCTATACCTATGGGTTGTGTATGTTTAAAATTATTTAATTGGTGTTCTTGTGTTTGATTGAGATGAATTTGTATGGTTTGAGATTGGGAGTTTGTTTGCAGTTGATTTAGTTCTTCCTTTATTTCGTCTCGTATCTGATCTATTGTTATTTGTGGTAGTAATTTGTTCCGGATAATAGCTCTACGTTGATCTCCTACTCTTTGTCGGCTTACTTGCATATTGGGATATTTTTCAATAAATTTAAGGTGTAGAGGTTCTAAATAAGTTTTTGTATCAGTGTCTAATGCTGTTAGTTGAAGATAGGTGCGCAGTATGAATTTATTCATTTCAGGAGTCCATCTTTTGCGCGTTGTGCCCGAGGTGGGTGCAAGTTCTATGTCAGGATTGACCTCTTGCACAACACTATCGAGCTTACTCGTAGTAGATGATGTAGTTGTGCTCCTACTCATATACGAAGGGCGAGTAGATGGCACAGATGAAAATAAAGACGTGGTATCATCATCACTAATTGAGCCCCGGCGACCCCCGGGAAGCGTTCTAAGGTTATATTTTCTTGTGTTGTACTTCTTCATCATTTTCCCACGAGTAGCAAGAGACGAAACGGTCAGCCACGGCAGAGCCCTGCATTCACCGTGGTAAGGGCAAATAAAACTAAAGATTCCCTGGTCTCCAGAGTTCGCATACTAGCGACTAAGCTCCCCCTTAGCCACGCAGCTCTCGGCGTACGCTGTTCCACCTTAGCTTGGTCTTAGTCCTACTCCCAACTACTCACCTACCAGTGCCACGTTAGCCACGCTAGTAAAGTTTATATTATCGTGTGTCCGCCCCCCACGTGATCAGATGGTCGATCAGGACGTGTGGTTGGTATTTAGGGGGCTTATTATTATTATTATCAATAAATTTCCATCCCTCGGAAACATTAGGTACTTTTCTGGAAGAAAGGTAGGTATCTACCCTATGTCCTTTTCTGCTCGCCTGACAACGTGTCGAGTAGATAAGGCGTAAAAGCGTTATAAATAAACAAACTCACATTGGCATTTATAATTAAATTATTATTATTATTAGAGACATACTATCATCGTGTTGATATAAAGGTCTTTAATCTGTGCGTTAATGCTTCAACATAATAAAGAAGTTATCATATCACTTAAAACATTAAAAAAATATAAGTAACTTTATTTTCTTATACTATAAGTTTATGGTCACGGTTTCGCTCGCATCCGATCCATGAAAACGAATACTGGCAATTGGCTGTCCGTGTAACAAGTTTTATCTAAAGCCGGTGAATGGTTAACGTGTGATATAGTAACAAACATCCAAATCTCCATACATCTTTACAATCTTTCACATTTCTGCTAGTAGAAAGAAAATAATCTAATTTTATGTTATGGAGTTGTTAGAGGTATGTTAAAAGTATTGAGATAATGAGTCAAAAAATACCCATAGTGAGAACAACTCCATTAGCCGATATCAATCGAATTTAGCGACAGGTTGCAGCTACATACCATGAAGATAAGATTATCTAAAATAATTTAAATGGTTTCTGTTGTTTCAGGAAAATGGGAGAAAAGTCTAAAAGGTAAATAAGATGTTCGGTCCAGTTATGGTGAACACAAAAAGTGACGTGGTCGTCTTCGTTAATGTACTTTGAGTGTTGTTTAATAAAACAATACAAAATTTTCCATATATTTCGATATTTATGTACAAATATATTTTTGAATACGTACCTGCTACCGGCAAAGAAACTCAGTGGTTCGGAATAACGCCATCTAGGAGTAAAGATAAACATTAATTGTGCAATTTATAATGTGAATGCATAAATCTACTTAAATCGATTTACCTTAGATGTTATACAATTTAGTAGTAGTTTTCATGTCTGTTTATATACGAAATTGTACAATAAAAATTTTTTATACATGTTACTTACACAGTCACGCTATCTGTATGAATATCACTAATACTATCTATATGAATATTTCAAAGCCAAAGTGCGAATTTTATGAGTTTATATGTGAGTAATCTTCGAAACCACCGTATTTCATTGCATAAATTTATTACTGTTCGTAAAGTTCATTATTCTAGATGGACATCGACTATATAGAGTATATTATACATTATAATAGTTATTATATATCATGATTGTACAGTATAACATCACTTCACAGTCAGATTCGACGTCAACCCTTTCGCTATCGGCACGACGTCTTTCATAGAGATGCCTCAGTCGTCCACAGCAGCCTCTGGTCGGGGTTGGGAGGAGGTGACTAGGCCGGAAGGACCCTCAGGCTATATATCGCTTGTTATGTTATGCCCAAAGGACGACTACACTATATGCTTGCTCTTCGATGACACAGGTTATATCGCAGGATTACAAATTGCTGTAAGTTAAACAGACTTTCGACTTTTTTAGCTGTCATTTGTTTTACGGGATATTTTATTATTAATACAATAATTATAAAGGTAGTAAAAAAGATTACGACTCGCTTGATAGTAGGATTAACGGACAATTACTCTAAGCTTTGGTCGCTTGCAATACCGGGCTTGTCATTCTCGTGGCGACGATTCTAGGAAAAAGGAATTTACGATGTGGCGAACGGAAAGGATTGGATGTGCTGTGAACCACCGGCTTTTTTACTTATCAACTGAAATGAAGTATGAGTGCTATTACTCTTATGCTGGTTTCCTATCAGAAGGTTGTATTACCAAAGGGGCCTGAAAGCTTTAATAATTCAGCAATAATAATAATAATAATAATATATTCTACCACATACACACAACACCATCTAGCCCAAACTAAGCAGAGCTTGTACTATGGGTACTAGACAATGGATAAACATACATATATACTTTTTATTTTTTGTAAATACGTGCATATTATACATAGAAACACCCAGACCAAGACAAAAATCCATGTTCATGCACACAAATGTTTGACTTGTGCGGGAATCGAAGCAATGGTAGGTTCTCCTATTTTTACTGAGGAATAAGTAATGTATTACAGAAGACTTTAGACATAATAACCAGGTCTTACATTCCCTATTTATTGCTTCTGCAATATTAATGGAATCCATGAATCCATGGATGATTGATGATAGTGCCCATCAATTGGATCTTCAACTCGACTTCCTTTAAAAAGCAGTAATATAAACATAAGTATATTACGTCACGTTGTTTGCTTTTATACTTAAAGCAAGTTATTGATTGTTTAATATACACGACTCGGAAGTCACCGTTTAACTCAAGGACGAATACTCTTAGCAGTTCTACTGTCACTGCTACAACTATCCTGCAACTGTTATGAATGTGAATGTTTACGACTTACTTGCGCACTTGACTACCTTCTTAGTCTGAATAAGGCTGCAGATCACGAGATTCCGGGTTCGCATTCAGTTTCGTAACAGTTAAAGATTTCCCAATTAATTGTAAGTAATAGTCCTCCGGGACTTTTTAAGTATAACCTGACCTTTGTTCTGCAAGTGCCTGATGTAATTACACAACATTCGCCGACCGATACCGGCTGTCCACATACCTACACATTTTCTTAGTCAATCTTTTATCGTTTCACACTAAGAAGAGGCTCGTGCCCATCAGTGAAAACAATTTATATACAGAGCTGATATTATTGTGTTCGTTTAGTATGTTATTCGAGCGAAGCCTGGATGGATCGAGGCTACGTACGTAAGTATAAACATAATAATGTACTATTCATTATTTTATCCACAGTTCGAGAAATCAAAATTCAGTAGTCTGTTTGACCTGGGAGTCCAAGGCTTTACCGATTGGACTGTCCCTGTGAACGGGACCACAAAAACATTCTGTGTTATCCAACAGTACTATATATCCACCGGTATGCATTACTTTCTTAAATATTGTAAACAGTATTAATTTATGTAAGGCCTAAAGCCTGTCTTGCTTTACCAAAATCCTTGATCCAACAGATACTGCCTAATTTATATTAATAATAAAAAGATAAACTCTGAAACTACTGAACCGATTTTGATCATTCTTCCACACTTTGAAAGCTACTTTGTCCAGAATTAACTTCATGTTACGAACTACAGAAGTAAAACAGTAATCATTAATGTGAATGAACTGAATTATAATTAAAAGATAGAGTGTCAATTTTGTGAGCATCTGGCAGATAATATGGAACCACTGCACCTATTCAAAAATTGTTTCACTATTTGAAAGGAACGTTATTACAGATGAACATAGGCTGTATGTAATGTTAAATCCCGTCAAAGTTGGTGCGGGCTAGTAGTTTTTATTATGCAATCTAGCGCTAACAGGTCTTCAGTTCGCGTTTGTGAAGACATTCATCATCAGTCATCGATAACAAGCAAGTGATATCTATACTAATATAAAAAGAAGCTTTTGCAAAAAGCCTCTTTGAGAAGTAGAGCTTGAAGAAGCAGGCAATAAGCTCATAGCCACTCTTTTCAATAATAAACGTGGATATATCCGCGGGGGACAGATAGTTAATATTATATTGAAAACACTAGAAGCTTAGTAAACTAGTGCGTAGCAATAAAGACGGAACAAGAATGATTTCCTTCATATACTGTTAAAATATATATTGGACCTGTCTTATTCTGAAATTATAGGCACGCTAAAGATTGTACTAGAATACACAATTGGTCATTACCTTAAAGACACATAATGTGACCATAATTGAATGTGCAATGTCTCTGTCATTTTGTAAATATGAATGTAAATTATTCCTATATGCACTATTGCGTTGTACTGTAACTATAGTTATCTAATTTATGTCGTAGATAGAGATAATTTAGTTTACGTTAAAGATTTGTTCGAAATCGGTTCATCTGTTAAGTCCTGAAAATGTGACAAACAGACAAAGATACTGTTGTGTACCTACTATACGTCACATTGCATTATAAAATTATATTATTTACAAATCAATATATAGGCTGCATCTGAATGGATTTTGATGGAGTATCGATGCCGACGTCCGAGCGTTAGTTGGGTTAGTCAAAGTCAAAAATTTTATTTCCATAAAAATGTGCTAACAATTCTTGGACACGTCAATTCACTATTATATTAATCAAAAAAAATAATAAAAATAAATAGAAGGAAATAAAAATTTTGCATTGAAAAAGCCTGTTCGAGGACTACTCCTCGAACAGGCTTTTTTGATAAATTGTTCTACAGCTTTCATGTGAAGAAGCAGGCAAGAAACTCATGGCCACTCTTTTCAATCGCGAAATTTTTACATCAATACAATTCAATGTCATATTATTTACCTTGTATGTTACATATATACCTGCTGTGTGCAGTTATTACAGTTATTTATTTCAATAGATAAGATTTAAAAAGTAAAAATTTGTTAAATTTAAGATTATATGATATCAAATGAAATAATAGTCACAGCGACTCATGTTACAGTTAACTTAATAATATGATTAGAAATAACCTGTGAGTGGAAGCAACTCCATCCCAAGCATTTTTATCTTCTATATATTCAGTGACTGAGTAATAACCTTTCGAATATAATGTACGTTTTACAACTGTTTTAACTGTTGTGTTGGTCGCTGCGTCTAAAATAATATCTATCGTTACATTAATTATTGCACATTACTACATACTATAAAACAAAGGCCCCACCGCGTCTGTCTGTTCGCGATAAACTTGAAAACTACTGAACGGATTTTCATGCGGTTTTCTTCAATAGACAAAATGATTAATGAGGAAAGTTTAGCAGTAAGTATAATTTGTTAGGGTTTTGTTCTACCCGTGCGAAGCCGATGTCCGCCCACGGCGTCATTGTTCGGGATCTAAGGTTTTATGCTATCTAAAACGTCATGTCACATTTGTGTAGTGTTATATTAAAGCATGTTCATATTGCCTATATTATTTAATAGAAATTTTTAAACATATTACATATTAGGTAGCATTTATTATAAAGTTAAATACTTAAGTGTTGTATCGATTGATAATTTATTAAGTATTTCTATGAAGTTTTGATTCTATAGAACCAACCTATATGCTATCTACATATATGTACATTTTGAATCCCAATCCCGCAATCCACCTCTTAAGGAAAATACTTTTGATAAACTCTTCCTTAATTAATTGTGATTGAAGAAACATTTTTAACGAGCCTACGTCCAATGTTATAAGCTACTACAACCTCTCTGTGCGTTGATAGATACATAAGCCAGTAAATCAGCGAGTTTTTTTTATAATTATTGTAGTGAATATTTGCCAGTCTATGTTTTCCTTGCGTACATTGTTACAATACTGGTGGGGTTCCCCGTAACAAAGAAAGGACAAAGGAAATAGGGATTTTAAATATTTATTTATTTCTGCCCAAGAGACGGTCTATCTGTAGTATTGGTTTAGACTACGCACTATACTAACTGCGGTTTTAATATGCTTTCAGAAATGCTGGCGACTGACGCAGATACCCGCATAGCTACACGCAACGCTGAGGTGTTACTTCAAGATGGCAACATATTCGTGACTGGTTTCAATGGTGCCCTATATAACATATCAACCACAGTTAAAGATTTTACTAAAGAGAGCATTTACAAGAAGCAGGCGTGCATTCCTTGGATGGGTAATTATTGTAAAACATTCTTTAAACAAAGTAAATGGTCTGAGACTGTACTGTTCTCGTGGTGACAGACGAGCTAGCAGTGTCATCATCTCAGCTGAAAGACGTCTATTGCTGGACATAGGCCTCCCCCAAAGCTATTCATACAGACTGGTCCTGGGCCACCCGCATCCAACAGCTTCCCGCAACCCTTACCAGTTCGTCTGTCCACTTTGTGTGCTGCGTCTTCCGGTGCCAGGTCGTCACTCCAAAACCTTTCTGCCCCAACGACCATTAGTTCTGCGCGCTATGCTCACTGCCACTGCTAGCAGTGTAACTGATGCTAAATGGTAATCGTACTTATGGGTAATATAAAGCATAGTAAAGCTACTGATTATCGCGATAGCATTGTTGTATTTGAACCACAATCAAGGAAAGCGATCGGGAGATACAACAACTGTTGAAATTGTTGACAACATTGATCATAAGCGCGGCGGCAAACATTAAAATAAGATTGCAGAATACACATCTAATGCATAATGCGCCTATAGTAGTGAGTTTATTATGAATTTTCATTAATAATGGTATAGGTATGTGCATAGTCTTATTAATTGATTAATAATTGTTAGTGTGACCTTTGTTGATTGAGGCAATGATGCAGGCTTGTGCGAAGTTTGCTTTAAGAGCGCTTACGTCACGTGGCCTGTTCCGAGTGGCAAAGTCGGCAATAAGTGTTATATTTTGAGGTTTTTAAATGTAATTTACTTAGGTATTTGGCATTTACTTTTATTTGTTTTTAAATATTCTAAGGACTAAGGTAAAAGTGTATAGTAATAGGCATGTTGACTAAAAAAAGATTTTAGTCCGTCTTTAAGACTAGCAAAAAATAATGGACACGTATTTTTTCTTTTGTCACACAAACTAATAATAACGAAGATACAGGTTTAAATTTCATGTTACGTCACTTGTAGGTTCAAATTTTATAGGACAGTGACGTCACAAGCCCCCTCTCCCAAACTTTAATGCGTTATATTTTAGTAAATATTTCACGTTTCGTTAAAACAAAAAATAGGTGTCCAATATTTTTTGCTAATCTAAAAGATGGACTCATTCGAATCACTTATTTTTAACCCTGTCAACATGCCTATTAGATTTAAATTATATTTGTAGTCCTTTTACTATGCATAATACTAATCAAAAATTTCCGACCCTCTGTATACATAGTATACTACCTACCACTATCTAATTAAATGTATGCTTGTTTCTTGCTCAGCTCACTGTAGCTAAGTGGCTCTTATTGATGGTGCGGCAAAGTTTACGTCTGGTTCTATAATTAATGCTATAATACACGTTTTATTTCTATTCTTCAGGTCTCCATTATTATTACAACATGTCACGATACACTCCATGCCAAGCCGAGACCATGTTCCCCTGGTTTCCGCTGGTTTACAGCAACCAACTTATCGGGGTCGGCTTCGTTGTCTTCGGGCAATACACCCTCGATAGCGACTCTAGAAACTACTTTGAAAAGCCTGGAAGACTCGCTGCCCAGGTATCTAAACAGATAAAATATAATAGATGTCTTCAATAACTACCTTATGTTAAACAGGGCTTATAAATTAACTTATCAATTGTTGAAGTGCCATACATAATTAAAAACCCAGTCTGGCCGCCGGTATGCTGCTGCCACTCAACAGGTTAACTACTGTATTTTGTGTAGGAATTAGAAAATTATATCAAGGAAAAAATATAAGTAAATAGTTAGGTATATTTTCATAGCTCATAGGACCTTCATTATAAATATAAACACACAGAACTCCTAGTTTTGTTAGTAACATGAGACCTCACATAGGTAGATATCCTGACGTCCAATGATATCTATTTATTATACATAATTATCAATATATCATATATCAATATTTATTGCATTCTATAATGCATAGAAGATTTTATAATTAAGTTTGGCCACAACTGTCGGGTTCAACAAAGTAGGAAAGAGGAATGGCAGTTCATTTTAAATAAAATACTTTATATCCTGTAATATGTAAATTTGTTTGTAATGGCAGTTTCAATATTTTATACTTTTAGCAATAAAAGTAACTATTATATCTAATTTTCACTACATTTCTATTTTTTCGTGTTGAAGGACAACTCCTGTACTAGGAGTAATTCCTGAATCGCGGAGGGCTTTACAAACATTCAAACAACGGACACAAAGAACATCCAGACTCGGAACAACCATTTGTGATCCACAAATGACACAAATTTTTGTCCCGTGTGGGATTCGAACCCACAACAGGCGCAACCCTTTGGGCGCAGTGGCAATGGCGAGATCCATCGACGCCATCCACGTACAGCAGCAGTACGGCATATAAGTTCTTAATGCAGATTATGCTTTAAAAATATATAAAGATCCTTATGTCTTGTGTGAAACCGAGGATAAAAACCAAAAAAATCAGCAGGCAGTCCTCAAAAATAAAATCTTTGAGGACTGCCGATAGAAGTAAAAACTAAGTAACTAGCGTGAACGTGCGGTGACGATGACGCGAGTTTCACGCTTTTTGTTCACCCAAAAAATGCTCAACGCGCCTAAAGAAGATTTCACTTCAAAAATCTTTTGCGAATATTCTTTAAGTTAAAAATACTGAGCATTCTTAATTTCTCAGCCGATAACCGCATAACGTAATGAAAATAAATTACCTATCCAAGAAAGATAATATAACCGAAAAAATTATTAATTAATTATATTAATGTTTTATAAGAAGGGGCTTTAAAGAAAGATGAATAAAAAATATATACAGGGTGTCCGGTAATTAATGGATAACCTGGAAATATCTTATAGTGGAACTAAAGGACATTCAGAAAAAAATATGAAAAAATCTATCCTAACTACTACCTGAGATATGTGTTTTTTTTTAATTACCATGTATAACTTTCTTGTATACTACAACCATAAATGAATGAAATCCATCGGTTTTTTGTTGTTTTATTATTAAACACTAATTATGCTAATAGATAGACAGTCAAAAGTATGCTATGCTAATATAGCTTGCACTTTTTAATATACATATATTTTTTTTTTCCTTTTTTCTGGACGGCCTTCAGTTCTACTATAAGACATTTCAAGGTTATCCATGAATTACCGGACACCCTGTATATTGCTAAAATATTATTATCATAGTTATGGTGGACTTTATAAGCCACCAGTCGTGAGTTTATGACATTATACTTGTTTACAGCTCATCGTGCCCCGAGGTCCCAAATGTCTGTACGAGCTGGCTGACTCTCCAGGCCTCGTCACCATGCACACCTACTTCATCAAACACCCACAGCTTGTTACTTGTGTACTGTAGTGGTGACGTTGTGATCTCCCTTCATATATCACACCGGTTGTTACAAAAATATTGTTTATACAACATCTTTGATTTGTTACACTTTGAAATTAAACATTTTATACGGATTTTGTCGCGTTGTTTGTTTTACTTTAAACACTGTTATTACATAATTTTGAAAACTCTAACACTACTATTATTGAACTTTACTACTATTTAAGCTATATATTTTCTAATTAAAACTATTTATATTTAAGTTTACACTTTGCCCCGACGTTTCGGTTGCTTTACAGCAGCCATGTTCACGGGGAGACTAAGATGGTAGTTGTCCATCTGTTAGAGTTAGAGTAGTGTTAGAGTTTTCAAAATTATGTAATAACAGTGTTGAAAGTAAAATAAACAACGCGACAAAATCCGTATAAAGTGTTTAATTTCAATGTATAACATTCGCGTAAACATAAGACAATATTGTTACACTTTGTTGTGGAATAAAAAAATATTTGTTTGTTTCTGTTATTTTATTATCTGGTGAGATTTAAGCCTTTGGCAAATAGCATGGTAAATGGTAGTCCGATTGGTACAACGCGCAACGATTCGATACTTTAAATGTTGGCGTTAAGCCTTGCACAGCCCCAATGTTTCGAACACTGTTTGGTTGGAGGTCCTTTCATAAGGTAATTATAGATAAGAGTGTGTTCAGATCACGAGATATAATGTAGTGGATCGTGTGCTAGTAAAGTATAGTGCGTGGCGATCGGTGAGCTTTAAATATGAGAAAAGTTTTCTGGTTAAGATATAATTATTTATTACACTATCTAGGCGTCAATCTGCGAGCGAGTATCTGCTTGCTCAACTACACTAGCTTTACAAGCAGAGCTGGTATCTCGATTAGTCGCAATGTAAAGCAAAACCTATAAAATGTTAATTAATAGGTTAATGTTATTAAGCAATTATATTGCCAAATCCCTCTAACTTAGTGAATCAAATGGGAATTGTGTTCGTCTGAAGCTATTAAATATCTACTAGCTAATAGCTCGCGTTCTGATCGCGCTCTAAGTCATCAGTTGATTTCTCGCTCAGCTATGCCGGTTTATGCTAAGCCAAAAACGAGACCAAGCGGTATTTTTGTCGAGTATTCATATACCCACATACGGTACTATTGTAAAATTATTCATTGTTAACTGAGCAGATCAGCCGTATTCCGTAAAAACCTCATCACAAATTTTGTTGTCGTCTCGGCGGTAGCCAAAGTAACCATACTAACCAATAACTCCTACCATGTGAAAATCTCAAATTATTCAGATTGTCTGATTCGGTCTCAGACTAGAGTGTGGTAGTGAGATTTTATAGCTTACATAGAGTGTGCACAGAGCACGGAAGCAAATCAGTCCCACATAGAGGCTGCTTATGTATGGCGTGAAAGTCCTATGCCTCGTAAGGCTATGTATAATATTGCAACTTCAAAGCGACAATTTTGACAAGCGTGACATCTATTGGCTATCTTCTTCGACCTACCTGTAAAGCCATTTCGTGTGGATCAGAAGACGACAACGAGACGTGTTCAAAAATGTCACGCGGTACATTTATTAATGTTGAATGAAATTTAGCAAAATAATTATACGAATGTATCGAGTCTTATACGTACATTTGTCACGCATGTTGGTGACAGCTCGTCGTCACAGTCCTAGTCCCTGTCTTTTCAGCGAGATGTAGACCCACGCTAAAATGGCAAACGAGCGCATAATGCGTTCAGTGCTGAGCGGTCACCGTAGTTTAAGAATGCTTGTAGCCTCAGGGTTATCAGTATCACAGATGTATTGGTGCCCCTGAGTACGCAAGCTAAATGGCTTTTATAGCAATGTTAATAAAGCTAACAGTACTATGAAGACGGTATTCCTAGCGAGAACATCATGTAAGACTTTTATTATCTGCGACTTCCTATAATGAGTACTGGCCTAAGTTGCGTAAGAATAAGCGTGGAATCCTGTATCTCTTTTAAAATTATTTTTTGACAACTACTGTCGCACTACGCAGAGTGCCTGCATCGCGGGAGGTTTTACAAACATTCAAACAACGGACACAAAGAACATCCAGACGCTAGACAACTACTTGTCGATCACAAATTTTTTTGTCCCGTGTGGGATTCGAACCCACAATAGGCGCAACCCTCTCGGCGCAGAGGCAGTGGTGAAGCGACCACTTAAATCACAACGCCATCCGTGCAATTCGTAAGTAGTGCACTTCGCGATTAAATTAGAATTCAAGAAACAGTTATCACCAAAATCATCTTCAAGTAAAGTTCCTATATATCGCAAATACTATTTCTAGGAGATAGGGTATGCATTGCATAGTGTTGTCAATGAAACTAGCCACTCTTGCCCAAAAAAAATTGGCTAAGGTGTAATTTGCGCTGTGTAAACGTACACAGGGCAAATTACAGGTTAGCCAATTATATTTACTTAATTTATAACAATAGGTATAAGATAACTAAAGGAGATATCGGGGTTTTTATTAACATTATGTTTACATGTTGTTATCTTATGTTTATATAACTTTAATTAATATCTTTCGGGTTTCTTACACGACTAAAGATGGGGAAATCCCCAAATCAAGACAAACAATAAATAAAAGTGGCGACATTTTTATCTTCAAATAATAATATCGAGCTGTTTTACTTTAGTCACAGAGATCGCTATATAACATTACTCTTAAGCGCTGTATAAACACTTGCACGTGTCCAAATTTAACAACGGTGACATTTGGCGATTTATAAGCAGCAATATAAATAATTAAAATAGATTTAAGGAACATACGTTCATTTACTTTACCTCTGCCTTACTTTAACTAACATTAGGTATGTTAAGAATACACACACATTAATTCGTGTGCAACAATTATAGTACTAGTAGAGTTTTAGTCGTTAACTGCCTCCGTGGCGTAGCGGTAGTGGATGCGACTGCTGTGCATGAGGTCTCGGGTTTGCATCCCGGGTCGGGCTAACAAAAAGTTATCGGGTTTTCTGTTAGGAATTCTCAATAACAGCCCGGAGTTAGGAAGTTGGCGGTGTTAGACACCTCCGTGACTCGAAAAGCACGTAAAGCCGTTGGTCCTTCGCCTGATCTCTTTCCGGTCGTGTCGGATTACTGTTCCATCGGATCATGAGAGTAAGGGAACAGAAAGTGCTCTTTTGTCAGCGCAAACGCTTATGCACTGTAATATCTTCTGCGCAGATGGCTAGTCTCCGTTTAGATTGGCCGCCGTGACCGAAATTCGGTCTGGAGGACAATACTAGTAGAGTTACAGAACAATTTACAAATTATCGACTATAACATGTTTAATTTAGTTATTTGTCTCGGTTTTCTTTGATTAATTGATACTCTGCATTACAATTTACACGTCATATTTGCGATAAATAGAAAGAGCATTGACTCGAAAAGAAGAAGAAGAACGCATAGGTAATATCTATTAGTCAATATGCTATAGGTAAAGTTTGTTTTAAATAATTGTTATTATTTTAAATAAACTTTACCTATAGTATCTGACAGTAATTTTACTTGGTACATTCGTGATATTTTGTGGCAACAGACGTAATTAGTGTTGCCGATTATTGACTTTCGCACAATCATTATGCAATTATGACAATTTCATGAGATATCAAAATTAGATAAATAGAGAAAATGTATCATATAAAAGCAATTATAAATCTCTGTGTGCAAAACATTTCTTTTATAAAGTAATTAATATGAATATACTACTATTTGATAATAAGAAAAATAATTTAATTTAATTCAATATTAATTATTGATTAATAAAGGAAATATTTATCATGCAGTTCGACACATTTTTCTACTGGTATAATAAACATATTACTTTGTATGTAATTTTATTTTTAAGATAAATTTGGAATTTTGCACAATAAAGTGAAACTTTGTTTACATTATACATTGATAATTAAGCATAATTTTACTGTAGGTAATGTAATATTGGTTAAAGTTATTGGCCACTCACTGATGCTCAGGGCTGACCAATAAGGAAGGACTATGCACCCATGGGTTGTTATACCCGTATTTATTTTTCTGTTTCGATTCTAAGCTTAATTTGTTTATAAAGTTAATTGGTAATCAATGTCGTGATGTATCGATTGAATTAGTCTTTTTACTAATGCTCTTCAACGTTCATCTGTCAAATGGAACTTCGTATTTGAAACAGACTATAATTTTGCGTGAAATCACAGCATGAACGCGATTGTGATTTGTGAACCGAAAAAAACAATTGAACGGTCATCATGAGCGTGCTCATACTTCATTTGGCGCACCTGCCCCACCCACAAGGCCTTTCTATATTTATTTGTTCTGTGCCTTCGACCGTATTTTCTATTACCATCTACCAGGCGCAGTGCCAGAATCCTCGCTGTTGAACGCACAATCGGCACCATACGAATGCCACTACTTACTGTAGACGGTTCTACGAAGAAAAGATAAAGTCGGCAGCTAAATTACATTTATCAGATGATACGGTTGAAAGGTTGGATATTATCACCAATGCTCGCGGAGATGTTTATAATGTATCATAGTACCGCAAGACAGCAATACCAGTGCACTCATTTACTTCTAATAAGATAAACAAACGATGTTAAAATGTCTAATTTAATTATTATTTGTGTCACTCTTCTGTTAATGGCAACTGGTGAGTTATATCGCTCCTATGATTCATATTTCTGCAAATTATTTGCGGCTTACTATTGTAAATATAGTTATTTATTTATTTGGTAAAACTACACAAAACAGATTACATCGTTCTTAGAATAGATCTTATAGTAAACAATAGGTATTTGAATCTGAAGTCCGATTATAACTGTACACAGCATTTATAATTATATATAACTTCATAGAGACATGCAAAGTTAACTTAATTAGGATAACGCTAGGTTAATCTGAATTAAACTTTTATAAAAAAAACATTGCAAAGTGATTTTGATCACCATAGAAGACTTCAACATGCGAGCAAATAACAATGTATTGGCGACACACAAAGCAGTGGACTATTATGAGACACCATAGTTCAGGCTCAATAATATAAAATGTTGATAGAGGGCTTAAATTTCTTACACTTGTATCCCCATCACACCACATCCTCGTTTATACATCGAGATTCAAATAACCTAGTATAATTGTTATAGTTCATAAATGTTTAATTTAAACTACTTGTTTTTTTCATCAGATGTCACGCAAGGCACTTTGACTCAACTTCCTGTAGGGATAACGGTACATAAGGGCATTGCTACATGGGACGAGGCTCTTGCAGAGTGCCAAAGAGAAGGTAATATTAAACACGCACAACATTTGAACATTATTGTATATGGTTCTTAAGACAAATAAATATTAAAGGGAACCGCAGATATTTTATATATTTATTGAGCGGTCACGGCATAGGCAGATCAGTAGAACAGATTGCCATGCCTGAACTGATAAAATAGGCACTGGCTGTAGGAAGGAGAAGGTGAAGCCATAATATATGCGATTAAATTCTGTACATCTTATCTGATGATACGCACATTACGTATTTATATGATCTAATGCAGGATAACTGCTTGCCTCCGTTGCACCTTGGCGACGCGATGCTTGTATGAAATCTGTCGAGAACATTGTAAAGTTTGGCTTACTGTTAAAAATCGCAATAAATGTGTAAAACGTATTCGATAAGTAGCAATAGGCTCGGCTTTTTTACGTACGATGTAAAATTACAGATACTGTTTTTGCAGCATCTATATGTTGCTGCGCATTGTGTCCCGAAACAAACAATACTTGGCTGGTTAATTAATTATTGTGTGCTACAGGTACAGTAATAGCATCACCAATAGACGGTAAAGCACTTGATGCGATGAGGTCGGTGATCGGTGCTTACAACATCACCTATTTTATTGGCACTAAAGCAACTCACTTACCCGGACATTTTGTATCTATTGAAGGTTTGTATATACTTACATATGTATACAGGGTGATTTTGAAATCGTGTAATTCCTTTTAACCACGCATTCTACTGGTGATATAGAATAACCCTGACCATATTTTTATTTAATTAGAATTATTTTTTTTACTAATTAAAATAAAAAAACATATTAATAATTAATGTCGTAAATAATAACGGGCGGTCCTTTTTATTGCTCCCTATTATTTACGTCATCAGTTATTGTTATGTTATTATTTTAAAATTAGCAAAATATTAAGATTGTGTCAGGTGGTTAAAATATGACTATTTGAAATCATTTCATGAAAAAAATCTGTACTCTAATTTTGCCGAAACCATTATTCTAATTAAGAAAAAATATGGTCAGGGTTATTCTATATCACCAGTAGAATGCGTGGTTAAAAGGAATTACACGTTTTCAAAATCACCCTGTATATTAGTAATAATAAGATCTCTTAAAAGCTTTAAAAGAAACAGAAATAAATGTATGAACTTCGCTCACACGATTGCTGAAATGTGAAGTATGGACTCGGCGATCATGGTGGCGATAGTAGTTTTAGTGAGTGGTTTGATTGCCAAGAGCCTCGATCATCACCTGAAGAGACTCGCGTTGGATGGTTGGATCAAGTCCTTAATACAGAAGGCGGTATTGCTTGACACTGCACGCATTGTTTGGATGTTCCTGTCTCTGGAGCCATAACCACTGCTGCTGGTCCCTGTAGCATATGCTGAAGGGTTACCTAAACCTAAACAGTATTATATTTTAAATAAATTTTGTTTATATTTAGAAATGTAACTATTTTAGATAGTGGTATTTTATTGCACATGATACAGTTATATCTTAGTGCTGTATAATCGCAGCACGTCATGTCTGGCTTCCCTAAAGGTCATTACTGATAACAGACCTTTGTTAAATAGTTTATTATCACTCGCTTTAATGGTTAAGGAAAATATCGTGAGGAAACCTGCACGTCTGAGAGTTCTCCATTATGTTCGCGAAGATATGTAAAGTCTTCGCGAACTTTATGGAGAACTCTCAGACGTGCAGGCAACACGCACTGGGCCACCAATGAGGCCAATTTTTTTTTTTTTTTACCTGGCTTAATGCTTTATTCCGCATCCCTCCGCGGAGGCAGGCGGAGGGGTTATGTCAGACTCGCTGGGGTAAAAGAAAGATGGGATATGAATAATGTACCTCCCGGAATACCGACTAAACCTACCACGGTGTTCCTCGACAAAACCACTATCGACGGGGCCGCGCGAATCACTTTCGCATGCGGTCGCGACCCCGTACCAATGAGGACTATGGCCTAACCCTTCTTACACTAAGAAGAGATTCGTCCCCAGCAGTGGATCAGTTTATAACCAAGAATTATATATAATAATTATTATTAAACATATTTTTAGATAAAACAATTTACGGTAGACACGTTAAGGACTTAGTACTTCTCTTATAAATTTCAGGTGTTGCACTTGAAAGTATGCCCCTGGCTGTCAAGTTGGATATGATTCAACAACTAGACCAATGGGAAGGTGATTGCTTGGCGATGAGTCAATATAGTATACGTGCAGTTCCGTGCTGGAGTCGCCTCCCCTATATGTGCTACAACACAGACATTTTTAACGTCAATAGAACCAACTGTGGGCCGGACGAGGAAGGTAAATAATATTATATACTCTTAGTTAGTTTATAAAGACCGGTCCAGCATTTGCCCTTAAAATACGACAGAAATTTTAAAATAATACATTTATCAAAAATAGTATAAACTTGGCGTCGGTGACAAGTAATCGCAATTCAATAACTTGGCTCTTCATTGCTTGGCACTACACATTCGCTAGATTCGATTGGCTGTTTTTATTTCTTACTTTCCAGTGTAAATATACTATTACTGGACACTAATTGCTAGCTTATCAAACAAGTTGTGTAACATTCAGCTGCAGATGTAGAATATTGACGTAAACTGACATAGAGTAGCAGTATTCGTTTTCGTTTGGTGAAGCAGCGTAACGGCCACCGTCAAGTTGATTCTTCGGTGCTGTTTATAATCCTCATTCCTCTTTTCCGCCTTCCCTCTAATCTTAGACGAGATGCCGCAAGTGATGCTTCTACTTTTGCAAGCACATAGGCTATGGTAATGTATGGTAACTACTTATCAAGAGACAGGCTGCGTGCTTGTTTGGCACCCACCTGGTTCCCAGTGACCAGCGACTTGTTTGTGTGTTTGTGGAATCGCTTTTGAAAAGAAACTCACATCTACATTAATGAGGAGTTAGTATGCATAGAGGACAATAGCTCATCTTCCACTTACAGCAATAAAATAGAAATAAGAATTGATTCAGACTGATTATCACATCTTGTCACTCGTTAAGTACAACGCAGTATTTGCGTGTTTTTATGCGTATATTCATTTAGCAACTGTCTTTTTGAGTTGCCGTTATGTTATGTTCTATTGATGGTAGTACGGACACTAGGTTGATGTTCACGCCTTATCTACTCTTGGCAGATAAGAAGAAGGCTTTATTTATATTACAGGTTACAAGTACGATACATCAACAGGTCATTGCTATAAGTTATACAAAGATGCGGCAACTTGGGACCAGGCTCACTGGACGTGCGCTGCTGAAGGCAGCCACTTGGTCATCATAGGGGATGAAAAAGAAGCACATATTATTAAGAATATGGATGATTATACCCATAATCATTATATATTTATAGGACTTCGAAAACGGTCAGGCAAAGAAGATTGGAGAAGTATTCACGGTAATAACGGTATAAGTAATATTTACTTGCAGCTAATTTATATACTTACGTAGTAAAAACATATCCAGCTGAATAAACTACATCGGAGGTTTAGTTTGTACAATCAGAAGTGAAATTATTACGAGCAAAGTTATTATATACTTATTACTTGCGGAAAAGTAGGAGATATGTTAGTATCACACAAATGTGAAAAATTAAAAACATTAAAATTTTCTAAATCAACGTCTTCTCGATTTTGAGTTGTTTTGAAATATTATCTAAAAACAAAATCAGTTAAACATAATTCATGTTAAACGGTAATTCTGTGTTAGTCGTTATATCTACGGACTGTATTTTGACATATATTTTATAGGCGTGTCATGTGTCAAAATTACTTATATCTAGCGAAAACTACTCGTTTCTTGAATTTAGGAACCGTGCCGGGAATACTTGTTTTGTTGATGAATGAATGATACCTATCTCTTTTAGAACTTTCCATATCTATTGCGCTACGTATTTTATACTTTTTTCTTTTTTTTACCTGGGGGAATGCTAGTTTAACTTATCGATATAAGAGTAATTATTAACGACGAATTAGTCTGCGCACCAGGTACTTCAAGATTTTATACTAGATAGTAAGATTTATAATAGTTATGACTATGGCAGAAACATATCTAGTTTAAAATATCATTGGTTACGATACAATGATTGTACAACGGAACTAATCAAATCAATAATGTGTAAGAACATCATTAAAAGTAAGGTTATAAGTTATAAAATTGCTTTTATCATGTTAGGTGAACCTGTGGAGAAGTTGTATAACGATTGGCAAGGTATCGGGAGCCGATCAGACAAAGGATTTGAATGTGGTGGATTGCATAAGTCAGGGCAATGGCAAAACATAAACTGTATCAGTACACTTCACTTTATCTGTGAAAAGGAGCCTACCGCTTGAAACCCGAACATCAATACATATTAACGCCATGTTTGAATTAAATTTAAGATAATAAATATGCTTGCAGTTTTATTTAATCCTATTAATATTTTACATGTAAAAGTTTGTGAAGATGTTTGTTACTTGATATCGTAAAAAAATTGAAATTAATCTACTATATACGGATTTTACCGCGTTGTTTATTTAGCACTGTATTACAAAATTTTGAAACTATTACACTACTGCTACTATTGAATTTTACTAATTTATAAGCTAATAAAATTATTTAAACTATTAAATCTATTTATATTTAGGTTTACACTTTCCCCGACGTTTCGGTTGCTTTTCAGCAGCCACGGTCACGGGGAGACATAGATTTTAAAACAGCGAGCGTTTTTAAACGGACGACGCCGTTTGTAAAACGCGGAATCATACAAATTGCCTGCGACATATACATGGTCACTGCCAAGCCGTAATCCGTGTACAAGGACCATAACAGTCGCACCTATTATAGTCGACAAATTTTCAGAATTTTCATTCGGTACTCAATGTTATGCTTGGACTGACGCTTGTAGGTATATCCTTGCGAGGGTAGACATATGTAAATTTCACACATATTTAAAAAGGATTTCTTCCAGACCACTTAAATAAATAAATTTTAGTTAAATTAAGTTCTTAATAGCGGAACTGACAAAGGAATATTATTTTTGGAATAATTAATTAATATGGTTGCCGTCAACACATTTTTTTGACGTAGCTGCATTGCACAGAATATATTAAAATGTTAAACTTTTTCCTACCTAAGCTGACTCTTCAAACCTATTAATTATTGGAATACCAGACAATTAAAAATCTGTGGTGTCTGGTCTACTACTCAATAGGCCAAGATATTGTTGATGGATACATCAATACCTACTGCTAAAAGTCGCAGTAGACTATATAACAATGTTACTCTAGTAGTTAGTAGGTTGATACAAGTATGTTCTCGTACTTACTGCACCGGATGTCGCGACAATCAACGGGCTACTCCACAAACGTTCGTACAGTAAGTCAACTGCGAGCGATCTGTGCGCCCAGTTCGAACATACATATATAATTAACTAATGTATAGTCTTACACCAAGGACAGACAGAAATGTATTACACCCACATTCCGCTAGTTATTGTTTCTCGCTAAGAAGCGAGACTACTGCCGTTTATCAAGCACAAACGCTGACTCCGTGCTGTTTCTGTATATTTTATAATAGGTAATCGCAATAAGACTTTGCCTGATCTATGAATCAAAACCTCATGCACAACAATAGTGGTAGTAACACTAACACGGAGGCAATAACAACATGATATACTATTTTTATGTTATATAAAAATAGTATAGCATTCAAGTGTGAGTATGAGTATCTACCATTTTCAGGGTGAGTGAAACAATACATTTTCCAGGATTGTCTGTATCTATTAGAATAATTATTTTTAAGCAGGTTTAAATATACATTTAGTCATAAATAGATTGTTTTTTTTAAGTAGCGTTCTATTTAAGATATAGACTAGAAAGAATAGTGTTCATCTCTTGCTTCTAAAACATGCCAAAAAGAATATAATAATACTGACATGATAAATAAAATTATAAAATTTACCAAATTAGCGTAACCAAGATTTAATATTATAATCAATTATTTTTAAACACACCATACAGTTGGACTTCTGGATAAACCGCTCTACGTTGTTAATCTTTTATAACACATCCCATTGAAACCCACGACACATCAGTAGCAATACAAACGTGAACAACTACAGACGGGCTGTGTAACATTTTGATTTATATAACCAAAATACCGAATATGGAAAAAACTGTAATCTTACTAGCAGCCGCTTCAGTAGTTTCCAGTAAGTAACTAATGTAATATAATATTAATTCTTTTATTTTGCTGTGTATTCATGCGGCGCAAATACTACTCCAATTTTAAAATATTAGTCTCATCACGGTACCTATTCAATAACTATATTAAACACCTACATTGACTTTTTATTTTAGGTGCTCATTTTAGAATAGGTGTTAGTAATAATAATAGGTTAGTTACCTAACCTAGCCTTGAAATATTTCAACAAAATTTGACTATTTCTTAGTCAAGCAACTTAACATTCATATAGCATGTATGTTTAGTAGTAATTACTCACTGTTCAATACAAAATAGCGACAAATAGGTTTTCTTATTGTAAAAGTGTCATTCATCTTGTTAGTCTGTTATTTGTTAAAATGTTGTAACACAAGTATAGTGTATCTTCACAACATCTTAAAAAGATAAATATTATTTATGTATGTTTAACATTGTAAAAGTTTGAAAAGATCTTTGAACGTCTGTTACTGAGGCACGTGTAAGTAAAACTTTGGACGAAATTTGATGTAACATTGCACACATATAGACCATATCCTAGAATACTTAAAATATAAGATCTTAATCCCGCACACGATTCTTTAGCCCGATATTGCGTTCTTGTGGGATAATAGCTAAACTTAACTGTTATTTAACAAAACATTCTGAAATCATTAGTAGATGGCGCTCAAGAGCCTTGCATCTTAATTCTATTTGCTGCCACTGGCAGACGAGCCAGCATCCTATGTGACGGTAAATAGTAACTGCCACTCATGAACATGGTTATGTTTAGTTGCCATCACAGAAGCAATTCCAAAAAAACACAACCTGTATTCCATTAGGATTTACTTATTTATTTAAATATATGGCAACTCAACAGCTTTTTTCAGTAATTTTAGGAACAACAATTAACATGCAATTAGACTAAAACCAATTGCATTTACAAATCTAAGCCAATTAAAGTTTCACAACCATTCAAAATGTGGCAAACAGAAAAGGTAAATAACAAAAACTTGAAAAAAAAAACAGATGAAATTACAACTACTTTTACTAATTTAAATGGTATTGATCTACAACTAGATTTGATCCCAGTCATTAATAACAACTAGTCCCTTAACACTGGGAATCCTAGGGTGGGTTTAGGGAATATAAATTGTAATTGCCCTTTTAGAACAGCTGCTGCTGCCTACCATAAACCACATAGATGCTAAACAAGCACAAGGTCTACCTGATGATAAGCAGTTGCCGTAGTCTATGTGAAGAAGGTGAGTGGCTAGTGGTAGACAAAACAAAGGCAAGTAAGTTATTCGCCTTCCGGCACCCTCACACGCAAAACAAAATGCAACAGTACCTGTATTGCTTCATCCAGTCGATATTCAGTGAGATGGTAGGAAGTTGCCGGTGATCGCGAACCATACATGCTGAAACCGCCAAGTCTTTCCTACTACTGAACTTCGTCTAATTCTTAGAAATTTTATCTTAGGTAAATACTTTAACGCGTGTAGGTATATTAAAAGGTCCTAAACGGATATGACAAGATGACTTGGACGTCTTTGAAAGGGACTGGCAGGGAATATTTTCGAACAAAGGGGTTTGAAAGTCCAAGCGAGAGGCTTTTGCCCAGCAGAGGGACATAACAAAAGGTAAAGAAAAAATATATTAACAGGGGTCTATTATCACTACATTTTAGGTATGTCTGCTGTCCTAGCACTAAATATGCTGTGATATTGTACATTGAAGTCTTTATTACTACTGTGGAATCTGGACAATTGAAAGCGTCGTATCAACGTGTAATGTGACCTATAGTAATGTAATCAGTGCTGATCATTCCGAATCTGATGTGATAATTCCGAATGTCGTAGAGATTATCGTATTACATTTTATGATGGAGTGAGATGTATGAATGCGAGCGTATTGTCGCCTACCGGGCACTCCTCCAAACTATGTGCTACTGAGAATTGATTGACAGAAAAATTCAATAACACTTTGCCTGGCACGCAAATCAAAGCGAAGACCATTGCACTCGCAGTCAATATTGTGCCACGTTCGAGGCAACGTAACTTGTATATATTTCAAATAGGTATACTTGGTTGTATAAACATCGCTTTATAATGGTTGAACAACCAATATCGTCGCGTGCAAGATGTTGTGCAATGCTACATTCGAATATGATAAAAAATGCATATCACGACATTTTGTAATATTATAAACTTATAGACAGCATATGCGCTACAGCCTAACTGAGAGACTGAATTTTTTTCTAATAAAGTTCGCAGCCAAATGACTATATTTTAAACTAGTAACTTGATGGGAAACGTATTCAATATATACTTTTTGCAAAACTAAGATTAGCAATCGCTAGCGTGTTGGCAATCTTGGCAAACCTTCTTTAAGAATAAAAATATTTTATCTGCATCAAAAAAGTTATAATCTGTTTGGTTATTGGTGATCTCGATACTCTTGTATGATATTCCTTTCTCTATTTGTATTTTTTAGCCTACGTTCTTTCTTTCACCTCTGCCATTGGATTTTTGATTCCATCGCCGATAATCTCAGTGAGAATGAGAGAATCCTTGAACTGCATTTTATTTAATTTTAAAAACTGCCTCTGTATGTATAAAATCTTTGATGTGTTTGAATAATACTTGTAATTAATGTAAGGAATTCAAATATTTGAATTTGGTTCTCGAAAGAGACATGATGAATAGTTATTTCACGAGAAGAAAATAACTTGTATAGTATGAGAACATCAGTTTGGTTCTAACAAGGCGTTGATATTATGGGCCCGTGTTATTCACATAGTGTGAATTTAACATCTAACGAAACAGAACAATACAGGTTAACATATGACTATCTGACACCATTTCACGAAAAAAACGGAATAATAATTTTTCAAAAAAATAAATCTAATTTAATAAAAATATGGTCAGGGTTATTCTATATCACCAGTAGAATGCGTGGTTAAAAGGAATTACACGATTTCAAAATCACCCTGTATATTATTTTGGACTATCGAAATTTCTACATTTTAATAGTTTTCAATGATTCTGCATGTCAAGTAGTCTATTTTATACGTTGCTAAGCGTAGGTAATGTATTCGGCATCGTTCTTGTTTTGTATTATCATAGGAAAACCGTCTATGTTTTCCGAGGCGATATATATTGTTATTCAACACACGAATACACTTCTTAATACATGTATGTATGATAAATGGAATCACGCGGCTAGGTAAATTTTAGATGTTAAACGATAACACTCGATGTTTACTTTTGCATGAATATACCGATTTTAGTCGAAGTATCGTGAGTGCGATTCGAACAACGTAATGAATAGGTTAAACTACATTTAAACACAGAACATAAATATCATACAATATACAGGCATCATCAACAGTATGACGTAGCTTATGCGGTCAATTTTCGTAATATGCTATGTTCGAAATAGGGTTTCGATCTAGACTCAGTATCATATAAATACCGTAAATGATATATTCCAAAATTAAATTAAGCTTCAAATATGTTTAAAAATTGCATATCTATACTAATATTATATAAAGCTAAAGAGTTTGTTTGTTTGCTTGAACGCGCTAATCTCAGGAACTACTGGTCTGAATTGAAAAATTCTTTTAGTGTTAGATAGCTCATTTATCGAAGAAGTCTATAGGCTATATAGCATCACGCTACAACCCATGGGGATGGCTCAGTTATCATAAACGCGGGTGAAACCGCAGGCACATCTAGTCAATACATAATTCAATCGAAACCCTATTTTGAACTGTTTTTATTAGAAGAATTGGCCTTCAAAATGTAATAAGTTACCTCAAAGTGTATTAACTCCATATCGATCAATATTTTAAATGTATATTAAAAAGCAAGACGAAAGTAATGGTATTTGAAAAGGAGGAGTGCATGACGATGAGTAATATTATGATTGATAGAGAACAAGTGGAGCAAGTGAAAGAGTTTGTATATTTGGGTACTTTGTTTACAAGGGATGGTAATCATGAGGGAGATATTGAAAGAAGAACGATTGCTGGCAGTAAAGTGAATGGCGCTCTACGCGCTTTTATGAACAGTCGATATGTATCTGAAAAGGCACGTTTGGCTGTTTATAGAGGACTATTAGTGCCTACACTGCATGGAAGTGAAAGTTGGGTATGGCAAAAGAAGCATGAGAGCAGAATAAATGCTGTAGAAATGAGAGCGTTGAACGACATATTATGTAAAGAAAGAAATATGTTTTATTTGAATCTCCATATATACATAATTTAAAAAAAAAAACATTAGTAATTACAATTTAATGTGGTGTGACGCTGAAAGATAAAATAAATAGTATGATTAGAGAGAGAGAGATGCGGCATGAAAGTGAGTATAGTGACAAGAATAGAAAAGGTTATGTTAAGCTGGTTTGGACATGTAGAAAGAATGAACGAGAAAACTGACTAAAAAAGTTTATAAGGCTAGTGTGTATGGAACAGTCGCAAGAGATCTAGGCGCGAACGTTTTTTGATCAGATCGGAGACGTTCTGGACAAAGGCCAGGTTAAGAGCACCTTAAACCGGCGAGCGTGTATGAGTAATGTGATGAAAGTGAAGGAAGCTAGAGAAGTGTGTCAGGATCGTAGCAAATGGAAATCAGTAGTCTCTGCCTACCCCTCTGGGAAACGGGCGAGACTCTATGTATGTATATATGTATATTAAAAATGTTATGTGATAACAATAACCGTAAATAACCACAGATCGCCGATAAAATTGAATATGTAGGTACTTTTATTTATAACCATGTTTATTTTTCATTTAAGTGAACAATTTTATGTATTTTGAGAAATAAAATTCTGTATCTGCTCTTTATACTATATTTTTGTAGTAAGTTTTAACAAAGTGCGTTAAAATCGTGATCAATTTAAAAATATAAATAAGCACTACAATCCATCGATTGTACTGCTTATTTATTCATCTGATACAACTTAACTAATTTAAACTAATTTATTTTGTTACAGGCGTTCAATATGACGGTCTCAGAGGTAAGTTCATAATAGTAATTAAAATAAACCTTGTTAAAATATATAATAAAATAATAGGCAAGAATTTGTAAAAGAGAAAATAAGCAAGACCGTTCAAACTCGTACATATATAGAGGGTATTGCTCTAATCTTTGGAAGGTAAAAGTTAAATAAAGAAAAAAAAAGGTCGCAAGCAAGCTCTACAGATCTAACGTAAAGTGCCAATTAGACTGGTAGCTCAGATAAAAGGTTGTTTAAATAGATATGCCCGGACATTGTGAAAAATCGAAAATAACACGGCACACTTTAATGCAGCTCCGGTAACCCCATCACGCTTATCCCTGACGACCCTGGGTGGGCTAAGATAGTAGTGACTCTCCCATTTGCCCGTTTGTACTGGGCCAGTATAGCCCCACAGCATTTCGCAGTGTTCCTGGAGCCGTTCGTGCGAGGACTGCCAGAACAGCACGCTAACGATCCCTCCAGAATCTTACAACAGTAGTCATAGAAAAACTTAACTCATTACAATATTATTGTCCCTTTAAGTAATGTTTCTTACTATATCATGTTACAGCAAAATTCGGCTGGACTGACGCCCTTGCTGATATGGAATACTTTTTCTCGATACCGCGCACCATTAGTGATGTGGAGAACGAGGGTTGGCAACGACTGGAGAGGCCTCCGGGGGCGCTCCCGGAACTCAGAATGTACTGTCCTCCAGGAAGAGGTGTGTGCCCTTTATATGATACTGCTGGATTTGTAGCAGGACTCATGGTAGCGGTAAGATTATTTTTCTTTATTTAAAGCTGCATTACACGTAATTCTCTAAACCCCAATTCCATTTCTTTCTGTCATCCAAACTTCAACTATCATAAATATGTATGTGTAGATACTAATTCTCGTTTATGTACAGCCAAGCGTTTGGACTTGTTACAGCTTCTCATAATAACGTATACAGTTCCATTGTCTTAACTGCCTGCATTCAGAAGCCTTTCAATCTCTTAATTATTTTTATTATCTCTAAACAATGTAACAATACTTTCACATTATTGCCTTTTGCACCACAGGGTCTAAAAATAAGATGTGTTCATAGTTTAGCGTCGTAAAATATTGGCGATAAATATAGTTTAACCAACAATTAAATATACATATATTTAATATTTCTAAGATACACAAACTGATAGGGCTTTTTGTGTTTGCATATTTACTGAATAAAAATTACTAATGCTTCAACATTTTTACTTATATTATATATTTGGATCTTATCGATTAATTTTTAAACGTTATAAGATCTAATTAAGCCAAACGGTTTATTATGAGCACAGCTTACTATACACACTATATTGTGAACTAAATAAACAATTTGGCTTATCGTAGGTCAATTTAACAGCAAGGAATCTCTAAAACGTATACAATACTATTCTAGATAAACACAAACATCTTATACAAAGTTAAGAGGGAGCTCTATCTACGCGAATCCCTTCCTCATTGCGCGTCAGTCGCTCTTGAATGCGTGTGGACATTCGTTGTGATTATCTAATTTATTTGAATGAACAAGATCAATCGCCGAGGGTCCCCGACCCACACTTGTTGTTGTACACTTGATGTATGCATACTTTAAGAGAAACTGCCATTTAGTCTCGTCAAGTGAAAATACTGTTGTTTTTGGTCTTATGGAATTAAAAGAAACAAGAATTTATATAAAAGGCCGCTTCATCATTGTCTTAACATAAGTTTGGGCTGCTGTTTTTTTGCGGTCTAAGGGTAAAGTAGAATGTTCTGGGTTTTATATTTAAAAAACCTTAATAGTAGCACCAATCCTGGAAATGAAACTGAGACAACAATGACGCGCTCTCTATTGAGTTTTCAAAACAAAATTTTCATTTCCTTAATATTGTCTTCTGTTTACGCGAATGTTATTCATTGAAATTAAACTACTATATACGGATTTTATCGCGTTGTTTATTTATCACTGTATTACAAAATTTTGAAAATATTACACTACTACTACTATTGATTTTATTTGACTAATTTATAAGCTAATAAAATTATTTAAACTATTAAATCTATTTATTTTTGGTTTACACTTTCCCCGACGTTTCGGTTGCTTTTCAGCAGCCATGGTCACGGGGAGACTAAGATGGTAGTTGTCTCAATGTTCCAGTGTAGTTATTTCAAAGTACCTGAACATAATTTAATTATTGGTGTTTCTATTTACGCAGAATGAGCTCAAAGTATCATGAAGTCTAGCTGTGGTTTGTTTCTTCTTGGGTTTGACTATTTGAAGTACTGGATCCCAAGCTGGTGGTACATTCCAACCATCTTCTCTATTGAAATTGGGATGTTTTTTGATCTCAATAGCCTCGCGAAGCATCCTTGGCAGGAATCGGTGTTTTTTAGCGAGAATCTGTGGTTTGTCAAATCTCAGGTAGTGGCTTTACCATTGTATACTCTTTTATATAGTAACAAGTCACAGCTTGGATATAATATTTCAGCTTAAGTATAATGACGTCAGTTCCTGAGGTACTGCGGAGCACAAAATAATATAAAACGTATAACGTAAACCGTACCGTAGGCGCCGTATGATCGCTGGAGGATTTTCGCGTTATATCGACCCTAGGAAAAGCAACAAATAATGCCATGATTGAAAAATAATGGAAGTGGTTGGTATGTCAGTCTTTAGGTTTACCGACCAGGCGAAACGAAGAAATAGTGGTACTACTCTTAAGTCGGTATCTTTTGGAAGGGGATTTTCCAGGACGATCCGACTCTTTCGTACATACATACATAGATTCACGCCTGTTTCCCAGAGAGGTAGGCAGAAACTACGAATTTCCATTTGCTATGATTCTGACACACTTCTATGATTTCATTTACTTTTATAACATTCCTCATACTCTTTCGTCATTAACAGTTTTGAGTTTTCCGTCTCTTCGCAAAGATACTATTTGCTTCGTGTATTTTCCTTAGTCGCCTCTTACGACACCTAAGGAATGAAATGGGGTAGTGACACTTTGTATTCTTAATCCGTCACCACACGGACACATACTCTTTCGGACCTATAAATAATATTTATACCAAAATCTGCCAACGCAGTAAACAATAGCCAAATATTATCGCTATTTCTGTACTCTCACATCAATATAATTATCAAATATCGTATTAAATCTACTATGTCAGAAAGAAAATATGTACTGTACCAAAGTTTTGGCAAACATTCGCAATGATAGCCTAAATTTGAATCAATAAGCGACCTCTAGGTAAACTTGTAAGAACTAAGTGCACAGTCGAGCCACCGGCGACTTACTAAGGTATTATCCTTGTATGCTTGTATTCGCCGAAATACCCGTAGATACTAAATGAGGGCGCTGGATATAAGCAACATTTTGATAATCAAAACATACTTACATAGTTCTATGTTAAACACGTTTTTTATGCATTAGTCCGCAGTTAATGAGTCCAACGCATGTGTGTGGAATTCGTATCAAAAGCAGTATGCCCATATATTGGAAGTCCAGAAAGCTTTTCTAAGATTTATTTATATTTTTTTTAGAATTGTATGGTCACTCCTATCTGTGTCCTACAAAATTTTTGTTGGGTTTTTTCGGTTTTAACTCATTAGAGACGATGCGGACATAATTATGATCAGATGGTTGGAACCTGCTAAATTTTAAAGTATGGTCAAGGCACCGAGTATTCACGATAAATGGTAGCAGATTATTTGTGCCTAATAACTATTGCCGTGGTAGAAAACACTGAATCCTGGCGGTTCCAGCGTGCCGTACTGTGGCTTGTGTGCTTTATCTCATAAATACCTCACCGGCTTAACGCTCTTTTGGATTTAACCCAGAAGTTGATATTTTTGCGGATGAATGGAAAGTATTATTATTAGAGTATATGGCGTACTGTGAGCGGAATGCGTAAATGCTAAATTTTAAATACTAGCGGTCGCTTAGTGGTCGAAATTCGACCATAATTGATTAAAATTTTAAGTTTGATCGTTATTAAGGTTTTTGGCCATAACTTTATCCTTATAATTACATTTCATTTAGATTTCGCCAAGGCTATACAGGTTAATTTACCTATCTTTTTCAAACAAATTATTATTTACTTACCGATACTTTTTCATTGACGATATTCCTAAGCTTGCTACTTTATTTCTTTATTACATATAAATAAGGTATATGTAACCATAGTTACGAAGAATTGTACGACATCAGACGAAAAAATCCGAAATACTGCGAATGCGATTCAACTGCGTGTGTCAAATGCATGGTTGTGTGCGTGTGGTGATTTTTCATTAATTTAATGTATTTCTAATGTATGTTTTATAAAAATATTAGGATTCGCCACTCCTTCTCCACATAAACTGTAACTGTGCCAAATTTCATACTCCTCCGCCCGCGCAATTTTCGTAAAAAGGGGTACAAAGTTATGTTCACGTATTAATATATAAATATATTATATTATTGTGATCAAATAGTGTAATTGGCGCAAGTCGTTCTATTTAATGTAAAATAAATCAATAGATCTTTATTGCATAAAAAATATATTTTGTACCTAATTCGCTATGATTAGGCAAGATTCTATGTTTAATATAAGTATGTTGACTTTTTTCTCTGTAAAGCGTTTCCTTGGCATCCACGCGGGCGATGCAGCGTGTTCTAACTAGTATGAAATAATAATAAAGCCTATTTTTACCAGTTTGCAGTGGACGAGTACGACGCTCCACCTATAAAGCCAGAAAAGAAGTTTGTTAGGTGGCAAGCCCCTGCTGTTGAGGGCGAGCCTTCACGAGAGTACTGGACAGCCACGCTGTATTTCGTTTCAGAAGGTGAGCTGATAAGATATCGCGTAATAGTATAATATAGGAAGTTAGAAGCGTAGTTTTATAAACAATATATACCCACACGTCACCGCAAGGTGTAATTTTCTATTCGTGATAAAATCAGTAACACTAAAGCCTGAAACCTTCTTTATAGTTTTATTTTCTTTTATTTATTTTGTGCTGTTGGTTGTTTTTTTTTTTGTTTTATATTTTTATTTTGTGTAGAGTCCCTGATTGATAGTGCAATCTCAATGCATATCGAGTTTACCTATAATTGTATAGGCAAACTCGACATGCATTGATTTTAAACATAATGCAAATCCAATGATTTGCATTATGTTTAAAATTATATATTATTTACCTATGTTAATTCATAAGTTTAAAATGTAAAATCTGCTTGCGAATCTTACAATAAAATAAAAATTAAAAACCTTACCGACACAGCCAAAATAGTAACTGGGTTAGAATTATACTGAAAGTAAGACAGAGAACTGGGTGTAGAAATATGGAAAATTAGATGATACGCCAAAACGAAAGATAGTAGCGTGCGGCGTAAGAGACCTAACATTAGAAATAGATTTAGATTTTTTAGATTAGATAGTTGAAAAAGATAAAAAGATATTTCGCTTGTAATTAAGGGTTATTTCCGTCTCCTCGGCATATAGTCAGACATCAAGCTTTGCTTGAGATTTTCTTAACGGCCCAATAATGTCCTCTAGAGTGAATTTCACTCACGACGACCAACTTTTACGGAGACTGGCCATTTGCGCAGGAAATATTATAGTGCACAAGTGTGTTCACAAAGACAAGTGCACTCTCTGTTCCCTTACTCTCATGATCCGATTGGACGGTAATCTGACACGACCGGAGAGGGATCAGGCGCCTGATCTCTCTCCGGTCGTGTCGGCTTCGTGCTTTACGTACTTTCAGAGGCACGGGGTTATCTAACACCGCTAATATTGAGATTTCTTAATAGAAAAACGCATTTATTACCGCTGCACCCCGGAGGTACTTTCATTCATTCCTTCAATAACATTGGTCGTGAGTTCAGGATCTTACCAGCTTTTAGAATAAGCGCAAACTTATTAGACAATAACTACATCATGTAAAATAGGCATTGGTATATGTATATTGAGGCTTATGAATAGGTTTAACTTGTCATACTGTACGTTGAGTAACCGTAGCTCGTAGACAGAATCTATTCAGTACAAACACAATTAATTGACAACAATACATAATTAATTCGCGGCCATGCGCCGTACGCCATGATACGTTTACGACTCGCGCGAACACGAGATAAGCCGACTGAGACATACCTATTAATGTTGCCTTTACGCAAATTGCTGTATAATCCAATATTATGTGT